>CM021106.1:400524227-400862098 GCA_007115665.2 Sequoiadendron giganteum
TAGAAACTAAAAGTACTCCTATTCCTTTTCCATTCAAGCATCCCATTATTCTCGTGTCCCCAAGTTTTGATTACATTAATGAGTTAAAAAACAAATCAGAATTGTATAAAAAAGAAAAGAAGCAATTGATGGAGAGTGTGTTTTTTGTAAATTTAGAGCCTACAACAACCATGGTATTACCCAAATTCGACACAAATAAATAAATAATGGAGTACACATTTATTGTTCACACAGTTTAAAATAAACCAAAAAATCAGATGGATTGATCAGAATTTCATGTGAGTAGTTTCCAATTGGATTTTTCTAGATTCAAAAATATTGACAAAATTAATGTATCAAAGAAGAACAATGAATTGGTGTACACATCATTTCTAAAGAGAGAGAGAGAGAGAGAGGTTGTACACTCAAATAGAAAAGTTACAAGGAGACCTAGTAAATGAGAAAGCAAAGAGGAACTTGTATTAGATAACAAGAGTAATGAATTACGAAAAAGAATTAAAAAAATCTACCTCTACATCAACAAGCAAAGAGGATAAACAAAAAAAGGTGGAACTGAATGAACTAAAGAAAATGTTATATGAGAGAAAAAATAAATATGATGAGGAAAAATCCACTTCATAAAAATTAAGACAAAGCATTGGGAAAGCAAATGAACAGTGGGAACAAAAATTGGAGAAAAAGAGAAAAAAAAAAGTGAAAGATTGGTCTTAGAGCTGATGGAAGCAAAAAATGAAATAAACTCTTGTCAAAATAAGTTAACTTCATTTTGTAGAGAAACAATGACGAATATGAAACAAAATATCTGGGAGGAAATAATGTAGAGGATTGATCATTTGTGTGAATTGTTTCAATTGATTGATGCTATGAGACTACATTATAAGAAGCTAAGCAAATATTTAATGGACAAAAAAAATGTGTTGGCATTAGAGAAATCTGCAAATCAAGCTCAACAAACAGTCTACAAAGCCAATGACAATGAATTGAAATCAAAAGGGATTAATAATCAAATTGAAGCCTTAATGAAGGTGTTATCTATCATTCAAAAGTGTTTCAGAATACGTGAAATAAAAAAATTTGTGAATTTGGCTGCAACAAAGATGAAGAAATTGGATGAAAAGGTAAGGAAAATGATAGAGCTTGGTTTGCTAGAGGATTTTGACAAAAATGAGTGATTCATTAGAAATGATGGTTTCAGAAAGAAGATGGAAGGTGCAAGGAAGATTGATTTGGACCAGTTTCCTCAGAACCTATATGAGGCGAACTATTTGGATTCCATCAAACCATTGATAACCTTGAATATAACTTTGGCTAAAACATTCAAGTCAAAATTCAAATTCAATCATACACCGTTAACAAATTTTCAAGTCAGAAAATATTTGTTGAAACAAATGGCAATTCAATCACCTGAATAGTGGAAGTTGCTACAAAAGCCGATAAAATGATATGATATAATATGTTTTTTCAAGTTCCAACTTAGCTCCGTGTAGATTTTTCTTTCAGCAAGATTTTGCATCGCCTCTATGTATTCCTTCATTTGAAAATAATTGGAAAACTCAAATTCAATAATGTGTTGATGTTCAATTATCTATATTATTTATTTTATCAATTGAAGAAAAACTCTGGTTTCAACTACTAGATACACATTAAACGATTTTTGATGTTCATTGTTGTATATGCTACTATTGTTAATATGTTATTAAGCATTGAGTTGAGTGATGAATCATTGAGTACATGTTTAGCACAATCAAAATATTAAATTAGTAATAATATGTTAATTTATTCAATTTGATACATAATTTCAAGGAATACAATATAAAATATCAACTATAGTCTGAAATATAAAATTCATGATAATCCTCAACTGGTTAAATTAGGGTTGTTAGGTCTGCAACCTAGGGCTTTCTAAAACCCTATTATCCAAAAACCTTGTTGTAAAATTCTTGGTAATCCTCAACTAGTTAAATTAGGGTTGTTAGGTCTGCAACTTTTTACCTAGGGCTTTATCAAACCCTATTATCCTAAAACCCGGGCGTTCTTATGTTCTATTGTTGACATTGTTCACTTTTGTACTGGTCTTTAAGTTATGACTTATGGGTATCGATGTCATGAGTCTCACGTCCCATTTTTCTAGGAAGTGCCCCTTTAATATTAGATATAAAATCAAAATCAAAACCTTTACTTTTTTTGTAATTTTATTGTTTTATGTTCATTATGTGGCAGAAGATTAAGGATTCTGCAAGTTCGCGGGCCCATAGGGGAATATCCTTATCTTGGTTGTAGAACCATGGAAGGACACTTTTTGATTGGTCTTTAAGTTATGACTTATGGGTATCAATTTCATGAGTCCCACATCCCCTTTTGCTAGGAAGTGCCCCTTTAATATCATATATAAAATCAAAATCAAAACCTTTACTTTTTTATAATTTAGTGTTTTATGTTTGTTACATGGCGAAAGATAAAGGATTCTGCAAGTCTGTGGGCCCATAGTGGAATGTCCTTTCCATGGTTGTAGAACCACAAAAGGATATTGTGTGACGATATTAGCACGTGGGAGAAGTTTTTCGGATAGAGAGGACGGTTTCATCATTTTCAAGAAAATCAAGGATTTACTCATCATTGAAACTTTAGATTTATATGTTGCTTTCTAGATGGGCATCCCACATTCAAAATTGCTAAACGGGTAGATGAATGAGCTGCACTCACAGGAATAAGAAGTAATGCAAGATGTGACAAATGATGGCTCATAGTTACCTTCATAAATTTTTAGTTCATTTGTTTGGTCTTACATAGTAGAAAAAACTATAGAGGTGCGCCCGTTGCGCATCAACTTAAGCTAAACTAAAAAATAGGTATGCCCTTCTTGGAAAAATTCACCATTGTTATTCTTGAAGCTCATAATTGGGTATGCAAACTCTATTGCAAAATACTATAGAAATCAATTTTAAATCATTCTGGAATTATGAGTCGGTCAAAAACCCAACCCTTTGGCTCTACATCTAAAAGACCCCTTGAGGATGATATTTTGGCCCAATTGTTGGATCCTCAAAAGAGCCTCAAAATCAACATAACCTCAGCCCTAATGTAGTAGAGGAGATGGTAGAAATAGCTAGAAAATGCAAATATGTTGAGCTAAAGTATGAGGATGACATAGTCACTAGGTGGGAATTGTTCCTACACTGGTATGAAAAAATAAACCACCATTCCCTTGTTTCCAATGTATGGACCTATGATTTGGGGAAGCTAGTTTTTCCTAATGTCTTTAAAAATGTGGAACTCATTAGACACCTTTCTTTTGGGTATGATGAAAATATTAGAGTAATTAGGGAATTGGATGGAAGTTTCATAATGGATATAAATAGGGAGTTTATTTGTGAGGTTTTTAGACTCAATGTGGTCACAAAAAAGGTTATAGACCTTGCTTCTTTTTGAAGAAAATACAATCAAGATAGAAATAGATTCAAATTGAAATGGCTCCCTAGGTTTAGACATAAAAGCTTCTATGGAAAGTCATTGAGAATCCCTGATATCAAAAATGAGCCTTTTGATGTTAAGTCTTTTGAAGACTATTTCAGAAGCACATATTGGGCATTATGCTAGGTGTTGGGATAAGATGAAAGCTAAAAAATGGAGAGACATTTTATTTATATTGATGTACACCATCCTTTTGTCAAAAGTGACTTTGACTATGCCAACTTTTTAGTTGATGCTATTCACAATTGGCTGGTGGACATTAAGAGAAGGAAAAGTGGTAAGGAGTCGGAGGTGAATTTCATGTGGTATTCTCTCCTTTTCCATATGCTTTTGTACAAAGGGAAATATCATTTCAATATATTTTTACAACTAGACATGAAAGATAAAGAGGGCAACAATCTCCCAGTGCAATGATGAACCCATATTTTGGACAAACATTGTAATCAGTCTGACTATATTTTTTTTGAGAATTTCTTTGTAAGAGAAGTCATGGTAAGGTTGGGTGAGATTTTACTTGGATTCAGATTGCACAAGGAAAATTTGGATTTCCTTAGGCCCAAAAAGAGGAGGCCAAAGTTAGGAGTACAACATAACTGGGGATATTTTTACCTCAATGACAACTCGATTGTTATTAGAATATATGGGTCCCCTAAAGGCCCCCATGTGCTACCCAGATATGGCACCCAAGTTAGCATTCATGGAAATTATGTGGAAATCGAATGAGACTGATCACATTCATTTAAGCAAAGAAAAGAAAGGATTTTTTTCCATTATGTTACTACCTTTTTAGATTTCACTTTTACCAAAGAGGGATTAGATAGATTAAAATAAATTCTTGGGTAATACAAGTTATCTCAGTTAAATGTTAGGGATTTTGACCCTAAAGCTTTCATATAGGAGGTCAGGAAAAGGATCAGAAGCTTTGATTTTCACCACCAAGTTTGATTTAAATGAAGATGTCATAAGAAATTGCAAGGATGAATCTGAGGTAAAAAATAGAACGGTGAAATGGTTTGCATTCAACAAGGTAGAAGCTACAAGGATAAAGAATTATAAGGATTATATTGGATCATTTTCTAATATTTTCAACACAATTTCTAGGATTGAGGCGATGTTGAAGAATTTTGACAAAGTTGTAGGTAAGGCCCCTATCCTAGAAGAGAAACTAGCAAAGCGGCATAGACTTGACCTTTCTATTAGAAGGCCCCAAGGGCCTATTATTAAAGAAAATTTGTAATCAAACCCACCACAAGTCACTCCCTCTCCTTCCCTTGGCCATCAAACAATCAGTTTGGATTCTAATTCTCTCCCAAGAGAGAAACCATAAAAGAGGATTAAAGTTGAGCAACCGCCATTGTTGGTTGACAATCCCATCAATCTAGATGAAATTGAAGATGTTCATATCCCCGTGGATGAAATTTAGAAATATATTCCATCCCCCATACCAAATATTATTGGCCTTCTTCATCAAAGGTTCGGGTTGGACATGGCTATGGGGAGAGATAACCTCAATGATGTGAGGTAATTTTCCTATACAAAATTCATGTTTGATGATGAATTTATTAAATCCCATAAGTTTAAAGATTTTATTTTGAGATCAAAGAGGGAGGAGTACCTTAAATGATTTTAGTTGGCATAAGCAGATGTGCCTAGAGAGAAGTATGATGAAGTAGTTGTAAAGGTAATGGAAAAAATGAATTTTGAGTGCAAAAACATTACGCCTGATGAAGAGAGAAGAATGGTGGAAGATAGTGGATTACTACTACTCCCTAGATGGGACATTTATTTTTCAATTGTCTTTACTATTAGGAAACAAGAAGGATAAGTTTTCTCCACAAAAGAGGAAGCAAAGATGGCATTGTCAGGATCAGGGTTTGATGAGCATTAGGAAGCCCTTGAAATTTGGGCCCTTGCCCCTGTTGATGGGTATTTTTGTACTTCTCAACATAGGCAACACACAAGTACCTCTCTTGAAAGGTGAAAATTTACAACTAAGTTATAGACAATCACCCCAAGGTCTCTAGGGTGTTAGGTCATGAATTGCCAAAAAAGCTCAGTTGATTGACGTGATTTGCTGGTAATCACAAAGGGAATTTATGGTTCACTAAGTTGGAGGTAATTGGATCTTCAAATGGAGTTTCTTGAGATTCTAGGAATGAGTTACAATTGTTGTAGGTTCAAAACAATAGTCTAAAACTCCATGTGCAACATCAGATTTGGCTTTGTAATGATGCTAGAACCTTGCTTTAACTTCTATCTCAAAGAAAGGTCAAAAGGGAAAAAGGATAGGAGAGTTCCTAGACCTGCAACTAAAGGTGAACAATGAAAATGGAGGATACTACAATGGATATCCTTCCTAAAACTAAGTACCACTTAACCAAAATACCAAACAATCTCATGAAACTAGTGTTATCTTCTAAGGTATGCAGATTTTCAGTAGTTCATTCACCATAAAGCATGAATAAAAGATGAAGTTTAAGTGCAAAAATAAGTTAGTGTTCAGACTAGCTTTACACTTTTACTCATCATCAACAAACAACAAAAAGCATGAACATGGGAAGGGCATCAAAAACATAATGTTCTTCACTATTAATGTGCAACATAGACTAAATTACTACAAGTAACTTGAAAACATTTAGAACAACAAACTAAATCTATCTAAATATATCAATTTTGAGAAGACAAATTATGCAACATGTGAGAAACACAATAATCCACCAAAAAAATGAAATTCTATTGAAATTTTTGCAGCATGTCTTTACAACAATTCAACTCTCTCTTTGAAAATGAGAGGGGACCCTATTTATAGTTTTTAAAAAGTGAAATGAATGGCCAGGATTTACTTTCATTGTGTGGAAAAGATTCATTTTACATTAGGGTTTCACCTACCCCTAAATATATAGGAATACAAAATACATCTTTTGGTCTCATTCCTATTTTTTCCTGTAGTGGTTGTAGCTGTAGCTATTTTGTCTTCTAGTGAATGCCTTTCTTTCCAAATACACTATCAGAAAATCCTCATCTATCACTAAATTTCCTGCAGTTTTTTGAAGAGTGGCATACTCCACAAATTTTCCAATTAGAGCTTGAAGCTTATCTCATTCAATAATATCAGATTGCAGGATCTGAAAGGACAACTTCTTGAACCTTCTAATGATTTGCTCCCAATGTTATTACACTTAGGCATGGACTTGGCTACCTGTTCAGATTGTGTGAACACCCTTGCAGCAAAATCCATGAAGTCATATGTAAGCGTGTCTACTGCCCCCTACTCCATCTTCTTGTGGAAGTATGGCTTGATTTTCTCTAGATCCAATTCTAGGATGGGCATGTCATAATCTATCATCATCTTGAGGTAGTCCTCATTGTCCATCCTATGCTCCACAACCCATTCGAGGTCTAATTCAACCTCATGTAGCACTCTCTCAACGACATCCTTTCTATGATCAAGGCCCATTTTATAGGTCTCTACAAGCCAATGATCATCTTTGATAAGCTTCAACTCCTTTTCCCATGTCTGTTCAAGCATCTTTAGAATGGCCTCGAGCTTAGGATATGTAATTCTATAGATCTCAATGAACTTGTGACACATCCTCTATGTAGCCTCCAACTAATTTTGTAGATCTTGAAACTTATTAAACATTCTAGCAACATGACGTATGCCCATGTATCCATTGTACACCACCCATTGGAACCATTATGTCGTAGCCTTGGTCCAGTTCTTCATTTTATCCATATGGGTGGGTTCTTCTTGGGAGAGAAGAGGTGGTGCAGATGATGTAGTGGGAGCCTCTTCCTCCAAGGACATCCATTGTTGAATATAGGCAGTGAGGTCTGCCACTTGTGCCTTCAGTTCCTCTTTGGTGGACTGGTCCTTGTTCATTTGTTGTAAATTTTTGCCATCAACCCTTGGAGTTTATCGATCTTTTTCTCTATGGTGGTTGGACCCAAGCTGATGGTGGAGATTTTGTAACTGACATCAGCCTCTTTTTTTGTCACTGGGTGGTGATTTGCACTGTTCTTGATCTAGAGGCATAGACTGTGATGTGGGAGCAGACTCTTGGCTTCTTTTCCTTCTTTTTCCCTATTTGTGCTCAGGCCAATATTGCTTCCAGTCTAGCCTTAGGATCAATGATCATAGGAGCCTTCTTTTGTAATTGCTTCTCGAGCCAATCAGGTACTTGGGCTTATCCTTTGGGTGATTCATGATCACCTTCCTCCTCTTGTTGAAGATATTTTTCTTCATGCCCTGGGGCCTCTTGATCTACTTTTTCTTCTTCATTAGAGTCCTCAATTTGTATAGTCTTTTCTTTTCCCACCTTAGTGGAGGTTATGTTTTCTTCATTGATACCTTCTTCCTGAGGCACTTCCTTTTCTTCTTATTTTGGTTCATGTTCAAGGTGCCCAGGCTCAAGGCTCTCCTTCAATGTATCCTTTGATTCTTCTTCTTTCTCTACCTCTTTCTCTCCTTCTTCTTTTTCATAAGACACCTCTTCTTCTTGAATGGGACCCTTATCGTGGCCAATCAGTGGACGCTCTTCGAGTATCTCCACATTTACCTTAGTGTCTATTTTTTCTTCAAAGGGGTGCTCCTCAAATTCAATTTCTTCAGCTATGTCTCTGAGCTATCCGGGAAACTCCTCTTCCAGCTCCTAGTCTGAGTTTTCCACTCTGTATTTTGTACTGAGGTCCTTAGCATCCTCCTCTGAATATTGTGACCCTTCTTCATTAGTCACTACTTTGTCAAGATTAATTGTTAACCCACCCTCTGGGTGTTGAAAGTAGGGCTCTTTAGGTTCCTCCATTATTCCTTTGTCTGCTTCCTTCTGGCATTTATCCATCTCTTCGGATATTCTCACCATCAGGACCTGAACAATGGGATTCATGATCACTCTTGAGATCTTTGAAGGTATACCCTGCATATATTTTGCAAAGGCTTCTAGAAGTGTGAGAAGGGGTATAGAAATAGTTGCTATAGGCATTAGAGCAAAGAGAATAGAGAGTGGAGGAGGTAGCAAGGATGTCGATGGTGGGGATGTTGTAGTTGAGGAAGAGTCAAAAACCATCATCAGAGTTTTTGGTGGGGTGGAAGAGAGGTGGATTGAGATGTCGACGGAAGGTGGGGATAAAATGGGCAATGCCTGAGATGCAAGAGGTGGAGGACTGGTAATGATGGCAGTAGCAGTAGGAGTGGAGGTGGTTGGTGGTGACCGTGGCCATTCGATTTCTTCTTCTCCCTCATGCTAGGGATCCTCCTCAATTGTAGGCATTTTAGTTGTAAATCCTCCTAATTTATTTGCTTTCTTGGAGAGCTCACCCTTTATGGCCTTGCGTGTGTATCCTTTGTGCTTGGGATGGCACTCAAGTGCATCCTTCCTTTTCTTTGATCTTGTTTTTGACAGGGAATTTGGTGCTTCTTTGGTGGAGGTAGTAGTAGCTTCACTATCGGTCTCTCTATCAAGCTCACCATATGTCAATGCGACACCTTGTACTTTGAGTTGAGCAACTTGGGCTTCAACCCACTGCCTGGTTCTATCTACCACCGGCTGCATTATTGTGTCGAGGTCATTGACCTCTTCTTCATTGCAGTCTATTAACGATAGTGAAAAATTGGCCATGACATCAAATATTTCAT
The DNA here is from genome assembly GCA_007115665.2 of Sequoiadendron giganteum. Lineage (NCBI taxonomy): Eukaryota > Viridiplantae > Streptophyta > Pinopsida > Cupressales > Cupressaceae > Sequoiadendron > Sequoiadendron giganteum. Next base: position 400,533,334 of record CM021106.1, read on the forward strand.
CAATAAGTGAATCATCTTTGTCAATGACTTGGTCAAGCACAGGGAACAAGTTGACCGACTTTACAAATTGGGTTGTCATTCACATATAGCGTCTCATTCACACTTTTTTATCATCTTGGAAATTGGCCTAGAAGTCTTCAAGGTGTGATCGATGGGCATAATACTTTCTCACCTACTTCTTCAATTTCCCATATGGGTCGATCCTTGGCCAAGCTATGTGGAGTTCCAGATTATACTCCACTATCTCCTTCTCTGAATACTCTGCACATTGGGCAATGAGACAAGAATACATCCCTTGTCTGAAGGTTAGGGGATACAGGATTTTTGCTCTATGTTTATCACTCAATAAGGTGTAAGTGTTCTATAGCTGCTAAGAGACCTCCAACTGGATCATCCGGTCATTAGGGTAGCATGGTATCTTGTAGGGTCTCTCAGAGAAACCTTATGCTCTGATATATGTAAACTTTGGGAACTGTATAAAAATGTACCCAAATCTCTGGATGAACACTCTGGCACTATGCGAGACTCTTCTTTCAAAGTCTCCCCCAAGAAGTCAGATAATATTCCCAATAAAGGCATCATTCAACCTCCGATAATCTTTCTTGAAGTTACTATATTGTAGCTGAGGGTATCTGTCATATAATTTAAGCTCTCTTCTTGGATCTAGATTAGGTGCAATGGAAAGGCCTTTTAATGGGAATGGATCTGCAAGGAGATATACCAAATAAGAGGTCATATAGAACTGGGATGTCTTCTTTATAGCCATCAACTAGTTGTGGATGTTATCGTTGATGATCTTTGCCTACTGAAACTTGGTCTTACCATGGAGGATCTCTTCAGTAAAGTAGAACATCCACTCCTGAAAGAAGGAAGTAGTGGGGAGGCCCATTACTCTACAGAGCAAAGTGACCAAGTCATGGCACTCCTAGTGGAATTTACTTCTGTATAACTCCCATGACACCTTGGCTGCACTACCCCTCTTATATTTCAACCAATGTTGGTTGATCAATTTATTGCATGCTAGGGGGTCCACCTTCCACATGTTTTCGGCATATCCCTTCTTAGTTTCCTCCATTTTTTCAAATATGGGGATATGAAATGTATGGCCTATTGACCTAGCAGATAAATCTGCTAACACTCTGCCATTGTGATTGATGATTTTTCTACTATTGTGGTAGCACTCTCTACACACCATCACTAGTTCTAGAGCAATGAGTGCATGAGGGAAGTCAACCGCCTTGGCGAGGCCACTCTTATTTTATTTTTAATGTATTCTCAATTCTTGGGTTGACCATCACCCTTTTCTTGAACTCATCAATGTTTGCATGCCCAAGGTTTGTATCTAATATGGTTCCCCAATAAGAAGCAAGCTTAGAGGTGCACTCCACACCATGGAATTGGTATCTCATTTTGATCTTTTTCTTCTTTGTCCCTTGGTGCTTTGGCAGGCTTCTTTCCTTTCTCTTTCTCTACAAACTTTCTCGATGGTCCCACAAAAGGTTCCATAAATTCTACAAAAAAAATGCAGTAAGCATACTCTCACGAAAACCTTGGGGAACCATTAGTTAAATCCTACAAAAATGAGGGTTAGATCAACAAATCATCTCCAAAAGATCATAAAGTCATTGAAAGTTATCATTACTCATCTTTTGAGGCCTATTTGGGTCATTTACAAGAATGCGGGCCTAGGGATGTGGATTTCCCTGGGTTGGCAGCCATTAGGATTGTTCAGGAGTAGGATGAGGTCACGATCATGATGGCCCACAGACAACCACCCACACTCAAATTTCCACATTAGGGACTTGGCGGTTAAATTCTTCAAGGAGGTATTTGGCACATTGGGAAGTCAACCCTAAAATTCCTTGAATCTTCTAATTGGTCATTTTGCTTATGCAGGTTTAGGGCATGCAGAAGCAAGAGGCACCACAGATGTTTGGAGCTTTGTCATTGAGAAACGGTGATCAAGAGGTGGAAACCTACATGCAATGTTTCAACATGCGGGACCCGCTGGTGATTCAGATGGCTTAGGGTGACTCCTTTAGGTTTAGTCATTTCGGTTTATGCAGGCAGAGATCGGTGGAAGGCCGTCAGGAGATGGTTGTTTGAGGATGAAAATGATAGTGTGGCATCCTGCAAGTGGTAGTCCACATTGGCGAGTCCGCAAAACACCTTGGCATTGATCATTTTACTTGAAAGGACTTAGGCAGCAAAGGAGTGCTTGGGCTCTTCCATGTAGAAGGGAGGTGCAACATGAATATTAGAGAACATACATCATATGATGGCAGGCCGTAGGTGGCAGCCTGCATAGGAAGGCCTACTACACATCATACTTAGTTATTTTTGAGCCAAATACCTGAAGGGAAATGATGGGGTCAAATTCCACTAGGTGGGTGGATGATAGATGCTTTGATGGACGATGGAGGTGATGGGGTGGTCTACAGATGGACCCCCACAAAGCCTGGTCTGCAAGGAGTTTTATACTTAGCATTTTATTGGTGAACTCAGACAACAAGGAGGACCATGGGGTCTGTAGTGTGGGTGGGAGAAATCACCTCACCGTTTGAGGATGGCGTTGATATGATGATGAAGGGTAGGCGGAGGTCCGTAGGGAATGGCCCGTGAAAAGGACTTGATTTCACTTTTCGATGACATTGGACTTGGCGAGACTTGTGATGTGGGAAGCATGCATGGGAAGGCCATTCAAGAATGATAACAAGGTAGGTTTCATTCGCATGTAGTGGCCTACAAAATCATACCCACAAGGGTTTCCTGGTCTTGGGTTTTCATTGTTGAGTTTTGAAAGGAAATGAGGAGACGATGTCCTCCCACATGCGGAAGTCAGCAAGAATGGACCCGCGAGGCCATGGAGCTTCGAGTTTTATGTTTTAAGTTCATATTACCTTAGGCAACGATGACAAGGATATGTTTCACAAGGGTTCATGGCTCTGTGAAGAATGACGGCGAGGAGGCTAAGTTCTGCAAGGCCCTTAGAGGTCGCGTTTGATTGATTTTCAAGGATTTCTTTAGATGGGTTTATGCAGAATTTTGAGTTTGTTCAACCACCTTAAAAGATTATAAAGTTTGCCTTAAAATTTTAACATGTTATAAAATTTAACTCAAATGACATTTTTAGGCTGGTGACGGTGGACCCACCTGAAGATCCCAAAGAGATCGATGAAGACTAAGCCTTAAATCTTCCTGGAGGTCATGCCAGCACGAAGGGGGCGATGACTGTTTTGAGCTCTGAAAAATTCTGACTAGGTGTAGGGTGAAAATGACATGTCAACTCAGCTATTCATAGTATAATTTTAATTTATGACCTGCATTCAATGCTCATACAAAAGCTAGTAGGGTAGCTAGGTGCGGTTTTTGAAAGAGTGGCGACGGAAAAGTAGGGACTCGTAGGGCGGACATAACCTCAGGCACTGTCGTTTGGTAGTCGCTGGGAGAGGATGGTCATAGAGGATGTGGGACCTATCATGCAGGCAAATGTCCTATATTAGCCATCGGTGAAATGACAAATACAAAGCTGCAACATGCAAGGGGAAGCCCGTAAGGGTGGACCCATAGGGGCCAAAGGACGCTGGTTTAAAAAGCTAAGTGAAACTTGCCACAGGAACCCCACAAAAGCCAAGGACTTAGGAATTTTGGTAGGGGGAATCTTGGTCAACTAAGGATGATGACTTTTAGGATCCTTGACCACTTAACTCAAAATTTTAGGGGCATGCAAAATGAGGTGAAGGAAAAAAGCAACCCGGCAAAAGCAAAAAGAGAGGGTCCCCATTCTGAATGGGGCATGTGTGCTACAGGCACAACAACCCCAACTACAAACAAGCCTTTTATTGATAAAGTATCAAAGGGAGCTTGATTGTAAAGAGGTTTTCTGACACCTTTTCCCTTGAAGTTGTTGCATTAGTGGTAGATGTTGCCAAGTTTAATGAAGCTAGTCTTTGAAGGTCGCAAGATAGACTTAATACAATGACCAAGGAACATAATTATCTAATGGAAGATTACAACTAGTAGCAGGTATTATTGGCTAAAGAAATTATCCCTTCTTGAAAGTGTGTAGGAAGTAGGCTCCTCTTCTATAGTCCCCCCTGCTCATGTGATGATTGAAGATGCAGAGCTTAAAGAAAAGATTCAAATGTTGGAAGAGAAGTTGAAGAATGATTAGCATAATCAACAAAAGGATAATGTGTGTATTGCAAGGTGCATCTTGGAGCATAGACTGTATAAAATCTTAAGAAGGCTGGAAAATATCCATGTGTCATATCTAAATTTGAGAAAGGGCATTACGAGAGTAAGTGGGGATCAAGAGTGGCTCAAATGTATATTTGAACAATCGATTCCTAGATTTTCATCTTTGGAAGGTATGTATAAGGGATCTAAACACACATACAATGTCTTGCCTAGTATCTATCTTATTTTTGAGATTATCAATATGACACATAATCATAAAGGGTATTTAGAAGGCATAATTGAAGTTGCACAAGAAAGAATGAACTCTTTCATAAATGTTGACAGAAGGGTTGTACCCCACCTATTAGAAGATAATGGGGAGTTGAAGACCCTAGATAAATGAAAGGATATTTTTAATATTCTAATCCCCACACTCCTCCCTCTAATTTGCAAAGATGACAATATTGATTTAAATCAGCTTGATTCCTATTCAGACAAGATGGTAGATGTACAAAAAAATATGGGAAATTTTTTGTAGAGAGGCTAGTGCTTTACTTGATGTCTAGCATCATCAAAATTTGGTGAATTTAGAAAAGCTCTTAGATCATGACTGGCCTTTTGAGGATTTGATTGAGGCATAGAATGAAAAGTATAATTTTTTACCCGGCCTATGAGTGGATCCATTCTTTTATTCATATGCCTCCTTTCTAAGAATTTGGTTGTCAGAAAGTATTGAGATGAGTTTCTTCACTTCTTTGCTTATTGCTTCTCTTATGTTATAAAATAGAATCCCGAGCCTCATTCAAATTTTCAAAGCATTATGATTTTTTGATCTTTCATCTCATTCTCTGTAAGCTCTTTTTGAACGTTTTAAGCTATTTGATAGCACATATAGGAAATGCTGTAATTTTTCCCTATAATAATAAAAGATGAATCAAATACTTAAGTGTATTTCTTTAATTTTGAATATCAACCTATCTTCCTCTCCAGTATTGTATTCACTATCTTTTGACTCAAAATAGTCAAGGGTTATTTATAAGTTGTCATTTCACATCATGTGTTTATGTTATGGATGTTGAGCTATTAGCTTTTGTTCAAGGAATGGATTAATATTCCTTTCAGTTATTTATCAAGGATTGTGTGAATGAAAAAGCAATAGGAATTATAAGTAGTGTGATAAGTTTTGTTCATTTCTTGGTTTCTGATTGTAAGGCAGTGAGGTTATAAAATATCATACAATATAAAAAATCATCAACTAGAGTTTGGAATATGATTCATGAAGTGCAGTATAAATACCTAAAAACTACTAATTCACTTCCATTTCCCAAATCAATTTAGGGTCCTCAAACTGATGTTCAACTTGAGATAAAGTAAAAGAGTCATCTTGATTTTGAGTCTGGACTTCATTTTCTTCACCTTGTGTCTCAAATTCAACATTCATTGCATCATTGTCATTTGTCCCACTGCCAGTGCCACCACTACTAGCGTTTGAAGTGTTGCACAACCCTCTTTTTTCACATATGGACCTATAGATTGTGAGTGCCCTTTCAAAAGGAAAAGTTTTGATATTATACGAAGTTCCTTTCACCCTCAAGCAATTTTCCGAATTATTTTCTAGTTTGTTTATTATCTTTGATTTCAAAAATTCCAATGAATTGAAAACTCTCTCATCCTCCACCAACCCCAATATCATTGTTTGACATAAATCAGCAAGTTTGAAATATTATGATATCGAACTACACAATATTTCTCTCTGACCTAAGGTTGTCCAAGCCTTTTTTATTGTTCTCTGTTCAAAGTGCTTCTCCATGGAATCAAATTGGTCGATCATACTTGTTGCAAAATGCTTACATTGTTGTCTAAGCTTATCTCCATTTATAATTCCTTCTATTGTCTAAATATTGTATTTTACACTTTTTGAAAAATGTTCGACCAAGATATTTCATTATCATGAAAATAGCTTGGTCTATCTTGGTTGCCTTGAATCTTAAATTGAGGATACACAATAGCCATGGATTCAAGTATTTCATCTTGAGGGAATCTTTTATAAATTTCTAAGGAAATATATTTTTCAATTCCTTGAAATTATCACTAACAGATTTAACAATATCGTCAAAAGATTCCTTCATAACAAGTACTTATCTAATAGAGCACCAGACTATCATACAATGGTACATTGGTATCTCAAATCCACATACACAAGCACATAATTCCCCACTTGCATTAAACTATGAATAATTGTCAGGATGATTCAAATCTGTAATTTTTTGTTAACTTAAAAAATTTGGAATTTTAGAAGTTAGATCTAGATATAGATGATCGAGGGCCATGCATGTCATTCTATGTAGTTTGGTATATTCATTAATATGCATAGTTTTGTCTTTCGATTTCTTCACAATACTGTTCATTTGATCTAGTATGGGGAGAAGACTAGCTAAAGTCAAGAGTTTCTCTATATCACTTAATCTATGTAAGAGGTCAGGAGATTTGTCTATTGTGTTGCGATGCTCGTACATTACTCCAATCAAGGGTCGATATTCTAAAAGAACTCGCTGTGTGGTCCATGAAAGGAGATCCATCTGGTATCAACATCCTTGAGAAGCTTATTTCCTATTGTTATTCCCTCAGGAAAATGTTGAAATTTTGTGAAATGTTTGGGACTTCGGTAGAAGTATGCATAGAGCTTGCAAACTAGATTTTCAAATTTTGATACTCTAGGATACTTGCTTACTATTCTAAATGCTAAATTCATTATGTGGGCCACGCAGTGAATTTCAAGAATGTATGGTGCACAAGTAGTTTGTAACTTTGTGCAAACACTGGTCATGTGACCTTGCATTACTACAACTCCATCGGCTCCTATTGTAAGATGGGGTTAAATCAATTCTAACCTAGATAAAGTGACAACCAACACCTTTAAACTAAAAACCCAATCTCAAATAAAGGAATAAAAACAAAGAGGAATAAACAAAAAAATTAAATCAAACACTCCCCATTGTAGTTGCTTCACTTCCCTTGTCTCTCCTATTTCTCGTTTTGCAAACTTTGCCATTAGATTTGAAGTATAGCTTGTGCAATAACCTACAAATTGTAAGTAGAAAGTTGGAGGTAAAATGGTTGTTAAGGTCAAAATGGAGGAGAATGCTCTCTTTTATAGACAATCATTCGAATGGATGGACAAGATTGATCTTCTAGAAAGATTCCAAGATCAATGAATGAGGATTCATGAAAGGGAGGTTACAAAACGGATGGCCAAGATCAAGTTTCTAAAAAGATGCCCAAATCAACGGTGGAGGAATGATGCACCAAAAATAGGTGGTAAATTGATTACAATGATGCCGACAACTATGAAAGAGATTAATGAGCAAGGTATCTTTGACCAAAAGGGAGGCATAAATAATTTATTCAAATTATTTATTCGAGAAAAAAGGAAAATGGAGGAAATGGACACATGGATTTTTTATTAAAATAATCTGCATAATTATTTTAATTAAATGAGAGGAAATGTGAAAAGGGGGATTAAATAATTACATTGACTTAATTATTTAATACAAGAGACATGTGGACAATTAAATAATTAAAAAAAAAATTAATGATAGATGAATTAAAATAGGACGTGAATAATTAAATAATTAATATTAATTATTTAACCATAGACGAAATATGACAAGCGACTAATTAAATAAATATTAATTTATTTAATAATTGAAGAAAGGGGGATATTAGCGACATAATTAATTTATTTAATTGATCAAGATGGAATAAAGATTAAAGAGTGAATTAATTAAATAATTAAATAATTTAATTAATAGAGGAATATGATCGAAGATAATCAAATAATTAAGATTATTTAATTATCGGAGGACGAAAACCAAGATAAATGGTGCTTGTGAACTTAGGACATTTTTCAGTGTCTACATTTTGCCCCTCTTTGACATAGTGCAGTTCATCGTGTTGTGTCAAAGAAGTTTAGTCAAAGGATGCCCCAGTGTAAAGAGAATGATGAAGGATGACCAAGAGGGTTGTGGTATGCCCCCTCGAGAGGATAGATGGGTTCAAAGAACACGAATGTGCTCTCAAAATGGAGGATAAGACTAGAGGATGAAGGATAGAATAAATGTTAGCATGGAGAAGATGGATGTTAGCATGGAGAAGGAAAAAGGATATGGTATGTTAGGTGGGAAATGACAAGGGACCAAATTTCATGCTTTTATATTTATCATCACCGAGCGTCAAAATTGTCACAAATGGAACACAAAAACCATGGTATGAGATAGATCAAGGTGTGAAAGGTGACCAATTGTGAGAGACAAGCAATCAAAAGATAAATCCAAAAGACAAGGAATGCCTCAGCTCATACTAAGGACCCAATTATCCCAATATTTTTGCCAAGACAAACCACATACAACAAGAAAATAAAAGGGATCATGATCCATCATCGTTCCTCTAAATCCTTGAATAGGACATCCTCGAGGTAACTAGTAACATGACCGAAGACCAATAAAAAAGATAAGACAAATTGAGACCAACAAAGTGTTTGCCAATGATACTAATGAGATTGTTTGAGATGATTGATTAAGTTGACCAAGGTGAATGACTTGATTTGATAGGTTGACAAGGATTGATTGATAAGTTTGACAAGGATTGATGATATTTTGACAAAAGTTGACCAGCTGATTTGATTGATTGTGCCTAGTTTCAGGGACACATCCTGATTAAGGAAATATTTATTGACCAATTTGACAAAGGTTGATTGATTTTTTGACAAAGATTAATTGATAGAGTTGATAAGGTCGATTGATTGAGCTTGATTTCAAGAAAGACACATCCTGATTAAGGCAAGATTGATTGACAAGGTTGACAAGATTGATTGATAAGGTTGACAAGATTTATTGATAAGGTTGACCAAGTGATGTGACAATACCTAAATTTCAAGAAAGGAATATCCTATTTAAGGCAAGGAACACATCTGATAAAGTTGACCAAGTGACAAGTTTTGACAAGACACCTAACTGCAAGGACACATCCTACTTAAGGTGAATGACCAATTTGAAAAAGTCGAATTTCAAGAAGGAAGCATCCTAATAAAAGATAAAAGATAAGACTGAATGAGAGAAAAAACATAATGCCCCATTTTGATATAAAACCAATGACCTAATTGATTGATTGATGATGAGATGATTGATTGATTTCAAGATTGATTAATTGATTGAGGATTGGAAGATTTGTTGGTTATGCTTGCCTATTGATTCATGATTTGGTTTAAATGATGATTGCTTGTGGACTAAGAATATGACCAGAATCAAAAAACCCTAAAGGACTAACCTAGGTGGCCTCGAGGGCTAATCGATTGAGGGCCTTGCCTACGTTATACATGTAGAGACCTCGTAGTTCGACAAAACTTGACTTTGTTTTATTTGATAAAAGATTGAGTCATGATTTTATTTGGGAAAACCTAAAAGGATTGACCTAATGTCTTGAGGGCTCATTTAAGATGAGCCTTGCCTATGTAGAAAATGCGTAGAGACAACGTAGTTCGACCACTCTAACAAAGACTAACTCTGTCTTAGACTTAAATTTTGACTCTGTATTTGGAAGTTTTGAAGTTTTTTTTATGTTTTTGGATTTTGATGGTTTTTGATTTTTTTGGATTTTGATGGTTTTATGAGTTTTTTTTGGATTTTGATGGTCTTTATATTTTTTGGACTTTGATGATTTTATGATTTTTTTTGGATTTTTATGATTTTATGATTTTTTTGGATTTTTATGATTTTTTTTTTTTTTTGGATTTTGATGGTTTTATGAGACAGATACCATGCCTTATTTCCCATGAAGACGTAAGTCTAGGAATTTCCCCCAGTCAGGTATAGGACCAATCTATTATGCACGAGGGGTAGTGGCATATGCAAAGGATGATCATGTTAAATGTCGGTGGTTCTATCCAAAGCGCCACCAAAGTGGTTTTCACTTTTGGATGAATTATTTCTCTTTAATATTTTTTTATTTTTTATTTTTTTTGTTGTCACCAAGATCCTGTTTGCCAAGTTTTCATTAGGGTGACTATTTTTTTTTATTTTTTATTTTTTATATTTTTGACTTTTTGAAGGATACTCTAAGAATCAAGTGTAGTACTTGCGAAGGTGCATGTTGTTGATAGGTTCGAGAAATGATTCTCATTCAAGAGTAGAAAGTTGATAAGAACTAGATCCATATGCTACTGTGACAATATATGAGCCCAACCAATTAGGCTCAAACTTCCCAGGTTTTTCTCATTTTGCTTGATTCTTCGAATTTCTTTCAAGACTAAGTCACCAATGTCACAACTTCTAGGATGGACCTTCTTATTTTAACTGCATCAAAGGAAATTCAAGTATGCTTGAAAATGTGTTAAATAATTCTCTCTTTTCATCCAATAATTCTAGCTCATGTAGACGAGATACACAGTATTCTTCTTGATCAATCAAGCCTTGCATAAAGACTCATAGGGATGATAACTCGACCTCTATAGGAAGTATTGCTTCAGATCTATAGATAAGGGAATATAGTGTGGCTCTTGTAGGGGTGTGAATGCTGGTGTGATAGGCCCATAAGGTGGGATTAAGTTGTAGGTGCCAGTCACGGCCAGGGTCATTGATAGTCTTCTTTAAGATTTTTAGGATAGTCTTGTTAGATGTCTCAGCTTGACCATTACCTTGCGGGTAATATGGAGTAGAAAAATGATGTTGGATATGAAATGTTTCACAAAGCTCACGAACATCCTGGTTCTTAAAAGGGTGACCATTATCTATAATGATGGACTGTGGGATACCATAATGGAAAATGATGTAATTCAGGATGAATTTCTCTATCTACTTTCCAATGATGTAAGTTAGTGGGATGACTTGAATCCATTTTGTAAAGAACTCAGTCACGACAAGGATAAAATCATGTCCATTAGCAGAGGTGGGATGAATCTTTCCTACGAAGTCGAGTCCCTATTGAGAAAATGGTCATGGCAAAGTAAGCGGCTACAATTCTCGAGTTGGTGCATGTATAAGATCTCCATGAATGACATTGGTGACATTTATTCACAAAGTGATAAGCATCATGTTCCATTGTAGGCCGGTAATATATCATCCTCATGAGATTTTTGGCTAAGGCAGGAACAATAGAGTGAGCTCCACATATACCATGGTATACCTCTTGTAAGGTTTTTTTTGCTTCATTTGAGTCAAGACATCAAAGGAGGGTACTATCTAGGCTACAACGATAAAGGGTATCTCTAATGATGGCATATTTGGATTCTCATCGGATAAAGGTCTTACACTGGTTGAGGGACAAGTCAGGGGGGATAATCTAGTCATGCAAATAGGAATAAATGTGTTTGTACCAAGATGAATCAAGACCAACAAGTTCACATACAATTTTGGTTTCGAGGACATTGAATGCAGGGATCAATAGCTATAACTCATATTGTGATGCATTGTTAGGAATTTCCAAGAGAGATCTGATTGTAGCCATTGCATCAGCTGCTTTATTCTAAATTATCAAGATCTATTCAAAAGAGATGGCATTAAATTACAATCTGAAACTATCCACCATGCACTTGTAGGGCATCAATTTCTCATTCTTAGTGTTGTAATCATCATTGACTTTCTTAATCACTAACTGAGAATCACCATAAACTTGAAGATCCTTGATTTTCCACTTTATTACTATTCGAAGTCCTGACAATAATGCTTTGTATTCTGCTATGTTATTAGTGCATGGGAATTCTATTCAAAATAATTTAGGAATGGAATCTCCTTGAGGTGTAATAAATAAAATTCCAGCTCCTGAACCATGACTTGTGTAAGATCCATCAAATTATAGTTTCCATGTTGTCAGTGTTCTATAACAAAGATTGATTCATCTGGAAAATCAGATATTAATATAAAGGATGATTTTCCTTTACTGGTGCATCTGTGAATCTACTATCACTTGTCCTTTTATTGCTTTTTGGTCAACATACTCAATGTCATATTCACTCAAGATCATAACCCACTTAGCTAGTCTTACTATTAGAGCTGCTTTGTTGAGGAGATATTTTAGAGGACCAATTTTGGCAATCAGTTTTGTCTTATGATTCAACATGTAATGTCTTAGTTCTAGTGTTGCGAATACCACTACTAGGCATGCTCATTCAATAGGACTATAGTTCAAGTCATATCCAACTAGGGTGTGACTGTTGTAATATATTGCTCGCTCTTTTCCATCATTGTTATTTTGTGCTAGTAATGCCCCCAATGTTGTTGTTGTTGTTTTCACACACAATATCAAATGTTTTCCATCAATTAGAGGTATAAGAATTGGTGGAGTCAATAGATAATTTTTTATTTGATCGAATGCCTCTTGACACTTTTTTGTCCAATTGAAGGGGATGCCTTTCCTTAACAAATGTTGAAATGGAAGAATCTTGTTTGTTAGTTGAACAATGAACCTATAGATGGAATAGAGTCTTCCTTGTAATGTTCCCAATTGATTGATGTTGGTAGGTGGTGGCATTTCTAAAATAGCTTTGACTTTTATGGGATCAACTTCTATTCCTCTACATAAGACAATGTATCCAAGAAGCTTTCCTGATTGGACCCCAAAAACACATTTCCTTGGATTTAATCTGAGTTGGTAATTTTCTAATCGTGTGAAAATATTATCTAGTATTGCTAATTTTCCACTTTTTTCCATAGATTTAGAGAGAAGTTCATCAACATAGTCTTCCATAAGCACATGCATGTAGTCATGAAATTTTTTAGTCATAGCTCTTCGATATGTAGCTCCAACATTTATCAGTCCAAATGGTATCACATTCCAACAAAAAGTTCCCCAAGTGCATGTGAAAGCTATTTTTGGTTGATCTTCAATGGTAATTCTTATTCGGTTATATCCTGAGAATCCATCCATAAGTGATAGCATTTCATATCCAACTGTGAGTTATACTATGATTTCAATGTTTGGTAGAGGAAAGTCATCTTTAGGAAAAGATTTATTGAGGTCTCTGAAGTTTTCACATACTCTAATTTGACCATTTGTCTTGGTGATAGGAATGAGATTTGATATCCAATCTATGCAATCAATAGAACGAATGAATCCAACATCTAAGAGTTTCTTCAATTCCTCCTTGACAAGGAGTGCAATCTATGGATGCATTTTCCTTAGCTTTTGTTTATATGGTTTGGAATTTGGTAGTAATGTTAAGTGATGTAGAACTATTTTAGGATCGAATCTAGGCATGTCAGCATATGACCAAGAAAAAATTACTTGTCTTTTTGAAAATAATGTTGTGAACCCAGGATTTTCCTTGGTAGTCAAAGATTTTAATAACTGTATGATTCTAGAATTTTCTTGTGTTCCAATATTCACCTCTTTTGTTTCTTCTATTAGCAATGATGATCTCTCTCATTCTATAGGGATACTATCTATTCCTCCATCCTCAAGTGCCTCAGGGATGTTTTCACCTTCGAATACATCCTTTATTTTTACTTTTTCATGGTCAACAAGTGCCTTTTGATTTTCACCTAAAGACCTATTATTTTTGTGACTATAGGATAGGACATCCTCACCAAATTATGTTGTATTATCAAGTTCTATGGTAAATCTAGCCTTCTGATCCCCACTCGGTGTTCCTTTACAAAGTCCCATGAACTTATCAATTGTTTTGTCATTCTCGAAAGTGTCAAAATTTGGTGGTTCTTTTTTACCCTAATCTATGAGTTGAGGGTAGACAAGGGGTAAGCCATCATCGGTACTATCAAGATTCATGGTGTAGGAAGATAGGGTAAAGACAAAGGTAGATTCATCAAGTTCCCAAGAGGTAGTGTCAATGGTTTCCTAAAAAAAATTGATCCATTCTTCTCTTTTCAAAGGGACTCGTGGATGAGGGCTTTGCAAGCTTTAGGGGTATTTAGGGTAAGCATTTGACTAAATTTATTTTCAAGGGGAGGCTCACCAAATATTCTAAATATTTTATCGAGGTCCATAAAGGTAGTGGAGGATAGGGAATCCCATTCGTATTCATTGGAATCGGTCTCATAATCCCAAGAGTCCTCGTATGTCTTGATCTCATATGAAGCATTAGCAACTGCACTCAAAGGTAACCTGGTACCCTAGATAGTCAATTTTACTAGTATGAACCCTAGACCTTGGTGTTTGATTAACTTAGGAGATTGCAAGGGTTGTAAGGGTTCCATGATTCCTTTTTTATTTAGGCCAAGACCACTGTTTTCATCATATCCTTGTTGCTTCATTATTTGGAACCCTTTTGGTTACTGTTCAATTGGAAATTTCTTAGCTTCAATAACCTCCTCTTCTTTATACAACGATGTGAGAATGTGGTCATGTAAAGACTCTTTGGAAATTTCCCCCATCTGGTGAAGGTGGTAGGGGGATTATGGATGATAACCTTAGGTTGTAGGGGATGTAGTTTTCCATATGACTTTGGTGACTTAGGTAACTTTCTGATGAAAAGGAGACTCTTCATGTTATATTCTTTTCATCCTTTGTCTTGGATCTAGATCTTGGGCATAGAAGGTGTGATGAATGGATTGGATGATTTGAAAAGATTAGATGGGTCAATGTAGTGAGATGGAGTGGTGGATGAAGTGGAAGGCGAGGCCTCTTGATTGATGGTCACTTGATGTTTAGCAGTTCCTCTTAGGTTTGAACAATACTGAAAAGGATCAGGGTCTCCTAGAATAGTGATTTCAATTCCATTGTGTGGGAATTTGAGGATTTGATGGTAGGTGGATGGAATAGCCCTCATAGCATGAATCCATGGGCGGCCAAGGAGAAGGTTGTAATTCAAATCTAGATCCAAGACATGAAATATGTGTCATATATTGTTGTGCCAAATCTTATGGGAAGTGAAATTATGCCTTTGGACGAACGCTCAACATCATCATAAGCTTTGATAGTGATTTTCTTTGTTTGTTCTATAAAATTCTCAGATTATCCCAATGATTTTACCAATTTTAAAAAATAAATATCTAGTCCTACTCCACCATCTACTAGGACTGGTCTGATCTTGCATTTATTAACACAAAATTCAAGGTGTAGGGGGTCGTTATGATCAAATTTAGGTGTGGAAAAATATTGCTCGGAGAAGGTGACATGGTGTGGCATAGCTAGGTGTCCAACCATGGCCTGAAATGCATTGACATCTAGTTTGGTGGGGATGGATGCTTCTTGTAATTATTTTCAAGGATAACTTTATGTTGTGGGGATGTGTGAAGGAGCTCCAAGATAGAAATTTGTGCGGGGGTTTTTCCCAACTTATCCAAAAGATTATATTGACTTTTTGGTTGTGAATTAGATGGAGGTCCTGGAATAATTATCTTTGTTTTGTGAGTTGCAACAAAACAATCTGATTTTGGTTTTTTTATGGTAATGGTAGCAATGTGATCATCAAAGGGCCTTATGTTAAGAATAATGGTGTTGTAGTCATGTTTCACTGCAACATAATTGGCATTGTTGTTCCCTGAACTAGAGGCTTTCCCTTTATCATGATTTTGCAAGGGAGTCTTGAATATGTATGATCAAAATTATTTTTACCTTGTGAATCTCCCACCGATATGGTTCCATTTTCAATGATGTCTTGGATAATGTTCTTGAGTGTCCAACATCTAGTTGTTTTGTGTCCTTTTCTACAGTGATATTCATAGTATTCATCTTCTTTCCACCAATTAGGTTTTATCAAGGTAGGTTCATAATTCTTGGTGTCTGGTAGTGTGATGATATTAGATTGAAAAATTTGTTTGAGGATTGATTTGTTGGTTTCACCTAATTTGGTGTATGTTATTTTGGCACGGGGAGGCCCTCTTCATTGTTGATTGTTTTGGACAACATGTAGCATTTGGTTTTGACCTTGGGTCTATTTGTTTGACATATTTGGTGTATTTGATGAGGAGGGAATTTTAAGTTGAATGGTTGAACCTTTGGTTATCATTTTGGCATCAACAACTCCATCATTTGTGACATTTTTTTTGTTTCAGGACCAGTGTTTTCTCTTGTTATTGTTGGGTTTCAAATTTTCTTTGTTTACCTTGACTAGTCCTTTTGTAATAAGACCTTTATCAATAAGTACACCTTTCTCAAGGATATCTTTAAAGGTTGTGCAACATTGGATTTGAATTCAACTCATCAGTTCCCCATCAAGGTTTTTCACAAACATGGTGACTAATTTTTTTTTTTAGGAATGTGACAAGGGAATTTGCTAACTAATCCTCACCATCTTTGGTAAAACGAGGGGGTGATTCTCCTTCTTCTTGTTTGGTTGTGATCAATGTTGCAAGGGTGACATCATTTTTAATGTTGAAGGAAAAATGATTGATGAATTTTTCAGCTAGCTCACCCCATGTTCTAATTCCTAGAGGAAGGTGTGCAAACCAATCTAGTGTTGGTCTCGTAAGATTTTGCGGGAATAGTCTCATCAAATAGGTTGGGTCATATGAGACTTACATGCATGATATTTTTAATTATTGAATGTGCTCTATTGGATCTCCTATCCCCTTGTATTTAGGCAAAGGTGGTGTTGTGAAATGAGGTGGAAAGGGTGGCATGTACAATTTTTTGTCAAATGGAAAGGGGTGCAATTCCTCCATGGAATAGGTCTTCTTGTTGGCCCCAAATTGCATGTTTATCATCTATTTTTGGAGGTCCTGCACTTGTTGTATCAATTTTTTTGCAAGAGATGGTGTTGCATTGTTTTTGTTTGGTGTCATGATGTTGGTATTAAGGTCATATGTTGGATTTGAATTAGGATTGATGCTTTGTGATGTGGGACCTTGGTTTCCATATTGATTTGTGTTGTTTCGATCTGGGATGAAATTGGCATTTAGGTTTGTCCCAAATGTCATGTTTTCATATCGTATGGTGTTTTGGAGTTGAGGTGTAGAGTCTAAACCCTTTATTTGTCCCTTGGTTTTGGAAATTAGGTCCTTGGTTGATGTTTTGACATGAAGGTTTAAGCCCTTGATTGATGTTTTGTGATGAAGGAATGGTCCCTTGATTGAAATTTTGACATGGAGGTGTAGGTCCTTGACTAGCATTTTGAAATGAAGGTGTATGTCCTTGATTAGAATTTTGGAATGATGGAAGGGACCCTTGATTAGTGTTTTGGAGTGATGGAATAGATCCTTGATTATTGTTTTGTTTTGGGATCCTTTGTGAGATGATGTGAACCTTTCTAGGTTGACTTGATGAAGGTATGCTTTGAAATTGGAATAAGGATCCTTGATTTATGTTTTGGAGTGTGGGAATAGAACCGTGGTTTGCATTTTGAATTAAAGGTGTAGGACCTTGTGGTTTGGAACCTTTATTTGTGTTTTGAAATGTGGATACAAGACCTTGGTTTTCATTTTGATTCAAAGGCATAGGACCTTGTGAAGTGGAACCTTGATTTTTATTTTGAAAGAGGGGATTTGTAAAGGTCTTACCCATGGAATTGGAGGAATTTCCAAGTGTGAGATTATGCCCTTGTGTAGTGGTATGGGTTACCTTGTTTCCAAATATTGGGATAGTTGGGATATGTGTGCTAGTGGTAGTCATGTGTGTAGTTTTCCCAAGGGGTATGTTTGCCATTTTTTTTTATGAGGGCATGCCAAGTGTAAATGGATTTTCAGTTTCCTCTTCTACAAGGGTTGATACATCAAAGCCTTGAGGTAATTTGACACCATTTTTAGCTAGTGCGTAGAAAAATTTGTTAGGGTTAGCACTAACAAGTTGATCAATCATGCTTAAAATTCTTGGGTCTTGATAAGCTCTTTCAATTTCTTGAGGAGTCAATTGTTTGTTGAATTATTCTAGGCTTAGATCTTCCCATGAGTTGGTTTGATCTCCTTGTGATGTGGCTCTTATAGGTGTAGAATGATTTGAATCTTTTCCAAGGGTAGTGTCATGAAAAGGGTCACTTTTGCAAGTTTTGGATTTTGACCTTGTTTCAACCATGTGAGACTTTTTCAATTTGAGGGATAATGCAAGATGGTAATGAAACTAAACTAAGTTTTTTTTATTTTCTTGAATTTTAGGATATGAGAATGCAAGGTGTTTATGCAAGGATGATAAATGCAAAAGGAAGCTAAAGGTTGATTAATGATAAGTTGACTAAATGATGCTAAGGTTAAGATGAAGGCAAGCTATGCTAATGTGAAAGGATAATGAATCAAATGGATGCAAAATAATATGCCAAGTTAACTAATTTAAGGGAAAATGATATGATGCTAAGACTATGGTGTAAATGAACCATTTTCTTTTGTATTTTGGGACAAATGTGCAAAGTAAAATCTAGGTTGTAGATGAAAGTTTGGCAAGATGATGATAAAAGCTATGATAATATGGATCTAAATGAGGTCAAACTAATTCAAAGGAGTCCTAATATTTTAAGAAAAGGATGGAAACCAAGCTAATGTGAACCCAAGGTAACAATCCCAAATGGAATTGACCAAGAGGATAAACAAGAGGATAATTTTGACAAGGTTTAGTCGAGGCTAGGACACAAGCTTAAGACTCAAGCTAGACAAAGGTGACAAAAGTTGATAATAGGAAGGATAATGGTCAATGACAAATAGAATATGCAACCAAAGATTTTCCAAAAGCTTAATGGTCTTCCAATGTTCAAATAATGAAGGTATAAATGCAACCTAAGGATCAAGGTTTAATTAATGCAATACAAAGGATGTAAGAAGATAACCTATAATGCAATTTTTCCATAAATGGAAGTGCTAGAATGAGTTGGTAAATCTTGCAAGTTTCTAGTTTATCAATCAAAGTTCATTTTCAAAATGATTTGATTAGATCTTAGATAAACATTTTAAGAGTTTCTATTTAGCAAAAAATTGCGGCTTTATTTTTTGTAAATGTGTCACACAGTTGTGGTTCAAGATATCAAAGGTGGCTCTATTTTTATCAATTGTGGTTTATGAAGGAAATTACGGCTTTCCAGATCTTAGATGTGGTGCACAGTATCAAATGTGGCTCTATTATTTATAGTTGCAATTTTCCAAAATGGTTTTTTGGCAATTTTGATGTTTTTGAACTAGTTTATGATCTGGTTTTGAATGGATTTTGATTGATTTTGATAAATATGATTGGAAAAAATAGAAGACAGTATCAAGCACTTGTTTTGGTCTAGTTTATTTGTGAAAATGTTTCAGTTATTGCAATACAAGTACAAATCCTAGGCTATAAAGGACAATATTTGTTGGGTTCCCACTTGGATTTCTCCAGCTGCGCCTATTCAAAGCAGATGACCTAGGAAATTGGTAGCACTAGCTCCCCTCCGTGACACTCACTTCTCGGGCATACCAAGTTTTGAATTCCCTAAGACCACAAGGATCTCAAGAAATTTTCCATCTCTACAATGAATCATGAAAGTGTGGAATGACTTCAGAGGTCTGACCTCCTGTACCACTAAATAGAAGGATTTTGGCTTTCTACAGAAAGGTTTCTAGTAAGAGCATCTAGTTCAGGGGATACTATGATAAACTACCTCAAGAAGTCTCCCAACCCTTAGAACAAGGGATTTTCACATCATAAAGATAATGGGGTAGAGCTATCATACACCAATTCTCGTTGATTGCAACCACACATTTATATAGCGGTTCAGAAGGACTTGGATTTATCTTGTTACCGCTTGGGTCATTCCCACCTTTTGAAGAAGGGTGGTAGGACCTTCTAAGGGATTAAAAACATAAAGAGATGGTTATGGCTTATGATCATTGAGTTTGCACAAGGTGAGAGCATACACCTATCATCTTACAAGAATAAAAATAGTGGTTTATTAACCCCCTAGTTAAATCTATGTGAAGGAAAGAAATTTGTTCCTTTTAAGAACCAATTGAAATGTGATCTACTCAAAGAAAACAATATTTTTTAGTTTCAAAATAAAGCCTTGGAAACACGAAAACCTGCAAGACCATGCATTAGTAGTTTCTCAAATATGTCTTGGACCAACGAAAATCTACAAAACCCTAGTTAGCATAAAAGGTTAAAAAATTTAAACTAAATTTAGAAATTAACAACTAAACTAAACTAGAAAATAAAGAAACTAAACTAAATTAAAAATTTAAAGAAAATTAAACTAAAGAACTCGATTTTTTTGTTGTTTCAAGAGAAACAGCTTTTTAGAGCTCCACTCCAAGGCCACACACTGCAAACAGAATATTAGTAACCAAAAAACACAACTCTACT
Source organism: Sequoiadendron giganteum (assembly GCA_007115665.2). Taxonomy (NCBI): domain Eukaryota; kingdom Viridiplantae; phylum Streptophyta; class Pinopsida; order Cupressales; family Cupressaceae; genus Sequoiadendron; species Sequoiadendron giganteum. The sequence goes on from CM021106.1 coordinate 400,553,713, forward strand.
CAAAAAATTCAAAAGAAAATAAAAAAGATACAAAAATTGGAACTTTATACTGAGGAGACAAATGTGTTGTTTCTTTTAGCAATTGTGTTGGTGCGTCATGTCGCACCAAAGCGATTGCGTCATGATTTTGAATTTGATTTTTTCCACCCATGTAGGTCCTCAAAAAATGTGTTGTTGCTCGTCAAATACATCGTTTCCTGGAAAATGTGTCACTGCATTGATCAGTTGCATCGTTCCATACCTAAAATCTACAAAAATAAGCCAAAAACCATACAAAATCTTGCAAAATCTACTATTCACATCGGGTTCATCAATGTAAGATGGAGTAAAAATAGTTCTAGCCTAGATAAAGTGACAACCAACACCTCTAAACTAAAAACCCAATCACAAACAAAGGAATGCAAACAAATAGGAATAAACTAAAAACATTAAATCAAACACTACCCATTATAGTTTCTTCACTTCCCTTGTCTCTCCTATTTCTCCATTTGCAAACTTTGCCCTTAGATTTGAAGTATAGCTTGTGCAATAACCTGCAAATTGTAAGTAGAAATTTGGAGATAAAATGGATGTTAAGGTCAAAATGGAGGAGAATGGTCTCTTTTATAGACAACCATTCGAATGGACAGAAGAGATTGATCTTCTAGAAATATTCCAAGATCAATGGATGAGGATTCATGAAAGGGAGGTTACGAAATGGATGGCCAAGATTGAGTTTCTAGAAAGATGTCGAGATCAATGATGGAGGATTGATGCACCAAAAATAGGTGGGCAATTGATTGAAATGACGTCGACAACTATGACGCTCGATGACTATGACAAATAAATGTCATGACAGAGATGACTATGACAAAGATTAATGAGCAAGGCATCTTTGACCAAAAGGGAGGCATAAATTATTTATTCGAGAAAAAGGGAAAATGGAGGAAATGGACACGTGGATTTTAATTAAAATAAATTTCATAATTATTTTAATTAAATGAGAGGAAATGTGAAAAGGGGGATTAAATAATTAAATTGACTTAATTATTTAATACAAGACACATGGACAATTAAATAACTTTGACAATTATTTAATGATAGATGAATTAAAAGAGGACGTGAATAGTTAAATAATTAATTTAATTATTTAACCATAGATGAAATATGACAAGTGACTAATTAAATAAAGATTAATTTATTTAATCATTCAAGAAAGGGGGATATTAGCGACACAATTAGTTTATTTAATTGATCAAGATATAATAAAGATTAAAGAGTGAATTAATTAAATAATTAATATTATTTAATTAATATAGGAATACGATCAAGGATAATCAAATAGTTAAAATTATTTAATTATCGAAGGATGAAGACCAATAAAAAATGGTGCTTGTGGACTTAGGACATTTTTCAGTGTCTACACCTACACACACCAACTTTTTGGTAATTGTCAAGTCATTCATACCTCCAATTTCATTCAAATATTTCTCGGCTAGTTTAAATAGATTTTGCTATGTTGAACTATCCTTCATTTTATGAACACAAAGAAGATGAGCTTGGTGGACATGTTTTTTTACAGTATACACATGCATAAAAACCCAAGAAGTATTATCTACCACAATAACTTCATCTAAAGATAATGCAATGAAGTTTGACTCTTTTACTTTCTCCTTTAAATCTTGTTTTTCCACTGCAACAAGATATTTTTCCCATTCCCATCTAGTGTTTACTGACCAATGTGCACTAGGAAAGTGAGGAACACCCAAAAAAAGATAATAAATTAAAATATTTTGGTTAGTCCATCATAGGACGCCCTCTGATCAAAATATGAAAAACAACACTCATTTGAATAGTTTTTTCAAGTTGTGCTCCTTCAATTACTTTTTCAAATTGAGCCTCAATTGTACCTCCACATGCAGCAAGCTTTGACATTCTTTTCTTATGCTCTTCATATTCCGTGGCATACTTAACATGAAGAAAATCTTCCTTTGATTTCCATCATACTATTGATTGTTCCTTTTTGTCTATGATTTGTTTTTCATAAACTTTACTAATATTATTTTCTATAATGTCAAGCTTTAGCTACAACTTCTTGTCTCTTTTACATTTCCAACTACAAATGATACACTTGCATTCATTTGGAGGTTCATCTTTGTTTTCTTTCTCGATTGCTTCAATGAATGGGTACTTTGACACCCAATCAAGCTGAAAATTCCTTGTCATTTCCCTCACGCCCTATTTTTGAATCGCCTTTTCTTTTCTTGCTACCAACATCATCTATGACCCCAATATTTTCATCCAAGTCAATTATCTCATTTTGGCTAACCAAGGTATCCCTTGGAACATCTTCTATGGTATTTCCATCCTCATTTGACGCATTTAACTCAATGAAAATCCCACCTTTCGGTGGCGATGAAGTATTGTGAATGCCTTCTTCATTATAATTTTGTGGAAGAGCTGATGATGTAGCTCTATCTTGATATGATGGATCAAGAGCATTGCCAATTCCAAAGTAAGTTTGTATGGTAACTCTATGTTTTGGGAATTTTTATGGCATCCTAGTTCCTTCACAACCTTGAGGAGCCTTACCCTTATTGCACTAGTTGCTCGACATCTTGATCTCTCACTTCGAATAAAAGCTAGAAAAAAATTCTTCTTGTTTAAGAAGGATAGAGAATATAGATCCTATTCCCTACTCAATATCATCTTTAAGATTGAAGCAAGAATGGAAAAGAGATAAATAAATCTTATAACACTATGAATAAATGATTACTCACCTTTAACTTTAGGTTTTCACTTACTTGTTATTCATTAATGCAATAATACATGTGTTGTAAGTTTGTAACTTTCCTACGATCAACTTCAAGGTTCCAAGTCCAACTTCCGAATTGAGAGCTCACAAGTTTAGAACTGAAAAAATGTGTAAGAATAAATGATAGTTTCGATTGTATTTATATCAATCCATATTTGGAAAATTTCACAGGATTTTTAAATTGTATATTAAAAATATGGTGAATCTCGCATGATTATACAACAATACATTTAAGTGTTGGGTGAATCAAGCCTCGATGGAACACATATGTTGTAATTTTCAAGGTGATTATGTCCCTACAATTAGCATGGAGGTGTCAAGATAATTTGTAAAATGTGTCCTCAAATGTAATTATTTTTAATGTTATTGGCGAAATGGGTCCTCATAAGCAACTATTCGTAAATTTTAATTGGTGAAATGGGTCCTCATAAGAAACTATTTGTAAAATTTAATTGGTGAAATGGGTCTTGATACACAATGTTGTTGTAATATTATAGGAAAATATGTAGGTTATTTATTACATGCTTCAGAGATTCCAGGTGATAATATTAATCAGTCCATTTGAAATGTGTAGTTTGTTATGGCGAATTTATTATTTAAATATGCCTCATAAAATAAATCGATGGTGAATGGACATGCATTGTACTGATAATTTTTAAAATTTGAGCGACTTGGCCACCTTGTTGGGTGTGATTAATTCATCAATTTTGACTTGGTCGATATCTAATATTCACCAATTGGCGAAGATTCACCACTAAAAATATCCTTGTTACCTATCATAGCCTTGTTGAATATCGGTTCCTTCTATTGGATGATTCTTTAGAAGGTGGTCACTTTATATTCTTGAAGACTTATCATATAATCAAGCAAGATTTATTTTGGGAGGTGTTAAAATGGGATACTAAATTTTTTTTAATAGAATACATGGTATGCCAACAAAATAAAGGGGAGAAAAATAAGAATCCAAGTCTTCTAAAACCCATATCTATTCCAAGTTGTAGGAGGGAGGATGTATCTATGGATGTCAACATAGGTTTTCCCAAATCTATAAAAAAAAATGTCATCATGGTTGTAATGGATTGTCTCTCCAAATATGCACATTTATGCACTTTGGCACACCCATTTGTAGAAAATATTATAGCAACAACCTCTATTAATACTATTCATAAACTACATGGGACTCCAAAAGTTATAATAATTGAACATGATCCAATATTTACAAATAATTTCTCAGTTTACTTACTTTCATGTTTGGGCATTCGAATTTCTCATACCTTGTCATATCATCCCCAATTAGATGGGTAAAATTAGGCGGTCGACAAATTCTTGGAAGGTTATCTCCATTGTTTTTTTCGATAAACAAGATAGATGGTTGTAATGGATACAACTAGAAAAATGGAAACATAAAAATTCCTTCCATACTTCTAAGGTGTCTCCAATTTTGGCATTATATGGGTACTAACCACTATCAATCACCTCTTCCTTGCAAAACACCCAAATTTTTGAACAATTAAAGAACACATCTAACATCAACAAGAGATGCTTGCTAGTCTTAGGAATAAATTGGAAATAACACAAAACATAATGAAGCAACAAGATCATTATCACTAGAATGAAAGGACTTTTCAAATCGAAGATTAGGTTTTTATGCAATTATAGCCACATATGAAATTTTCACTAAAATAATAGCATAAAGATAACAAGCTTGCACTCTAAGTATTATGGTCCTTATAAGTTGTTGTAAAGGATTCATAGTATATTATACAAAATAGAGTTACATATGTCAAAAAATGCATCCACTTCTCTATGTTTTGAAGGTTATTGAAAAAATAATTGTAGCATAGACTAAGTTAACAAAGCTTGGTGAGGAGGTAAGAATATTTTTGGATCCTAAGATAATTGTTCAACCATGTGCTAAGAGGTTGCAAATGATTTCAATCACAAATTATTTGATCAAATGAAAGAAATACCCAATTAAAGATGCTACATTGGAAAATGATAATTTTGTGTAGAAGCATCTATAGTTAATAAACATCAACAAAAATTCCTCTCTGAAGAGTGGCCATGATATTCCCTTAATCCTATAGTGGCATATGGTTATTAGTAGTCATCTTGTGGTTACCTTAATTCTTAGTTAATTCATATGATCATTAGTCTTGTATAGTATTTAAGTCATCATGGGTGGCATACAAGACATAAGTATGGTAAATATAGTAAGTAGTGGTAGGTGTGTTCTCATCATATTGTAAAATGTTTTCTTCTTCAATAATTTTGGAGGTTTCCCCCCTTAAATTGGCTCACTACTTTTAGTTATAATTAAATATTTACAGCATATTTCCTATTATACTCGTCTCTTGTGCAATTTTCTTTGTTATATTATGGAAAACTAAAGAAACAAAAAGATCAAGGTGTTGAGAACAAATGATGGTGGAGAATATTGTTTAGTTGAGTTTGATATATTTTTCAAATAGAACAATATTATGCAACATAAAACAAATCCATATAACCAACAAAATGAAGTTACAGAGATGAAGAACAAGTTATTAATTGAGAGGGATAAGATTATGCTTAGTGGGGTTCGTTTAAGAAATTATGGGTAGAGACATTAACATCATATGTTACATGATTAATAGGTCTCATACATTATTAATTATGGATAAAATACCTATGGATTCTTGGATAAGAAAAAAATCCCTTATTTTAGGATCTTCAAGTTTTAGTTGTGATGCATATACTGAAGTGCCTAAGGAGAAGTAGGAAAAGCTGGATTATATGGTAGGGAATTTGATATTCATTGAGTATGAAAATAGTGTGAAATAGTACAAAATTTAGGATCTTGTGATTGGGAAGGTATTATATAGTCAAAATTTGACATTTAGAGAGATTAGTCAATCTCCTTCAATTGAGAACTTGAAGGAAGTTTTAGCATAAAAAAATTTCACCCTTGAAAAAAATTTAGTATGTTTTCTCCCCCTTAAGTTATTGAACCAGATTAAGCACCCAATTTCCCAAATTATGCATTATATGGCTATTTTAAACAATTTTTGAAAATTTGTAAGAGGAAAACAAATTCATTTATCTAGTACTTTACCCCCGACACCTTATTTTCCAAAAAATAGGGCAAGGACAAAGTCGCCCTATAGTAACAATGTCCCCCTATTCTACTTGGTCCCAAATTTCAATATGTCAGTGTCAAAATTTTATCATTTCCAATTCAATTTATAAATTTTGGCTATTGGGATATAATTTATAGCAAATTGAATAAATGCATATAAATACCTAGTTATTGCATCATTTCAAATCTAACGAGGAGAATCTAGAAAACTATTGGAAAACTTATGATCAAGAAATATTAAGAGCAATATCAAGCAATTCAATAGCAGCATTTTAGAGCTTTATTGTGGCAATTCAAGATCCAAGCATCATATCAAATCCTATATGTGTTTATGCATGTTCATGTTATCATTTTTTGTGAATGCTAATCCTTTTGTAGGTCTCCAAGCAATTCAAGAAAAATCCAATACCTTGAGGTGATGTGCATGAATTCAATCCTTCAAGCAGTCCATTGAAGGGTGGTGAATTGTAGCATTTTTTTGATTCATCATTCCTTCCTATCATTTATCTTTCCTATCATTGTCATTTCCATTATGGAAGAGAAAACACTAACACGGTGTGTTGGTTACTTTTTTAGAACCAAAATTAGTCTTACCACAAACCTATGAACTTTCCAAGAATAGTTATCAGTAAGGGTAAGGATTGGTCAAAACATAAATAAAGACTTATAGATCTCTACTTCTTCTCTTTAGGCTCTGTCAGACCAGGGAGGGTGATCCCAAAGAAACTATGTTCATAGATACCGGTGTGTCTAGTATCAAAACACAAAGTAGAGAGATGATTCTCCTCATATGTTTAAAAGCACCATACCCTGAAAGTTTGGCTAAATTAAACAAGAGAATATATAGTCAGATTAACATTCATACACACCTAGTGAAACATTTGGAGAACAATTTAATTATGTTGTGTGATTTTCAGTCAATTCGATTACCAAAAGAGAGCTCGTGAATATTAAACCAGGTCAGTGCCATATTCCAAGAAATGGAGTCAAACCATAGACCAATATGATTGGATAATCAACCTTGTGTTTTAGAAAAATACCTATAGCCTTAGAGATATTTCCATACAATATTCCCACCTATTATATCCATTATTAACTTCTTACTAACATCCTCATACACAGACTATACCAAACTACTAAATTCAAGCATTTACATGCATTCCTTGAATGAACAAGCAAAAATGAAACAACACATCCATTGGAACTCAACAAAGATAACCAAGATAACCATTGATCATCGTATTTATAGCTTGTATAATTTTCATGAAGGAGAGAAAATATATAGAAACTTTATATCACTTGTTCTTCAGTATCGCTTATCCAAAACATATGTTGGCTGACTTGTTCCTATAACATGTTACTGTGAAACTTACTGTCCATGTTCTTGTATCTATTTTCTTTGAAAATAAGTACCTATTTACCTACCAACTCATTGACCTATTGATCCCCCTCCTTTTTTTAGCCTTAGAATCCCTTCTATAAGCCAAGGGAGCAACAAGAACTGGGCTGAAATATACTTCACATTACATTTCATTTTCATTTCAAAGTGAATTTCAACATAAAACAAGAAAATATCTCCCAACTAATTTTTGGGATTCATCCTTCAAATGAAAAACAAAAACAAAGTCCTAGGAACCGTTGATCAAAGCCACTCCACAAATCATCAAAAAGTGTCATCGTGGTGGTATAAAAAAACACAAAGATCCATATCACCTTGAAAAGCAATATTATCAACACAAAAAACCAAAAAGGAAGGAAATCCAGTTCATGTCACATCAACCCAAGAGATCAAACATCACTAAAGACCAAAAACCCGAGCACCTAACAAGGAAAGTAATAGGATATTACTTTTCCTTGTCACTAGGTGAATAGGTGTTCCCACTTGGTGTCCATATCTTTAGAGTAGCAGCCATCATCACCTCATCCTCGGAATCAACCCAATCCTTCATGGCTATAAGATATTGGTGATAACCAGAATCAGTTTCATCCCCACTGTCAGAAGGATCATCAGAAGCCTCGATGGGAGAATGATGAGGTCCCATGCGAGCACGATGATACCTATTCCTTCTAACAACTTCTCTTTCTGTTCTTTCAATATTGTTACCTTTTCCTTTGGTCATTTTCTCTGAGATGGTTTGGCCTCTAAGGTGGTAGGCACGCCTAAGAACACCTCATGTTGAACCTTTGGTAGCTCTTGTCTTCTTCACCGGTGTTGTTGGTATCTCTGGTCCACATTTCTAATCCTAAGGGGAACACTAAAATTCCAAAGGATTGAGCATGTTGGAATGATGAACTGGGATGATATTTACATTTATCTTCCCCATTTTCTACTCTGCTACAAAATTTCTCCAAAAAGAATTGCCAATTCACTTAGAAATGACTATCTCAAAATCCCTTACTTACACAGACCTTAGATTATTTCTCAATTGGATAGTGAAAAAATCAAGTAAGTGATGCTTATTAAATAGAGCAACTCGTGTGCATTTGCATTAAATTACCAGAAGAGATTATGTGAGAGTATTATCAATCAACCAACCTTGTTTTCAAATCACAATCATTGATCAAAACTCTGAACTAAATCAACAACTAGAAATTCCATCTTATTAATGATGACAAGATTAAGAGCATGCATTTGATACTCGCCTCAAATCAAGAGACTTAAGTATTTCCTTAACTTTCATGTCAATCACATGCTTAATTTTCCAACCATTCATCATAGAAAGATAGCGGGGAATGATCATGATTTATCTTCACCATATTTGTTCGTACCATGCCTTAATTCAATTTCACTTTCCCACATGTACCATCCTCTGACAAATTTGATGGCCCTAAAATTATTTACCAATCTCACAAGCATGCTGAAGAATTAGCTCTAATTTTAGCATTGTTTCTACCTTGGAACAATCTTAGCTACTATCTCTAGCCGCATCCACTTTCATTAGAACTGTAGAAGTAATATGCATGGCACTTGCCCGTGTGCTCGTCAAAAACACAAGACATTGGTGAGACCCACATGGGATGGCAGGGAGTGGTCATAATTAATCCACATCACCTACCATCAACCATCAATTTTCAATCCATACTAAGAAAAGCAGGGTTTCCCAAGGTCCAGCAAATCAATCAACATGACAAATGTTATTTCACCTGCCAACCTGTGTGACCATTCCTCCTAAATGCTGAAAAAATATGGGTGTGTGGGGAACGGACTTGATGAAAACACATGCCATAAAATTTGTCATTGATTTAGTCCTTGAACAAATTTCACTACCCTGCGAGGATTCAGGCCCCACCATAGAGCAATACCATGTGGTCATCGCTCGCTAGCCCGTGTCTTAAAAATTCTATTTAATACAACAAGATGGGCATACGAGGAATGGTCAAGATTGATTCTTTTGATCAGACAGCTCATACGAAGCATAATTCTGCACATGCCACAAAAGTTATTTATAAAGATGGGGTGTTCCTAGGTGAATGAGGTGTCGTCCCATAATGAAGGCTAAGGATTTTTAAACTTTCATTAGATTAAGCCTTCGACTATTAATATCTAAAAAGACATAAAGCAACCATCAACCTAAGACTAGGGGTTGGTAAATCAATGATTTTGATGGCACAAGTGACAACTTAGATAACCGAGAATGGGGAAAGACAAGTCAATGTAAAATTAAAACAATCAAGGGTTTATGCCAACATTTTGGGAAATTTTTGAAAGTGAAACCCTATCAAAGTGACAAGGAAGATGACCTGAAACCAAAAAACAAGAGACCAAGCTGGATTTTGCACAATTTTCATGATAGAACCAGAAATTTTTTTGGGGGTTCCATCAGTGGCTCCTGTTGGGGACACATGCCTTTTGTAGGTATGGTGAGATCCCAAAATCTATGGGAAAGTAGACCAGAATGCCCTATCCATTAGGTGACAAGTTCCTTTTTGAATTTTTAAACCACATTTGTTGGCCCCAGGCCACAAATGAAAAAGAACAATTCATGTTTTGCCTCTATCAAAGACATTGTTTTTTGTTGTCTATATTAAGCCCAGTATGAAAATGTTATCATTGTATATCTGAAAACAAATACCAACCCTGGCATATTTGATCATATTACTAAAAATTTCATCAACAAGATTACTCTCATGCACCATTACTTTTCTCTTAAAATTGACCAGAAAATAGACAATTTTACAATATGTTCTAAAAGGATCAATATGAGACCTCCCTTCATCATTTATTTGTATATCAAATCTGAAATTATCATAGTAGTTAGGTCCAACAGAAGGATCATGTCCTACACATGGTTTTCAATTCTTCTGTGTTTGGGTCAAAATTTGCTCACATATTTGAAACTCCTTTAACTAAATTGCACCATAATGTAGTTTGCTATCATTCCAACAATATAAACCAGTCATATCATCACATATTTTAAAGCTTTGGAAATTATACTTATCAAAACCTTCAATATATTCATTTTCACAATCAACAGTATTAGCCAAAGCATTTTCATATGCATCATCAGTTGAGAAACCTATATCCTTATATGTTAAAATCTCATTGTTATTTGAAATTTTTTCATTAGTCTTAGAACAAGTATCTTGGTTTTCCTGAATATAAATACTTTCCTTATTTGATGAAAAAATATTCATAATCATAGTGTGGAGATAAGGAACATCTGCAAAAAAACTCAATTTCATATTTACCAACATGAATTCCATCATTGTCTACACCATCAAGATATTTATCATTTTCAACCTTATGCTCAGGTTCAAGGCACTGAACACACAATTTTTTATCCCTTGAGTGATCATCATTCATTGAATCAGGATTCTCTGGTGATAATAGGTCTGAGCTATACTCCAAATAGTTATCATGTGAAACTCGTTCACTTGTTTGTAAGCAATCAACCTCATCATTATTTATATCATCTAATCCTTCAAATGTAGAAAACATTTGTAGCCCCTCCTCATAAGAGCATCCATAACTCTCTGAATACTCAAATTCACTATCATCATAATCTTCATCATAAAGCAACTCATCACTACATAAACTCTATTTAGAACTCTTAGAATGTATGCCTAAAATTTCATCCTCAATATCTTGACTACTGACTTGTGGTAAGAACTCGATAACACTTGCAAGTATGTCTCCTTCTCCATCATTGGTATACAGATCTACATATATGTTGCTTGTGGATTGATCACAATTTGTGTTTTTATCCATACAACTAGGGGAATTTTTATCTTGAAATACACCATTTTCACTTATGTGTATCATATTCTAATTTTCCACAATGGGACAACAATTATTAGCATCTTGATACATTATGCTTTGTGTATGGTCATACTGAGTTTCTTCAAAAATATTTATCCATTCAAGTACCTGATCAAAATTATGGGGTTTTAATTCTTCTAGTAAGGTTTTGATGGTGAACAAGGCACTATCCTCAGGAAATCGACATCATCAAATGGATTAAGGATGATCTCCAACCAAATTGAATCCCTCTTCACATGTGGTGGAATTCATGAGATCTATTGAATTTTGGAAGCTTGTTAAAATCCGAGGCTATTAAAAAGCATTCTAAAAGCTCTAAAACAAAGCAAAATGGGTGTCAGTAATTAAAAGGTTTCTATGAAAGAGTGGCTCCAGGTCAGTTCATTATTGGTGGAAGATTTCCAACGAAGTAAGTGGAGCGAGGTCTTCTATTGTGTGGTAGCGTCAGATAGTATTCTTTCCTTCTGTTGCTATGTAAATGGGTAATGGTATGCGTTGATATCTCTTCAGGAAGCATAACTATCATTTTGCAAGCTAGTCTTTTTAGTTCTTGAAATTACATGGTAGTGTGGTAGAGTCAGAATATTTAGAAAGGAAAGTCATAAGTCCAGCTAAAATTCAATTTGCATTTTCCATTCTCTTATAATTCATTATAGTGGTTTAAATTTGTTACAAAAAATATCATATCACCATCTTGCTACAAACCAAAATGGAGTTCATGCCCAGAAATCACAGAGCACCATTCCCAATACTTGAATGGGAACTACCTTTTTCCAAAGGCTTGGAAAGAGAAACGTTGGCAAATATCTTCCATACTTATTGCTTTCCTGTGTTTCGGTCCCTAAAAACACTGATTGGAGATGATATCTTACACCCATCTGCTCAAAGACTAATATTTCCTTCAGATATAGTGCCAATATTTATTTCAAATGTGTTGGATTTGAATCCAAATTATAAAGACATGGAAAAAATTGCAAATGTTGTCATACAAGAAGTGATTTTTTAGGATAATGCTCTTCTCAAGAGCATTCAAAAATACAATATTTGGAAAGTTGAAGCATATGTGGGTGGGATATTTCCAAGACACTATTTGCACCACAAAACATGATACAAAAATATCTATATTGCAATGAAATTGTCTCTAGAGTATGATACACCCAGCCATATTTATAGAGCTCTTGCACATCATCATTATGAAGTAGGGGAAGACATGGAGAGAAGATTCAAATCAAAATATCATGCTTTTTCATTTCTCCTTACTCATCATTGTCGTCATGCTGAAAATGCCAACAAGCAACTTACCAAACAGAAGGAGATAGTTGAATTTGCAGAGTCACAAGCAAAGGAAAGAAAGATGCATAAGTTTCAGAACAAGCCTCTTCCAAAAATTCCTAATATGAACATCACGGTGAGCTCTCATTCCACTCCACCAGCATAGCAACTCATGTTCAAAGAGAGAAAGGAGGAAAGCTCATTAGTCGGAAATGTATGATTATATGCTATTTAGTCACAACATTTTACTTTTATGAAAATATATATAAGACAATATGGAAGAAAATAGTTTGCTATTTCAAACAATCAGATATTTTATAAAAATATGATATTTTGATAGTTGCCATATTAGTACAGGTTAGCTATTCCTTGTTAATGGGATTATTTTGATCTCAAATCTGGAGTTGCTCAGATTTATATGTTGAATATGATAAACACAATTATCCAGCCATGTACAAAGCTATGTAAATATTTTATAATATATAAATATAAAGTCGACGAAATGCCTTTTATTTTTAAAAAAAAATCCTGGCTCAAAGATTTCAAAAAATAAATTAATGCATGTTGAATCTTCAGGTCTGAAATTTTTGGGGACTTCCAACAATGCATCCAAAAATCTTGAAAACAAATCACAAGGTGATTCATCCTTATTCCTCCTCATATTAGACAACTCTTGAATAAAATAATTTGATCAATGTTGCTAAAATCTTGTTGATGTTCAACATGGAAATCACTATGATCAGTGTGTTGGAGTGATGGACAAATTAGATAAGCAGAAACAACATTACTTTGGCAATCATTACCATTTTCTGACCCATGAGTCCCATTTGCATATGGTGTACTAGGATAATCAATAATTTCAACCATGTATCATTTCATCATTGAATATTTCATATTGTTCTCAATATCCATAGATATTTGATATGCCTGATGTAATTTCTTAAGATCTTTGTCTCTTAACAAATAACTCATTTCCTCATCAAAAGCATCAAGTATACAATCAAACACACTGCATCATTTGGTCTCAACCTTTCAGGAATATCTTTTAAAGTTTTTGAAAATCTAAGGTTGAAGGTTGGGAGCAATTCATCTTCTTCCCTCTGTATGGTGTTAAATCCTTGTCTCACTAAGTATGGATTGACTCTTTCTCCAAACTGATCAATGAACACTGCCATGAATTCATTCCATGAAGAGATAGAACACATAGGTAAATATGAAAACCAATATCTAGCATATTTCCTTAGAGATTGAACAAAGAACTTCATGACAACATCTTCATGATTTATCTCATAATCTCCCATAAAATCAGAAAATTCTTGCAAATGTTGAGATGTTGACTCTAATTGTGTCCCTTTGAACTTTGGAAAACATTCCCTAACTTCATTGGGAATAGGGTGTGCGAAACCTTGAATATCGTTAAAATTCAATGGTCTATATATTTCCATAGAGAAATTTCCTTGATTACATGACAGGAGTTGGACACTCTTCATGTTTACATCATGCATCTCACAAGGATGTATAATTGAATGATACATTTTTCACACCCTTTTACAATTTTAAACATCAACTTTATAGTTGATTACCCCCCCTACTTCTTTCTTTATCACGACCTTAGAACATTACAATGCATATCTTAGAAAAAACATTCAAAATTTATCAAGTGGGTGGGTTTCAATACAAATATATTGCTTATTCCACATATTAAAAATTTGAATATATGAAGTATGTAGAACAATCTTCACTATTCCCTTTCTTAATCCTTTTAATCACTGAATTGGGAATGCATTATTACTTTTTATATTTCCTTAAAATGGTACCCATCTAGATCTATTTTCATTTGTAGGTTAAAACAAAGGAGAATACCTGGATGTATCGGTTAGCACCACAGTTTATCAGGTTATTTTCATAGATTCGCCACCTCCTTTGTAGAGGACCAAACTTTTCAACAATTTTTTCTTCAGTTGGTTGTCATTTGAAGTCCCTACTTCAATATTTTACACTGGTTTAGAGTTCCTCGGAGTGGCTAGTCACTTGCAATAAGGATTTGTAAAATAGAACTTCTAGACTATATTAAGGCAAGATGATGTACTATAAATACCCTTTTCCAAAAATCCCCAGTAGAGTCGCCATTTCTATTGGTTATTTTTTTAGAACCAAACTTAGTCTTACCACAAACCTATGAACTTGCCAAGAACAATTATCAGTAAGGGTAAGGATTGGCCAACACATAAGTAAATACTTCTAGATCTCTACTTCTTCTCTTTAGGCTATGTCAGACCAGGGAGGGTGATGCCAAAGAAACTATGCTCATAGATACCAATGTTTCTAGTATCAAAACACAAAGCAGACAGACGATTCTCCTCATATGTTTAAAAGAACCATACCCTGAAAGTTTGGCTAACTTAAACAAGAGAATATATAGTCACATTAAATTCATATACACCTAGTGAAACATTTGAAGAACACTTTAATTATGTTGTATGATTTTCATTCAAGTCGGTTACAAAAAGAGAGCATGAATATTAAAGTAGTCCAGTGCCATATTCCAGGAAACGGAGTCAAACCATAGACCAATATGATTGGATAATCAACCTTGTGTTTTACAAATATACCTATAGCCTTAGAGATATTTCCTTACAATATTCCCACCTATTATATCCATTATTAACTTATTACTAACATCCTCATACATAGACTATACCAAACCTACTGCTAAATTCAAGCATTTACATGCATTCCTTGAATGAACAAGCAAGAATGAAACAATAGATACATTGGAACTCAATAGAGATAAAAAAGATACTATTGATCATCGTATTTATAGCTTGTATAATTTACATGAAGGAGAGAAAATATATAGAAACTTTATATCACTTGTTCTTCAGTATTGCTTATCCAAAACATATGTTGGCTGACTTGTTCCTATAACATGTTACTGTGAAACTTATTGTCCATGTTCTTGTATCTATTTTCTTTGAAAATAAGTACCTATTTACCTACCAACTCCTTGACCTACTGATCCCCCTCTTTTTTTTAGCCTTAGAATCCATTTTATAAGCCAAGGGAGCAACAAGAACCAGGCTGAAATATACTTCACATTACATTTCATTTTCATTTCAAAGTGAATTTCAACATAAAACAAGAAAATATCTCCCAACTAATTTTTGGCATTCATCCTTCAAATGAAAAACAAAAAAAAAGTCCTAAGAACCATTGATCAGAGACACTCCACCAATCATCAAAAAGTGTCATCATGGCGGCATAAAAAAACACGTAGATCCATATCACCCTGGAAAGCAATATTATCAACACAAAAAACCAAAAAGGAAGGAAACCCACTTCATGTCACACCAACCCAAGAGATCAAACATCACACAGGACCAAAAACCCGAGCACCTAACAAGGACAGTAATAGGATATTACTTTTCCTTGTCATCAAGTGAATAGGTGTTCCCACTCGGTGTCCTTATCTTTAGTGGATTAGTCATCATCACCTCATCCTCAAAATCAGCCCAATCCTTCATGGCTATAAGATACTAGTGATACACAAAATCAATTTCATCCCCACTATCAGAAGGACATCAGAAACCTTGATGGGAGAATGATGAGGTCCCATGTGAGCATGATGATACCTATTCCTTCTAGCAGCTTCTCTTTTTGGCCTTTCAATCTTCTTACCTTTTCCTTTGGTCATTTCCTCTAAGATGGTTTGGCCTCTAAGGTGGTAGGCACGCCTAAGAACACCTCATTTTGAACCTTTGGTAGCTCTTGTCTTCTTCACTGGTGTTTTTGGTCTCTCTAGTCCATATTTCTCATCCTGAGGAGAGCACTAAAATTCTAGAGGATTGAGCCTCTTGGAATGACAATCTGGGCTGAAATTTACATTTATCTTCCCCATTTTCTACTTTGCTACAAAATTTCTCCAAACAGAATTACCAATTCACTCATAAATGACTATCTCAAAATCCCTTACTTAAACAAACCTTAGATTCTTTCTCAATTGGATAGTGAAAAAATCAAGTAAGTGATCCTTATTAAATAGAGCAACTGGTGTGCATCTGCATTAAATTTCTAGAAGAGCTTATGTGTGAGCATTATCAATCAACCAACCTTGTTTTCAAATCTCAACCATTGATCAAAACTCTAAACTAAATCAACAGCTAGAAATTCTAGCTTATTAATGATGACAAGATTAAGCGCATGCATTTGATACTTGTCTCAAATCAAGAGACTTAAGTATTTAAAAAACTTGCATGTCAATCACCCGTTTAATTTTCCAACCATACATTTTGTGTCACATTTACTCGCTTGCCCATAGAAAATAACTCGCTTGTAATTCATCATAGCAAGACAACGAGGAACGATCATGATTTATCTTCAACATATCTGCCCGTACCATGCGTTACTTCAATTTTAATTTCCCACATGTACCATCCTCTAACAAATTTGACGACCCTAAAATTATTTACCAATCTCACAAGTGTGTTGAAGAATTAGCTCTAATTTTAGCATTGTTTCTACCTTGGAACAATCTCAACTACTATCTCCAGCCGCATCCACTTTCATTAGAACCATAGAAGTAATCTGCCTGGAACTTGCCCATGTGCTCATCAAAAATAAAGGACGTTGGTGGGACCCACACGGGATGGTGGGGAGTGGTCAAAATTAATCCACATCACCTACCATCAGCCATCAATTTTCAATCCATACTAAGAAAAACACGGTTTCCCAAGGTCCAGCAAATCAATCAACATGACAGATGTTATTTCACTCGCCAACCTGTGTGACCATTCCTCCTAAATGCTGAAAAAATACGGGCATGCGATGAACGGTCTTGATGAAAACACATGCCATAAAATATGTCGTTGATTTATGCCTCAAACAAATTTTACTACCCTGCAAGGACTTAGGCCCCACCATAGAGCAGTACCATGTGGCCATCGCTTGCTAGCCCGTGTCTTAAAAATTATTTTTAATACAACAAGACAGGCATACGGGGAGTAGCCAGGATTGATTCTTTCGATCAAACAACTCATACGAAGAATAATTTTGCACATACCATAAAATTTATTTATAAAGGTGGGGTGTTCCTAGATGAATGAGGTGTCATCCCATAACGAAGGCTAAGGATTTTTAAATTTCTTTCGATTAAGCCTTCGACTATTAATATATGAAAAGACATAAAGCAACCGTCAACCTAAAACTAGGGGCCAGTAAATCAATGATTCTGATGGCACAAGTGACAACTTAGATAACCGAGAACGGGGAAAGACAGGTCAATGTAAAATTAAAATGATCAAGGGTTTATGGCAGCATTTTGGGAAATTTTTGAAAGTGAAACCCTATCAAAGTGACAAGGAACATGACCTAAAAATAGAAAACAAGGGACCAAGCCGGATTTTGCACAATTTTCATGAGAGAACCAAAAAAAAATTTTGGGGTTCCATCATGGGGTTTGGCTAAGGCAAGCCCCCAAATGGCATGATATTTCTTCTCTTTTTGAATGTTCAAATATAAGGTTTAGAAGATATTGAAGGAATTTTGAAGATCCATTTTTCATTGTTGTATTTAAAACCCTACACCTTGTCAAGCCACAAAATCTCACTTACAAAATTATCCAACAATGATCCAAAAAAATTGCAGGCAGAATTAGAAAGCTCATATCTAACATTAGAGGATTGTGAAAGTAGATTTGGAATACCCCTACAAGGACATAGACGCCCTTGCGTGACTCTGTCCTCCTATTTAGATCATCTTCGAGTTTACAAGATAGATGCACAAAGTTCTTCCTTTCTCAAATCTGCTTGCAAATTTTTGTTATAGTCTTTTAATTATCAAAAAAAATCATTTTCATATTAGGTCACATACTCTAATTAGGTTAATCAAAGAAAATTAATTCCAATTCATATCCAACCCCACAAAGATGCAGATCCAGGTCTGATTGGCTCACCTTCCTAGTTGAAAGCTAATCTATTTACCTTGTTGATTTACATCTCAATGAAACCCTAGAAAAAGGAAGGCTTGGTCTTAGGGTCCTATTGCATTTAGGACCCTCCCCCTCTTTTTCTTCATTTCAGAAGCATAAATTATAATACAATTAGAGTTAAATACCAAGACAACTATACCCGAGGTTGATCTAGAGGTTCAACATTGACCCAATGAAGAGGATAGTAGAGATCTTAAAGAATTTGGAGGAATAACCTCCACCTCAACTCTTCAAAATTTATACTAGGTAGAGGTGATCAAAGAGGTATAGCCCCTATGATTTCATATTGTTTTCCTTGTTTCCTAATGATGTTGATCCTCAAATTTTGACTGAGGCAATCACAATGGATGATGTGAGTCTTAAAAGTTGGACATGGATTATGAGGTGGTTGCATTAAAGATTGAATCATACTTGGAACTTGGTTCAATTTTTGAAGGGGAGGAATCCCCTTGGTTGTAAATTTTTCTTCAAGAATAAATTCAATTCAAATGGAAATATTGAAAAGTACAAGACAAGACTAGTTGTGAAAGGCTATTCCTAAGTTGAGAGAATTAATTATAATCAGATTTTCTCAAGTGCTAAAATGACATCCATTTAATTCTTATTATTTATTGCAATATCTTTTGATATAGAGATTGAGTAGATGGATGTGAAGATATCTTTCCTACATGATGATCTAGAAGAAGAAATCTACATGACACAACCCAAGCACTACATAGTAAAAGATAAGGAGTCATTGGTTTGTGAATTTAAGAAATATACGTAAGATCTCAAATAGTATCCTAGGATGTGGTACCAAATATTTTATTTATATGATTTAAATTTGAGATTTGTGGGTAAAAGTACAAAGTTGTGTCACACTTTTATAAAAAAAAATGGCCAACACCAATCCAACTTTTTAGCTTTAATCACTAGAAAGTCGTATGTATATTTTAAATCTTGAAATGATGTAAACTAATGAAATTTATATTTTTATCGTATTTTATGTCTGTAATTTTTTAGAAAATTAATAATTTATTTAGATATAGTTTTTAATACACACTATAATTAAGTTTTTGATAAAATGCTAAAAAATAAAGTTACATGGGACATCTTTCTTTATATAGTAATTTTTTCTTTTTTTCCTTCAATTTTATTTGTGTCTATTTATAACTTGAAACTTCAGTGCATGGATTTATTTTTACCTCATTTTGATAATATATATTTTTAAATAAACTTTTAAAAAATTGTGTACTGAAAATGCAATTTTTTCATAGGACGTCACCTTTTGTCTTCACCATTTATTCCAAAATAGAATATATATATATATATATATATATCATCTTGACTAATTTTTTAAATGAATTTTAGTTATTTTTTCTCAATAATATAATCAACCTTATATTTTGGTGTTGATGACCTACTTTTTATAAAAATATAATATAAAAATAAGTAAACTATTAAAATATATATTTTTGAAAACTACACTTATAGATCAACAAAGGGGTATTTTTAATATTTCTTAAAATACGTTATTTATAAGAGGAGTTATTGAAACATCATTTTTTTTGAATAATTTTATTGTTTGATAAATTAACTCCAAAGTGGTGTAAACTATGC
Organism: Sequoiadendron giganteum; assembly: GCA_007115665.2. NCBI lineage: Eukaryota > Viridiplantae > Streptophyta > Pinopsida > Cupressales > Cupressaceae > Sequoiadendron > Sequoiadendron giganteum. The sequence goes on from CM021106.1 coordinate 400,573,739, forward strand.
ATTTGGTTGACACTTCCAGTTGGAAAGGTTTTGGTCCATATCTCACTTAGCTAGGATAAATCTAGCCAAACCATAGGTTTGACCAAAATTATTTTTTAGTTAGAAATAGTTAAATTCACTTGTGCTCATAAGTTGGCCAAAAGTGTGACACAGTTTTATAATTTTACCTCTGTAAAGTTTAAATTATATCATTATGTATATTTTAAGCAGAATGGTAATTAGTCTCTTATTATCACTCTATATGTGGATGATATGTTGATATTTCATAATAGCAAGGGGGTGATTGGGGATTTGAATTCTCAACTCTCATTATAGTTTGATATGAAAACTAGGAGCAACTAAGCTCATCTTAGGTATGGATATTATAAGAAGATAAAGCTAACAAAATCTTTGGTTGGGATAGAGTAATTATGTTGAGTTTGTTTTTTTGCATTTCAAAATGAAAGACTATAGACTAGTGAATTTTCTTGTTTCTATGAGCACTAATTTATTAGCTAAGCAATTTCCATATTTACCTACAAAGATGGAGGATAAGTTTCATGTTCCTTACGTGAGTGTATTTGGAAGTTTGAGTTATGGTATGACTTGCACCAAACTATACATTGCCCAAGTAATGGGAATATTTTAGACAATTTATGGCTAATCCTAATAGAAAGTGTTAGGTAGTAGTGAAGAGAGTCATTCAGTACTTGCAAGGCACTATAGAGTATTAAATTTTCTATCGTAGTTGCTTGAACATCATGGTGGTCAATTACAACAAGGCAAGATTGGTGACACTTGTAGCAAAACCAATGAGTACTTGCAATACTTGGAGATCCAATATTTTTTAATTAGATTAGTAGAATATGTAGATAGTAGAAGATCTACTAGTAGTTATTTCTTTAACATGTTTGGTGGTTTGATTAGTTGGATTATCAAGTGATAGGTTGTGGTCACTTTATCCACAATATATGTGGACTACATGCTAGATACTCTTATCAATAAGGAGGAAATCTTATTACAAATATTTAGATGTTGAGATAAGATAGGGATTAGTTCATTTAGATGTGACAGTCAAAGTATTTTTTAATTATAGAGCTAAAATAGGTAATAAAAGGGCCTCAAAACCCTTTACAAAAAAAATTAGCTGGCATAAAACCCAAACAAAATATGGTCATAGCCAAGCTACCTCGCAACAATTTTGACTCACAAAAATAGCCAACCCACAAATGACAAAAGGAATAAGCAACCTACACAACACGAAGCCCCTGCTTAGTAGTCTATATGCCCACAATATATGTAAGAAATAGAAAAATGTTTAGGAATACCTCTCTTCCTTCTTTGGATAATAATCCAAGACACACCATTTTTCAAATCCTTAGATCAAAAGGAGAGGAGAGGAGAATCCTCTACTATCTTATTGACCTACTCAACCAAACATGGAATAAGAGCATCTAACCAAAGAAGACTTAATCCACATAAAATCCATAGGCAATCAAGGAACATAGGTCCCATCAACACACTCCTTAACAGATATAGGCTCAAAAGAAGGATCAATAACCAAAATAGGGCCAAGAGAACGTGTTTCATCAAGAAATTAAGAAGGCATTAAAACATATAGATGTTCAAACTATTGTTAGATTTGCAAAGAACTTGATTTTTCACACATGGATGAGACAAATAGATGTTTAATATTTTTTTCTTATAACATGGTGGAGGATGGAAGGGTGATGCTTGAAAAAGTGGACACTTTGGTGAATATTATAGATGTGTTAATGAGGCTTGTGAACAAATAAAATTTCAAGTGGTGTAATGAGTTGATCTTGAGCAGTTAGTCTACAAAATATATTGAAAAATGATCAAGAGCATATGCAAAAAAAACTAATTCCAAAAACTAAACTATTGTTATAAATATATTAAATTTTGTGTGATATATTAAATTATTTGGGATTCTCATACACATGGGATGATTTTCATTAATACAATATGGCTTTAAAAATATTTTTTTTTCTTGTACACTAACTACCCAAATACCTATCTTAACACAAAAAAGTAACTCTCAAATATTGATGTATGACTAAATTATCATTTATTTATAAATTAGAATTAACATAGTAATATTTTAATTTATATTTATTATCTAATATGTATGATATGCTAAGATGTAATATTCCAAAATTACCTCTTATTACATCAATCGATAAAAATAGTGGAACACTAAATAAATTGAACACATTCCATTTAGAAATTTGATGAAGCACCTCAACTAGATTTCCTCACTCCCCAAGAATACATCAAATTGATCACATCAATAGATTATATTCAAAAAAGAAAAGAAAAATTGGATGTCAAATTCATCTAATTATACACCCTCAAAATCTTATAAATAACTCCAATTAAAAAAGAATGAATACAATCCTAATATTTTTCCTTTGCAAGACAATAGTCTCCTCCTTTAACTTTCAATTTCTTTCTATTTTCAATGCCTACCTCAAGACTCTAACAACTTATGTAAAAAAAAAAAAATTCTTTTATGCCAAAGACGGATCCACTAGATAATATATTCACTCCTTAATTCAATATTTGGTTGCACAATTCCACTTTGTAATATATTCTCTCAATTTAAATTTTTTTCAACAACCAATATAAAAAAATGTGTTTTCAAATAATCAAACTCCAAAACAAATCTTAAATAAAAAATTTCTCTCAAATTAAGCACCCAAAGCTTTCATGAATCCACTTCCTAATATATTCACTCTTTAATTCAGTGTTTTGTTCAACAACCAATATAAAAAAAAAAAACTTTTGAATTTTCAAACTTCAAAACAGATCTTAAATAAAACCATACTCTCAAATTAGACACCAAAACTTTCAACAATGAATGTATACCTTATACAGAATGAATCTAAATCTTATATGGTTTGTAAATTTCCTTTGTAGGTTACTTCACAGGCAGAGAATTCATCATTGCAACTACCCTGGTCACCCTTTCTTTCTATCTCTTTCTTAAAGGAAATGCACCATATCTTCAAGCACCAACTAGCTTGGTTTATTTATCTATATGTTTATCTCCCTCACCTTGTTATTACTTACATAAAGTTGGGTTTCTGATTACTTGTCCTTTAAACTTAGAGTGAGCTATTTAAAATTCCCATGTTTATCTCCCTCACCTTAAAGATGGGTTCTCTATTACTTTGCTAATTTATTTACTTCTCACACAGTTCACATAATCCAAACAAATTTCCTAGTCTCCAAATATATTAAATAGTAGGCTTTCAGTAAACAAATGAGTGAGATGCAGAAATATAAAATATGGCATGATAGTGTTATGGCCCATGATGTTCAATAGGTCAAACCATGTCTCTGTAACTTTCTTTTCCTCCACTCCACATGGTTCAAGTATTATTTCCCAAGAGAGAGGATAGCAGAGATCAATGTTAGTCACAAGCATAGAAATTTTATTATCCATGCATTTACAAGTGTACGTTGTAAATTATTTCCTATCATTGTTGCACCTATATGCCTCCAACTTCAAATAGAATTTGATCACTTTCCTTCAATAAAGTAGGATTCTCCACACTAGGATTACACTTGGGTACTAAAAAAATTTCCACAACCAAAAGCTACACTAAGACACGAGAAAAATGAAATATTTAATAATCTATAGCAGCAGACATTCTCCCCTGCCCCACATAACTTGCATAGCCCTGTTGTTACCTGCAGCCCTGTTGTTACCTGTCAACATTAAATGAGGTTGGTGAATTAGAAATTCAAAGTGTAGCACTCAATTTTGAGCTTGCAAAGAAGAGACAAACAAATAGAATGTATTCTTTAGTTTTTAGCTAGTCAATTTTTGTATTGTGTGGAGACCCTACAGTAGCAAAAGGAATATTCAATAGAAGACAAGGAGACAATAGTGCATAAAGGAATTTTATCAGACACAACACAGTGACAGTAGCAGCTTTAGAACTGCAATCATTTTATGCTTAGGTATGAGTGTAGCACCGTTGTACTGGACATCAGTCCAAATATTTTATGGTTTATTTTGTTCATGTAAAATAGAGCATGTCCTTTTTTATTTTGTATTTTTGTTTTTTGAAGTAAACATGGAATATATGAAATTTTTTACTTTATGTCTATCATATTTTTTGTTGTGTTGTGTATGTGCATTTTCTATATTATTTTTTCTATTATGTTTTGCCTATTCTATCACCCTGTAATAGTAGTGACTGTGTGGTTGCACCCCTACTTTCCAACAAGTGGTATTAGAGCCCTATTTTTCTAGGTAGTTAGTTTATTGTGGGTATGATTTAGAAAATCTCTTGAAGGCATTATCAGTTTTCTCTAGTCTAAGAAAAAATGGCAGGAGGTGAGAGAAACGGTTGGTAGTAGCCACCAAATTTCGATGGACAAAACTATGATATATGGGATAAGAAAATGAAGACAATAATGGTTGCTAATGACCTATGGGAGTTGGTCATAAATGGTCTCAATGACATTACAAACCAAGAAACCTTTGCAGCCCTTTCAAATGCACAGAAAAATCAGTTGAAAAAAAATCATATGAAAAAAATCATATGAAAGATGCAAAAGCCCTTAGTTTGAGTGAGGCAGCCTTGACAAAGGCTATTTTCCCACATTGTAGCAAAACATTATGTAAAACAAGCTTTTAAAATATTGAAAAATAGTTATAAAGGGATTGAAAAAGTGATATTAGTGAAGTTTCAACTGTTAAGAAGAGATTTGTGACCTTACAAATGAAAGATAGTGAGTCTATTTTAGATTTTCACACAAAGGTTTCAACCTTGATAAATCAACTAAGAATAAATGGAGAAACAGTGGAAGAGCAAAGGATTATTGAGAAAATCCTAAGAAGTATACCTTCTAGATTTGATCCTATAGTCATTGTCATTAAAGAGGCAAAGGATTTGTCCAAAATGACTATAGATGAGTTGATGGGTTCACTAGAAACCCATGAGTAGTAGTTGAAGAGATTTGCTCCTTCCCTAGAGCAAGCTTTCAAGGCTCAAACCAATACAAGAGGTCAAGGAAGAGGAAGAAACAACAAAGGTAGAAGAAATTATGGAAGAGGAGACTCAAACAGCACAGAGGAGCCGAGCAACTCACAGTCAGCAAACCAGAACCAGAAGAAGAACACTAGTTCAAATTATAGGTATGACAAGAGAAATGTCCAATTTTATTACTGCAACAAGTATGGGCATTATGCTAGTGAGTGTAAAAAGAAGCAAAGTTACCATGGGAGTCAAAATGTTAATGTAGAAAATGAGAACAAGGCTGAAAATGAGAAAAATTCTAATGTATTCATTATTTGCAACCTTGTTGAATGTAGCAGTGATGAAGTATGGTACTTGGATAGTGGATGCAGCAACCACATGAGTGGTAACAAGAACTTATTTTCCTCCACGAACAAGAACATAAAAATAGGAAATGATGAGAAAGTCCATGTTATGGGAAGAGGTGTTGTCAGCATTCAAACCAAGAAAGTTGAAAGCAGAGTATCCACGATGTTTATTATGCCCCTGCCATAAAGCATAATCTATCGAGCATTGGACGAATGGTCCAAAATGGTTACAAAATACTAATGGAGAATGGGGAATGCAAGATATTTGACAAAGGAGGCAGCAAGAAAGTAATGGTAGTCATACAAATGATGAGAAATAGAATGTTTCCTCTTAGGATGCACATAGTATCTGTGACAGACACAACAGAAAGATAACAACATTATTCTCCAACGCTCACAACAATTGAACAACAGTCGGTGGTGGAACACCAATCTGCTTTCAGAACAATCATCAAAGACCCATCCAAACTTTGGCATTTAAGGTATGGGCACTTAAGCTTTTCTAGTTTAAGTTTATTGTTTAGGAAAGGCATGGTTAAAGGGTTACCATCCATTGTAGAACCTGATGGCAAATGTGAGGCATGCATTTTAGGAAAGCAACATAGGCAGCCATTTCAATCTGGGTATTCTAGGAGAGCAAGAGCACCAATTGAGTTAGTGCACTCATATTTATGTGGACCCGTGAAAACCCCCACATTAGGAGGAAACACCTATTTCATGACATTTATAGATGATTACAACAAAAAAATATGGGTGTATTTCTTGAAAAAAATTGGAATCCTTTGAGAAATTTAAATGGTTTAAAGCAACAGTTGAAAAGGAGAGTGGTCACTATATCAAATCCCTAAGAATAGATAGAGGGGGGGAGTACATTTCTAAATAATTGCTATTTTTTGTAAGAATGAGGGCATTCACAAATAATTCACAACTAGGTATACTCCATAGAAAAATGGAGTGGCCGAAAGGAAAAATAGGACCATTCAAGACATGGCAGCAAGTATAGTCTATATATTGAATAGGTTCCCCACAAAGGTTGTCCGTGATAGTATTCCAAAAGAGATGTGGACAAATAGTAAATAGAGTGTTGAGCATTTAAGAATCTTTGGGTGTGTGGCATATGCATTTGTGCCAAAAGAGAAGAGGCACAAATTCGATGACAAAAGAGAAAAATGGATTTTTATAGGCTATAGTGAGGAGTCAAAAGCCTACAAATTGTCCCATCACTAAGAAGTTAGTTATTAGTAGAGATGTTGTGTTTATTGAAAATGAAGCATGGGATGGAATAGTGGATGACACCACGAGTATTTTAGTTGCAATACCCCGTAACGATGAAGTTGCAAAAGACGAAATATTAGGGGGAGCTTAATAGAGAAAAAACTCAGAAAGAAACTATCGTAGAGCTTTGGAAAATAGCAGCTTTGGATATGTGCAACAAAATAGTAACTCAGGTGGTATTCAGTAGAATAACAGTTCTAAATAGAGGCAGCAAAGTAGCAGCTCCAGAATTCAGCGGAGCAGTAGCTCCAATAGTCAGCAATATAGTAGCTCCAAAGGTTAGAGTAGCAATAGATCAGAAGGTAATTTAGATCCCACACTCACATCATTGATGCTATGAAGGACAAGGAGTGTGAGTGAGATTTATGACAGGACACAACATGTTGATTTTGATGAAAATTTGGATTTTGCATTATTTTTTTGTAGTGATCCAACACACTTTGAGGAAGCAATGAAAGAAGAGAAATAGTGTAAGGCCATGGATGAGGAGTTAGATGCTATAGAGAGGAACCAAACATGGGAATTGACTAATTTTTCTAAGGATAAACAAGTGATTGGAGTGAAGTGGGTCTATAAGACCAAGTGTACAGATAAAGGTAAAATTGAAAGACACAAAGCAAGGCTAGTTGTCAAAGGGTACAAACAACAACCCATAATAGACTATGATGAGACACATGCACCAATTGTAAGGCTAGAAACAGTGCAGTCAGTCATAGAAATTACATCACAACATCAATGGAAGGTGTTTCAAATGGATGTAAAGTCAGCCTTCTTGAACGGAGTGTTGAAAGAGGAGGTGTATGTGGAGCAGCCACTTGGCTATGAAGTCCCAGGGCAAGAGGATAAAGTATATAGGCCTGAAAAGATCTATATGGGCTAAAACAAGCACCTCAAGCATGGTACAGAAAAATAGACTCATATTTGTTGAGTAATGGCTTTAGTAAAAGTAGCATTGAGCCCACACTCTACATCAAAGGAGTTGAAGGTTATATCTTAATTATTATTTTGTATGTAGATGATCTAATTTTTATTAGTAGCAATGAAAACAGAATTGTTGATTTCAAAGAGGTGATGAAAAATGAATTTGAGATGACAGATCTAGGTTTTTAAAGTATTTTATTGGGATAGAAGTTCAGAAAACACATTATGGTATTTTATTTCATAATATAATTATGTCAAATAGATTTTAAGAAGGTTTAAAATACATAACTACAAACCTACCCCCACACCAATAGCAACGGGTCAAAAACTATGTAAAGAAGACAACAGTAAGGAAGTGAACCCAACCCTCTACAAGAGTATGGTTGGAAGTTTGATGTATTTGACTTCAACTAGGCCTGATTTGATGTATGCAGTAATTTTGATATCTAGGTTCTTGGAGAAACCTAAGGATACACATTAACAAGTAGGAAAGAGGATTTTGAGGTATGTCAATGGAACAACAAGTTATGGCATCATGTATGGTGCATATAATGAATTTAAGTTAGATGGTTTCATGGATAGTGATTGGGAAAGAAATATGGATGATAGAAAGAGCACATCCGGATATGTCTTCAACATAGGATCGGGTGCAATCTCATGGGCATACAAGAAGCAACCTATTGTCTCTCTCAGCAGAATAAAAGTTGAGTACATAACAACAAATGCAACAATATGTTAGGCTATTTGGTTGAGAAGGATACTTGTTGATTTGAAGGAACAACAAGAAGACAACATAGTCATACATTATGACAATGTGTCCTCAATAGCACTGACAAATAATCTAGTATTTTATGGATGAAGAAAACACATTGATATCTATTATCACTTCATAAGGGAGCTGGTAGAACAAGGTGAGATTGAGTTACACTATTACAAATCTAAGCAGCAACTCACTGACACCTTCACCGAGGCATTGCCAAAAGACGATTTTGAACACTTAAGGGATAGGATTGGCATTGTAGATAGCTTCAAAGATTAGCTCTGAAAGGATATTGAAGAATGAAATATGACTTCAAATTAAGGGGGATGTTGGAATATTTAATAATCTATAGCAGCAGGCATTCTCTCCTTCCCCACATAACTTGCACAACCCAACATAAACCTACAGCCATGTTGTTACCTACCAACATTAAATGAGGTTGGTCAATTTGAAATTCAAATTATAGCACTCAATTTTGAGCTTGCAAATAAGAGACAAACAAATAGAACGTATTCTTTAGTTTTTAGTTAGTTAGTTTTGTATTGTGTGGAGACCCTACAGTAGCAGAAGACATATTTAGCAAAAGACAAGGAGATAGTAGTGTAGAAAGGAATTTTATCAAACGTGGCGCAATGACAGCAACAACTTCAGAAATGCAATCATTTTATGCTTAGGTGTGAGTGTAGCACCATTGTAGTGGACATCAATCTAAATAGTTTATGGTTTATTTTATTCATGTAAAACAAAGCATATCCTTTGTGATTTTGTATTTTTATACTTTGAAGCAAACAAGGAATATATGAAAATATGTAAAAAAAATATGTCATATTTTTTGTTGTGTTGTGTCTATGTGTCTTTTGTATTATTTTTGAAAAGATAAGCAACACTTACAGGGTGTTGTACCTTTCACAACAAGCCACAAGGGCCAAAAAGGAGAAATTCTAAAAAGCTAATAGTAAAACAAAAAGGAACAGAGACATCACTTTAACAGCACAAAAACCACGGAAAGACAACCAAACAACAGAACACCGACGCAGGAAGCAACTAACTGGCATTGTCCTAGTTTTTGAACAGGAGGTCCACAACATCATCACCAACTGATTCTTGGTTCTCCTGGGAATTATTGCCCTCTAGCTCCTCCTTGATAACAGTGGACAGGGTGTTGGTAACGAAGTGGCCCAACTTCATTGTGAAGCAGTTCAATCCACAAAACCTTTTGTTGAGCATGTCCATCTTCTTCTCCAAAGCATAGGGCTCCTCCTCAACATCCAAAGTCCCTGGGATCTTGTCGGTCTTAGAAACCAAGGGGTGTGAAGAATGAGAGGCCGAGGTCTATTTCGTAAACTGGGGCCCCTCCATGTTCTCGTCCTCATCTTCCTCGGTCTCCTCATCCTTATACTCCTTGCTGTTAGACGAATCCTCCTCTGAGTTCTCAATAATCTGTCTTTTTTTCTTATTTTTTTCCAACCTCCCGAATCTCCTTATGGTATTATCCCCTCCAATCATGACTATGGTTTCCACAACAGTATCTCCTTTAGAATCTCTTCCAATTATGTTCTTCCCCTTCCCCTCCTTCACTATCAGCTTTGGCACACCTTTTTTACCATCCTTACCATTTTTGGTAGTGTTGGTTCTATAGGTAGACTTTTCTGGGGTGGCCTTGAGTTCACAAAGGTTGGTCGCGGCACTAGCATGTGCATTACCCATCCCTCCTTTTAGTTTCTTGGTAGCCAGTTTACAATACCCAGATTGGATTTTCGAGCAGGGATTTTTGACTCAGCAGGGGAAATGTTCGCAATAGTCAGGGGTTCAATTTCAATAATGCGAACAGTCAAGATGGCTTTAGGAGGACAAAGGGCTAGGTGAAAATGGTAAAGTCTCAGGATGATCCCCTAATGGAGCGGAAGAGGCAGGAGGTCACTCAGATTAAGGCTGGCAAGCTCCTTGCATTTCTCAACCGAATTTTCCAGGTCCATGAGCAAAAAGAAGGGAAAGCTAAGCAACATTTTATGCCTCAAATGATTTAGAAGGAGAAAATGATAGAATAAATAGGTTTTGAACCTACCTTCCATAGTGACATATTTCATCAAAACTAAGCACACCTCGTCCCAAGGCTTCAGAAGGGCCTCACATTTAAAGCCCGACTAGTTTCAGACCGGTTCCTCGTTCCCCATGAAGAAAGCTTTCAAGCTTTCATTGTTCGAAATAATAGTGTGCTTAGGGTATTTCTTCCCAGTACACAACATTCCAGTGGCTTGCGCGATAACTTCTTCACTAACTTCAAAGTAAATACCACCCATTGTGACCCTTTGGTCCTTCCAGGAATTAGCAAATTGACCCAAAAAATTAGGGTCGTGGCCAACCAGAATCTCCATGAGAGGAGAAAGGCCACCTTCAGCACAGGTATGCCAGACTAATGGATTCTTTCAGAATTCTTCATAGTTGTCTGGCTCAGTCTGAACGTGGTCGCCATGCATGATTTCCACCTACACAAAGAACCAAAGATTTTGCAGAAAGAAAAAATAATAAAAGCCAGCAGGACAACGAGCATTCATCACATAGTGGGCATTAAGGTGAGAAGTATAGTGTTGGGTAATGATGCCAATGTGTAGGTCACACGTGGGAAAGGGAAAATCACCACAAGGTGACTTGATAATGGTATTAATGTGGATCATGGGAAGATTGCGGCAAGCTAAATAGAAATTGGCGGGCATGCAAGTTTCCTTGGCCATGGATTAGTCACACGAAAACCAAGAATAGCTGGTCATATGGCTAAATTTAGAAACATTCATGTGAGTATAATTAGAAGCCTGTGCTAAACTAGCAAGCACGAAGGTGCTAGAAGGTAGCATTCCTTCATAATGAGGGTTCAAATCAGCATTCATAATCACAGTCTTGCGAAGGCCATGATGGATTAAAACAAGATATCACACAATCCCAAAGAGGAGAGATTGCATGACACGGCCTCTCAAATTCATCAAAGTCTTGTACTTTCCTAATCCCTTTGTAAAGCTGCATTTTTTTCATGTGACAAGCCTTAAAATTTGAATCCCACCACTTGTCAACCACCTCAGTATTACAGCTCATCCACCAGGGTCAAAGGACAATCATGTGGGCCCCCCAACCAACACCCAACACTCAAAGATATTTAAACACATGATAAGCCATAAAATTTGAATCCCGCCACCTGTCAGCCACCTTAGCATTAAAGCTTATCCACCAAGCCCAAAAGATAATCAAGTGGGCCCCCCACCCAACACCCAACACCTAGAGATTTGAATTCATCGTGATAAGTGGTTGCTTTGTTCTTTCAAGATGATATCTTGAATCCTTAGTGGTAACTTCTCCAAAATCCTCCAAAATTTAGAGTAACCCCAGCAAGTGTCGAGATTAGCCAAGGTATCCACCATTTGGTTGCCCTCCCTAAATATATGTGACACTTTTTTACCCCTGAGTTTGCATAAAAGGAACCTAGTGTCCAACAGGATATCCTTAGTATTCCAGCCAATTAGTTTGTCCATATTCACAACATCAGTAATGGACTTAGAGTCCCCTTAAATGTGGAGATTAGCAATCCCTAGAGAGACAACAATTTTAAGGCCCATGAGCAATGCATGAGCTTCCGCTACAATAGAAGATTGGAAACCAATACCTCTTGCAAATCCAGCAACCAGAACCCCCCCAGGGTCTCCAATGACTCCACCAATACTAGCCCTGCCTGGGTTGCCCTTAGCAGCCCCATCAAAGTTGATTTTAAACTAGCCTCTATCCAAAGGCTCCCATTTGGTATTTTTCCTAGCTAAGGATTTAGAATTGTCATACGAGTTAGGCTCTAACCCCTTATGCCAAGCCTTGGCCATTCTTATTCCATAATCAGGAGGTCCCATCTCCGAGAGTTTCCTATTGAAGAGGGAAATTTTTTCCTCAATGAGTTGGACACCTAAGCCAAAAAAATCCCTAGGATTCCTCTCAATATTCCTAAAGACCATGTTGTTCCTTTCCTTCCACAGAAACCAACCCATAATAGGAGGAACCTGATTCTAAATTTCACCAGGCATGGGGTGGGAATAGGGACCATGCCAGTCCAGGATGAAGGATATGAGATCCTTACACATAACCCAAGAGACTCCCAGTTTTTCAAAGGCCAACCCCCGAACTTCAAAAGCAAATGGACAGTGTAACAATAGATGACTAACAGTTTCCTCATTGCAATTACATAGGAAACATCCATTGGGAATATTAAATCCCCGTTTCCTCAAATTGTCCTGAGTAAGAATCCTATTATGGTAGGCCATCTACCAGAAGAAATTTACTTTAGGGATCATGTGGCGGTTCCATATCTTCCTCCAAGGTTCCATCGCAGTACCCTGGTTTGTTAGTAGATTGTATGCCAACCTAACAGATAGATCCCCCTATTTTTCAAAGGTCCAAAAAAAACTCATCTTCTCTGTCATAGGAGGGAAGCTTGGTGAGAGAGAGAACCTCCTGGAGGGACCGAGCCAGACAACAAAGGTCTTGATACTGAGGACAATAGAGGATTAGGTCCTTCCAAGCCCTAGCCCCAGGGGGTCAAGAAACATAATCACTGATATGGGTACCAAAATACCTCTGAGTCGATCTCATGAGAATCCTAAAGTTAGAACAAACTAGAGGGGTATCAATTAACCACGGATCTTCCCGAAATTTGATCTGATTTCCATTGCTCATTTTCCATTTAATCCCATTCCTTAGTAGGCATTGTGTGTTGTAGATGCTCCTCCAGGCCAAGTAGCCCTGGGGGTGAGAGTTTGAGGGGCAATTGATCAAAGGCCTGTCCTGAAAAATATTTGGAGTTCAATATTTTGCACCAATCTTTGTATTCCTTAACTGATCCCAACCAACTTTGGCCATCAGAGCCTTGTTAGTGTTGACAATTGTTCTGATTCTAAGGCCACCATAATTTTTGGCCTGGCAGACCTTTTCCCATTTCACTAGAGTGATTTTCTTCTTCTCCTTAGTCCCAAACCAGAGGAAATTCCTTTGCATTTTTTCAAACTTATCAGCAATGTACTTAGGCATCTTAAAAATGGAAAGGAAATAAGTTGGTATACCTTGAAGAGCCGCTGTGAGAATTTGGAGCTTGTCAACATGGCAGGATGGAACCTTTCCACCTAGCCAATTTCCTTTGAATTCTTTCCAGCACCGAATTCAAAAATTCAGGGGTAACCTCCTTAATTGTGAGAGAGATCCCAAGGTAAACTGAGGGGATGGACTTGCTAAAACATCCCAAAACCGCAGTCACTCTGGTTTGAAAATTAGGTGTGTTGTTAAAGAAATAGATCATGCTTTTTATGTAGTTGATACTTTGACCAGAACATGAGGCATAATTGTTTAGGCAGGCTTTCCATTTCCTGGATTCCACCACAGAGGCTTTCCCAAAAAGAAAAGTGTCATCCACAAATTGTTGCACAACAATCGGGTCCAGGGATGAAGCCGCTCCAATGCCCTTAATTGAGCCCTCCGATAGTAGACCAGTAAATTTCATGCTCATCACATCAGCAATCATGATGAAGAGATAAGGAGATAGGGGTCTCCTTGCCTAATCCCTCTTCCAATAGAGAAAAACTTAAAGGGCAACCCATTAACAAGAACAGAGTAATTTACAGTATTAACACACTCCATAATGAGTTTGATAACCGAATTGTTGAACCCAAACTTAGCCAAAACCTTTGGGATGAAATCCCATATAACTCTATCATAAGCTTTAGAGATTTCCAGTTTGAGAGCCATCCTTGCATAGTCACATCTATCCATAGAATGGAGAAGCTCATGGGTGGTCAAAGTAGCATCAAGAATATGGTGCCCGAGGATAAAACCCTTTTGGGTAGGACTAATGATTTTATCCAGAAGGGGCTTGATATGGTTCACTAAGATCTTAGAAAGGATTTTATAAAAGGTGTTACATAGGTTAATGGGCTGAAAATCAGTCATGGATTGAGGCTCACCAATCTTAGGAATTAGGGCAATGAAGGTGTGATTCAGTTGTTTAAGGATTTTACTAGATTTGAAGAAATCCCTAGCTGCTAGCACAAGGTCCCCACCCATAGTATCCTAGAATATCTAAAAGAAGATAGGAGGAAAACCATCAGGGCCCAGGGCTTTGAAATCCCCCATACTAAAGGTAGCCAATCGAACTTCTTCCAGAGAAACAACACTAAGAATCCCCATATTATATTCCTGGGAAATGACGGTAGGGAGATAGTTGAGCAAAAAATTGTCCACAGTCGGGTTAGGCACCTTAGTTGGAGCCGAATAAGCCACATGAAAGTAGTTAGCAGCTAGAAGGCCAATTTGGGCCGGATTTGAAATCACCACTCCAGAATCATTAGTCAGTTTAGAAATTTGATTCCTTTTCCTATGCTTGATGGTTGACACATGAAAGAAGGAGGTATTCCTGTCACATTCCTTTAACCATTGGACTCTGGATTTTTGCTTCCAAAATATTTCCTCATTTTTGAGAACCCATTCCCATTCCATCCTGGTTTCCCTTTCCTGGATGTGAGTCTGCTAACTGTCATCTCCTTCCTCCATTTTCTTTTGTAAAGTTCTAAAATCTTCCTCTAACAACTTTTTTTTTTGGAACACATCACCAAACACACTCTTGTTCCATCCTTTAACCCTGTTTTTAATATGTTTGAGTTTGAAAAATATCCTAAACATGGGGGAGCCACGAACATGAATATTCCACCATTTAGCAATTTTATTTTTGAATTCAAGGTGAGAGTTCCACATTATCTCAAACCGGAATGGGATGGGACCCACAGTAGGATAGATATTAGTGGTCAGCAAAAGGGGGTTATGGTCAGAGACCATTCTGGGCAGGGTTTTTAGATTAGCATTTAAAGCATTGGTCCAATGGGGTGAAAAGAGGAAGCAATCTAAACGGACTTGAATTAGATGTTTACCAGAGCGTCTGTTAGACCAGGTAAATTTCTGGCCCATAAGATCAATATCTATTAAACCCGAAGAATTCAAAAAAATTTCTAGGCCAGACATGTTGTCAGATTAATCCAACAGTCCACCACTTTTCTCTGAAGGAAAGAGAGGAGATTTGAAATCCCCGGAAACCAACCAACAGCCTCCCTTATTATGATTTATTTTAACCGCAAGGTCTTGCCACAACGTACTCCTCGTATTCCTCTGATTAGGAGCATAAATACTGATTATAGACCAGGATTCACCAAGGTAAGTAAAGAAGGCCCCCACACTATTTTTATAGTGGAACAACTCAAAGCCCAAAAAATTTGATGAGTTACAAAGCACGGCTAGACCACCTGAAGCATCCTTAGCATCACTGTAGACATAGGATGCATTGGGCCAAATTAACTTAGCAATTTTATCAAAAAAAAATTCATCATTTTGGTTTCTTGTAGAAGGCACATATCAATCTTATGTTCCAGGACATAGTTCTTCAGAGCAAGTTGTTTGTGGGAGCTATTGAGCCCACGAACATTCCATGACATAACTCTCATTTCTAACCTTTTTTAGAGGACACTTCCAATGTCCTATATTTTCCCAGGGCAATCTCATTTTTTCGTTTCTCTCATCGTAGTGTGTCTCTCGATGGACCTTCCTGGCTTTGAGTCTCCTCCTACGTCTGCCTTCTTCTTCCTCCCTTTTTTCTTTGGCATTGTCTAGATCCCTTCTTCTGTAGTTTTCTCAAGCTTCAAACCCCCCATACTTTCTATAGATTCATCAACCATTCTGATACTCTCTTCTTCCTAGATTTCACCATCCTCAATCATTGTCTCGCAAGTCCCCACAGAGACCACCGCAAACAGAGGAACGGTAGCCAAAGAGCCAAGGTCCTGGGTCATCTAAATAGCCAAGGGTTTGACAACAGACTCCAATAAAATATTGGAGTTGACTAGGTCAAATGGTGGTTCAACAAAGGTGCGTGAAGGTAGTGGGTCATCAAGGGAAGGTGCAACACTCAGAGGAATGAGCCCAGTGTCTTCTGACAGATGGGGTTCAAATCCTACAGGAGGTGTAAGATTCTCCAAGGAACAATCCACCTTAGCCTCCTGACTGAAAGAAGATTTGCAGTCAAAGATAAGGTGACTAACTTTAGCACACTTCTGACAGTAAATGACAGCATTTTCATAACACATTGGTTGGGTCCAGTTGCCAAATTTAGAGCACAACTTAATTATGTACAGAAGGATTTTATCAACACAAATATTTACATAAAATCTAGCAAAGACTAACTTGTATTTTGACTTGATGATAGATTTAGTGGCGAAAAATTGACCCAACGAATCCCCAATACATTTGAAAAGGGCTTCATCCCAATACTCAAGAGGTAAGCTCGGCAGCTAAACCCATATTGGAGCCGACTTGTTCAAGTCTACAGCAGGGTCAAAACTCGGCTTCCAACGACACATGGCCAAGCTATGTTTCCCATACACCCAAGGACCCATTGAAAGAGTCACCACCATGTTCTCCACAACCCTGAATCTGAAAAGAAAAAGACTATCATCCGTCGCGCAGATCTCCACACTCCCCTTGAGACACCATTTCATGGTAGCCCATTTCTGAACCATATCCACCATTAGACGGAAAGAAATAAATCTACCCACCATAGCATTCTCCACGGGGGAGAGGATCATATCATAGACTGAATCAGGAATGTCAAAATCCATCCAAGAATCCGTGACAACCTCAGGTAAAAGAGGGGTCGGGGAAGATATTTGTTTTCCATTGGTCAACACATCCTTCCAGCCTGATACTGGAAGAATCTCCACTGTCGGCACAGAAGATTCGCCCAGGAACATAAGGTCTTTTTAAGGCTCGTAGGTGAAATCATTGTCCCCACAGGAGTGGAACCCGAGGGACACAGGCCCGTAAGCGAGGTAAACGGGTCAGGTGGGGACAAAGGGGGACCGTTGGGTACACTCAAATCAGAATCTATCATGCACGTAGGAAGTTCAAATGCAGGCAGAGGAGAGGGAAGCGGGTCCTAAGTAATTTTTTTGTCTATTATGTTTTGTATTGTTTTGTCTATTATGTTTTGTCCATTCTATCACCCTATAACTATAGTAACTATGTAGTTACACCCCTACCCGCCAACAAAAAAACTTCAAATCTCCTTCTAGCTAGCTATGCCTGCCCTATTGTTGTTATGGCACGTATATCACGACTATAGTTATTCTTATACACTTCATTTACATGGGAAGTCTCATAATTTCTACTCTCTCTACAATTGGGAAATGGAACGTGAGTAATTCCTATACTTTTATAGAGCTTCTCACAAAATCGTCCACCATTATGCCAAACAACAATTCACAAAACAAGGATAATCATACTTTGACACCACAGAGCATATGGAGAAAAATAATTACAAAAATTAAATCATTATTGCAGCTATATAAAATTTATGATATTTTATTTTATCTAGGATTCTTATATACATAGTATGATTTAAATTAACACAATATGGTTTTGTAAAGCCTTTTATCTTTCATCTATACTAACTACTCAAATGCCTACCTTCAGTAGGAAAAGTAACTTCCAAATATTAACTCATTATTAAATTATTAATAATGTCAAGAGCAATTTTATAATGGTAACAAGGAGTGGAGTATAATGGCGTAAGTGTGTTAATAAATAAATAAATTTTATTTGAAATTTGACATCCATTTACATGTCAAAATATTAATCTTTAGTAATAAACATATATTTCCAAAATAAGTAGCACATAAATTTTATGTCTCCATGTAATAAACAAAATAGTTTCAAAGTAAAAACTAAAATAACTTTTAAATAAATAAAATAGCTCTATATTGATATCTCTAGCCATTTTTTAATAGATACATTTAAGATGTCTATATTAGTTTGTTTATAAATTAACATTAGCATAATAGATGTTAATTTATATTTATTATCTAACCTATTTACTATACTAAAATACAATATTTTAATAGATTGTTGGAGATTCTCTTTTACTCTTGCACGGTGTTTGACAAGTGGGAGAATGTTGAGAAAGGTGTGTCAACCTTAAATCCCAAAGTTTCATATTTAATTATTTATTGTATTTATTTATTATTTTTTCTTCACATGGGAAAGAGGGTATCCCACTTTGAGGTGGCACTCTTGGCCACATATTAAGTATTTATAGTGTAAGAACTTATGAGAGCATCTAAACTCATTATGACATTAGAAGACGTGGGGATTATTTATGATGGATTTTATTACATATATAAAAGCATGATTATGGAGAGCTACATAGCAAACTTGACATTTGACTAACTTTATGATGCATAATTTTTTTATTGATAAAAGCGAGCTTTGAAAGGGTATGAACCCTTGTACTATAGATCATCTAGTAGACAAACAAAACAAGTACCATTAGATATAGGACAAAATGGAACCAACCCATCAAAATAAAATAGAGTGAGACACAAGTGTAGCCAAGCTACCAAACACAACAAACCAAAAATTAAGAAACAACAAGGTACCCTAGGGTCCAACATAGACAATACCAAACCTAACCTTGTTCAATCTAACACCCTTCACTCTAGTATGATATTGGAAGATAGATTTTAAAACATTCTTTTTTCACCTTTGTACAATAGTCAATAAAATATTATTATTTTGGTCCTCAAAACAAGGAAAAGTGAGGCCATTCCTCCTCAAAGGATCCATATATGTGCATATTAAGAACATTATAATGTTAGAGTATAGTATCCAAGCATCAAATGGTCATCGCATGAGTAGGTTGAAGTGGATCCAAATTCAAATGTATAGTACGCTATATGACCAGAGAAAAAGGTGGTAGGGACTCACCAATGAGAGTCGGTGAAGCTGTAAGGGTGAGACTTTCCAAAGTTTACCAATTGCATTAGATCCAACATCCTAATAATACTTGACATCATAATTGGAGCCATCAACTAAAGAGTTATAGGCATGAATAGTTAAATGATCTTCATGTATAATCTTCTACCACATTGTCGCACACTTACACTAAGAAAGTCGAAAATAAACACTTAAATGGTTTATGGTAAACCATCATCTACTTTTAAAGAGGATACCCTCATAATCAACCAATTCATTCCAATTATAATCCCCCACCATAAAAACCATGTCCCTATGAAGAGGATTGGGGATAAAAATGTCCACAAGAATACAAGAAAAAATAGAGTGACCCATATAGGGAGTGGTAGAATAAACCTTCAATAAATAGTCAATAATGTTTCCTACGGCCTCATAAAAAGAGTCTTCCCAAAACTAGAGAGGAAAAATTAAAAATAAAACCCACACAATTCTAACATTGAGAGGTTTAGAAAAAGGATTGAAGGAAATAATCCAAGTTTTGACTAAGAGAGAGTATTGTCCCCACATCCACAACCTATCATCAAGCACCAAATCTTTATCCTTTGACGAATCAAAATATGCAACAAAAAAATTAGAGATCAATATTTCTCTTACAATAGGCTTCCAATAACCAAAAACCCATTTGTGTATACATAGGGAAGGGAAGGCCAAAAATAGTTGAATTTGCAAAGCAAGCCCCAATATAGATAAAAATATTTATTTTCAAATGCATCATCTCCACAAATCACCACCAAATAATATTTAGCACAAGGAGGGACCTTATTTATCTCACAAAGGGTGAACAACACCCCCAAAACCTACTATGTTTACATATAACTACTAACACCCAACACCTATAGTTTCAATATTCATATTACCAATTATATGGGTAGCCAAAAAAACACTTGAATCTACAAGCTCGAGGTGAAACCAACCAGAGAATAATCACTATTCCCAAAAATTGCATGATCATCCATGAGTAGAGCACTTGAACCAAGGGCACCCAAGTACTTAGCACTAGGTTGGGAGAAGGGAAACTAGATGGAACCTATGTTGGTGAAATATATGAATGATGTAGCATGAGGGAAGCAATGTGGTAGATAGCCACCTAAATTTCATTCAAATCATCCCAAAAAAAGCTCAGGGGATATTGTTATTCATGGAAGCTTTGAAAATTTCTTCAACAAGCACAATTGTGATCAAAAGAAAGGATGGGCTAACTAATTTACAAAGGGCAGGAGTACATTTTTTAAAAATGTACTAATGAATAGGAGAGCCATCATTAACTAGTAGCTTTTGAAAATAAAATGTACTTTATGATTCATTTTACGACATGTCATAAGGAATATTTGAATGGAGATAATGGATCCAAAATGGAGCATACAAGTTGGTAAATTAGTTATTATGGATTGTGACAATTTAAGAGATCTAATATTAGTATTTTGACTCATGATATGCTTTGGGTATTGGAATTCCTTATGAAAATTTAGTTGTCATTTTTAGGCATATTATTCTCTCATGGTTTATCATTTACCATTTATGGATTCCTAGCTTATATCTTCTATATATTGGTGCCTAGGATGGAAATGTAGTATGATATAATTTACAAGGGGTTATGATATCAAAAAATTTGCAAACTTGTGTTAGTTGTTCTTTTGTGAAGGCTTGATCATGTTGATGTATTTTAACTAGATTGGTATTATTAATATATTGATTCAAGATTTAGAAGCTATTTTTTTTCTAAAAGAGTTTTATCAAGATAAACACTATGTTATTGTGGTGTTATTTTTTGTCTATATTTTTCTTTTGAAACTACTATGTCATATTTTGCATGCATTTATCTCCTCATTAATTAGTGTAGGAAGTGTTCCTATTATCATCTTCCTTTCAAATATTTTCCATAGGGGAATCAATTTCAACCCAATCAAATTCAAATTCATCCTATATGCATTCCCACAAATATGTATAGGCTCTATAATTCCCTGTCATGAAACTCAAGTCCCTTTCCTTGATACTTCATTATTTGAACATCTTGTCTGCTATAGTATAATCATTACAATCAAAATCAAGATTCTAATTCATCATCATAAAGACAAAAAACTATTAGATCTTTTTATATTTTCATCCTCAATAAAAAATTATATGATCTAAAAGTAGTTGAACAATAGTGACAAGATACTTCTTCTTTCTTCTAAGGTATGTTGGGTCTATCATGGGAACTAGGAGATGGAGGAATTTTGACTTTGTGAAATACATTGGATCTAATATTCTCCAAACATTTTTCAATGATATTGATTAAGGATTTGGAACATGGATCGATGGATGTAGATGCAAGATCATTTTGATCTATGTATGATATCTTTTTTGGTTCAAGTGTTCGAGGTACTTCAATGCTAGGACAATTATTATTATTTTCATAACACCCTTCCAAATTTTTTTGATATTGAAAAGGTTGAGGATATCCAAGAATAGTTACTTCCTTGCATAAATTGGGGAATTTCATGCATTGATAAAAGGTGTAAGCAAAAAATTTCATAGCATGGATCCATGGATGACCAAGGAGAATATTGTAGGGGAAATGACGATCAATGACATATAGCAAGGTTTGTTGTATGGCATGCCCAACCATGATCAAAATATATGTCATTCCTATTGATTCCATTTATACATTATCATATGATTTAATAATGATGATCTATGAATCTAGTAAATAATCAAGATGATTTATTAATTTTACAGTACCAATTTCATCCCTAATCCATTATTTAAAAGAACCCTCTTCACTCTATTCTTGGTAATTAAGGCTTCAATATATAAAGGCATGTTATGAGATGAACTAGCAAGATGTATGTTTCTTTGGTTGAAAGTTATTTGATGGGTTGAAAAAAAATTCATATGAGAGCTTCAAATTTAGATGGGTCAATGTCATTGGGAACTCTTCACTTTTGAAAGATTTTATACAAGATATCCTTATGAATAATAGATGTTTTGATAAGTTCTATGATGGAAATTTGAGTTGGGGATTTATTTAGTTGCTCTATGAGACTGTATTTTCAAATAGGGATATATGAATGAGGTCCTTGTATAATGATTTTTACTTGTCTTGTTGTAATAGAAAAATTCCGGCTTTTCATTTGATGGTAGCAACTTGGTTGCCTTGATGTTTAATGTGACCAATGATCGCATCATGGGATTGATAGTTATTTTATAATGGACACTATTAATATTATTATTTTGGTCTTGCTTCAATTGTGAACAAATTTTATCATTCTTTAGAAAAGGTTCTTGATATACCCCCAATTGTTTATTTGATAATGTATGTTTTACCTCTTTCAATCTACATATCCCCGTCATGAATTAAATCTTAAACATAGTTTTCTAATTTCATGAATTGGTTTGTAGAGTGGCCCTTGATCCTATAAAATTAACAATGCTAATTTTCTCAATACCATGTATTTTTTGGTTCACTTTCATCAAAATTTCTAATTTGAGGGAGACTAAAATGTTAGCACAAGCCAATTTATGTAACACCACCTCCAATGGTTCACCTAAGGAGGTATATTATCTATGTTTAACTCTTTTTTTAGTAAAATCTATAAGAATGGTTATATTATGAATATTTTTATCACTTAAATATGTCTTGACTAAGTGACACCATCACCAACATTTTTTTTGTTTCTACTAAATAACTTAGGTTTTTATAATTATGTGTGATTTTGTGACTAATTGGAGAATATATTTATTAGTCTGTTAACAACAATGGCCATATTGATTTGAACTGCATTTTAAACATTCTCATCAAAAAATTTGACACAATGAACTTGGACTTTGTGTGTTGATGGACCCTTTGTGGGGGTTTCTCCTCATGCTCCCCCATTGTAACGAGAATTTGGATGATATTATTGTTTGGATTGTTATTTGAAAGTTCTTCCTTCATCTTCCCAATCTCATTAGTGTGTTATGGGTCTTAGTTCAACCCCCTCTTGATTTGCGGTTGTCAAAGTGGGATGTTGGTGGTCACTGCTCTCTTGTTAAGTAGTTTTGTAAGGCAGCTTGGTTGTAGTTTCTCTTTCTCTTTTTTATTGCTTATTTTCAATTTTTGGTTAGGGAATGTGCCATCCAGCCTTTTGGTTTCCTTTTTAAAGGGTTTAGAACCCCTCCCGCTTACCTTAATCAAAAACAATGGCCATGTTTATTTGAACTCAATTTTAAATAATCTTATCAAAATTTATGACACAATGAACTTGGAAGTGAAAGGCCATTTCTTGATTTAAGTTGGTGATGAAAAAATTGATTAATTGTTTTTCAAGAATTGGCTAAGGGAAACTAATTTCTAGGATTCTCCATTGTTAGAGGAAAGAAGAGAACCTTTACCCATTCCTTTATTTTGAATGACATAATTCCATCATGGTAATTTCATGTTTCACATTTTGATAAAAGTTCTTTAGAATCCTTTCAACTAAGTTGGGGAACATTATGATAGACCCTTTAGGGAGATGTAAGAACCACTCTAATGGTTGAACCCATAAATTTCTAGAGAATAGTCTGATCAAGCATGTATCACTATGAGAAAACTCTCGGTATGTCATAAAGAAGTATTTCATGTGTTCTCTTGGGTCACCCTTTCCCTCATGTCTTTCTAACTTAGGAATTTCAAATTGGGGAGGGGTACTTATGATGAAATAAATCTGTCAAAGGGATAAGGGTAAAACTCCTAAAATTTATACTTTTTATTTTTCTTTTGGTTTCTTTCTTAAAATCCTTGTAAAGAATCCTTCATGGATTGTCATTCTTGAGAAAATTATGTGGCTAGAATTGGTGTTGATGGTAGAATAAATTTTTCTTGATGGGGTTGATTTGGTTGATTGGATTTATTGGATTGTTGTTAAGGATTTGATGATGAAGGACCTACATGCAATATTAGGTTTTCTAGTTGTTTGCTTGAAATTTTTTATTGTTCAAACATGATTTTTCTTTGGTTTTGAGGATCATGTGTTTTTTTTCTTGTTGTCATGAGGAAATTTTGTGTTATATTGTGATTCTTTATTGTTTACAATAGATTGCTAGTGTCATGCTGTTTATTTGGAGACTAATAGATTATGATATTATTCAAGCTATCAAGGTTGTAATTTATGGGGATCTTAGCTCCAAATTATATGAGATGCATAAGTATCTTGTATTTGTTTTGTGATATGAATTTACCTATTTGGACGTGCAAACTTGTTTGATATTAAGAAATTCATTGTCATCATTTTATTCACTTTGGTTCAAAAGGTTATCATTATTGCCTTTATCATCTCATAAAAAATCAAATTGACTTGTATGCAAATTTTCACAAACATAAATAAGAATTTTGAATGAATTGAATTTCATGTTGCATGAATGGTTTCTCTTAATTAAAGTTCAAATTTATTTTAACTTGATGTCCTTTGGTAGGTGTCATGATTTTTTTTGTTTGGTTTTAAACTAGTTCCACACAAAGGTAAATAAAATGAAGAAACAACAATAACCTAAATTATTCACATAGGATTTCTTGGCATATGATCTCTCCAATATACTAATCTTGTTCATAAATAGGTCTAGTTGACTATTTCATGACATTAGCAATATAGAGTTAGGACCATAACCATAGCTCACTATCCTATCTTCAAAAAATGCAATGAGTAATTTCTTAAGGATAATTACTTATTAGTGCATCACAAGCTACAAAGTGTCAGTGGCTTCTTAATCTAGGTCTAAATAGAATCAACTAAGGGATTCCTTGATATAACTTGTGTTACATGAGGCTAGAGTCTATGATACAAAAATGTTATTTAATAGTGTGGATTGAGAAGGAAACCCTTATTCTCTTTCACTAAAAAATCTATAAGGAGAATCTAGCTTAACCTAGAACAATAGCTCCTCAAAGGAATTTATATAACTTAGGAAAATAGATTGAAATAAATGGGGCTTTTTGAATAATTTATACTATCAAAATTGTTCATCCATTTGTTGATCACTAATATCTTAGGTGAAATATTATGTAATTAGACCATACATTAAGTTTCCATAGTATTCACATGTAATCAAAACCATGATCAATCAGTCATATTCAAATAATTTTACTCCCAAAATGAAGCAATGGTTGTATATCTTAGTTATAAATTATACACCAATTCATGATACCATATATCATAGAAGCCTTGATGGACTCTTTCTCTCTTCCATTAAAAAAGGTGAGCCTCAACAAGTCATAGATGAATTATATAGTGGTGCATATAGGGGACACCTCAAGTATCATACTAGTGTAAGAATATTCATTGTCTAGGTTACTACCAGCCTACTCACAAGAATGATGTGATGGATTTTGTAAAAGAGTGACATAAGCATTAAACATACATGCACACACTTGATTCTCTAACTAGGGATTTGAAATATATTTTCATGGCATGGACACTCTCTACCTTAGGGCCAAATATTATAAGTAAAATTACTCGACCTTATAACAATGGTCATGGTTTCATAATAGTGGTGATTGCATATTTTACCAAATGGGTGGAGGCTATGTCTCTCAACATTATTTTAGGTTTGGCTATTTAAAAAATTATTTTCAATAAAAACAATATATAGGCTCATTATACTTTAGATTGTAATTATTGATGATGCATCATCCTTTAAGAACCCATTTATGAAATAACTCTATGAAATTATTCACATTATTCACAAATTTACCTTGGTCTACTATCCTCAGAATAATGGAAAAATAGAAGCAACTAATAAAACTTTTAAGGTTAGACTTATGAAAATATTCAAGGAATCAAAACATGATTGAAAATTACAACTCTATCCTACTTTGTGGACCTATAGGACTAGTACACAACTCTATCCTACATATTATCTTCATTTTTATATTTGATACTTCACCTTAAGTATGTAGGAAATATATTTGTTTCTTTTTTTTAGAAATTTAAGTGGATAAGTGTCTAGCTTTCTTGGAAAAGATAAAAACACATAAAAATCCTTGAAATTTTGTAAAAATTTATGTGATTGAAAAAAATGATTCCCCTCAGCTTTTTGGATTATGGTAGAGCTCCTAAAAAAATTTGAGAATTTGTGGTGTGTCTTTCCTTGTCATTGTTCTATGCTTTTGTGCTTAGGGGTAGGGCCTAGGGTTTTGGGTTAAAAAACCCTCCTTTCAAAATTTGTATGGGCATGAACGTTGAACGTTATAATCCTTCGTTGACCTATATACCCGGTTATTGGTCATTTCAATCACAACTTAAACTATTAAAGTTGTTTCTTACATTGGCCCCTTGGGTTAGATATGTCGGTCACCATCTGCAAAATAATCCTTTTAAATTTTACCATAGTCGGGCCTAATATTTCATGTTTAAAAACTTTGGTTTTAAAGTTTTCATCCTCGAGGGTTAAGTCTCATCGACCTAGTTGTGGTCCCGTTTTAAGAACTAAATTTTTTGGCATGTGCAGAAATGAAGTTTTATGATGGTCATTTGATCATCGCAGGTTGATCTGAGTCATCCACTATGCACCCATTTCATTTTTTGGCTTATAATTTTATTGAAGACTACAGGCGGAATCAAATAAAATCAACGACAATTGATGATATATGTGGTAGCATCTTGTTCATTCCCCGCGTGCCCGTTCTTGTTTATTTTCCATTAAAATAAACAAATGGGCTAGTGGGCGAGTGCCATGTGTCATGATAGGTGGTGGGCCCAATGTTTATTAGCATTTAGTTAGTAAGGCTTTGAAAGTGATCAATGGCAGGCTTCACCAGACGTGTCTTCACCTGAGTCGTTCCTCGCATGCCCGTTCATACTATTTATTAAGGTAAATATTTCCCATGGGAAAGCAAGCATGGTGACATGTGTAACCTCTCTATGATGGGCCATATATCTTTTGGAAGCGATGAACATCACTGAAGGAAAATCTACAGTAATTATGGAGTAACATGGTCTAATCTCCACCGTTCCCCACCACCCCTTCAGTTTTTATTTTATTTTTTATTGATGGACATAGGCTAGTAGGCAAGGTGACATCTATCACTCCATGGTGGGACCCGTTGGGTCTTAATGATGACGTTTGCTCTAGTAAGGTTTCAAACTAATGGTTGATGGAAGGTGATGTGGACTATCCTGACCAATCCTTGCCATCTCGTGAAGGCCCCACTTGTGTCTCCCATTTTCAATGGGCAAGCGAGTGACTTCTGCTTGGACTACTCCAAAGGCTCTAAAACACTTTAGCAGAGATGAAATGTTGTTCAAATTTGGCCAAAACTGCATTGAAACTTAGAGCGTCGCCAAGTTTTAACCAAGTATTTGGCACACATTCAAGATTTGGGAGATGCTTATGGTTGCAACCATCAATTCTATCAGGAACAAGTACACATGGGATAAATAATTTGAGGCAACACACAGTATGGATCGATATTTTGAGGATCGATCATGATCGCTTCCCGCTATCTTGTGGTGGTGAATTATGAGCAAATTAATTCGCACACGCGAACGGGTAAATATGACATGAAAAGTTTAATTAGGTGCTAAGTATGTGATTAATTATTTAGATGGAGTGAGTGTTTATCCACTTGAGACATCTAATTGGGAAAAATTATCTATCGCATGCAAATTAATTTTTTCATCATTAACCATTCTAGTTAATTTCCCGTTGATTCATTTCAGTGTGTGATCAACGGCTCAGATTCAAAATCAAAGCAGCAGGTTGATGGCTCTCTTGTGTGAGCTCCCTTGGAACATTAATGAATACATGTTGTAGCTGGTCTATTTATTGGTGATTTTCTACTTGTTATTCTCACCATTTGTTGTATGTGATAATTGAGAGTCTAGGAGTGAGCGCACAAAGTTTTCTAAGTAGTTGCAGATTTTGAGCTTGTTGTTTTACATAGGAGGGTGGTGTTTCTGAGAGTTTCTCCATAAACAATGGGTAAAGTGAGTGTATATATCAACCTGGCTCATAGGTCCAGGAGACTACTTGAGTCTCATAATGTTGTGACCAAGGAAGAGCAGAATGTGCCTGAGGTTCCTTTAACACCAAATAAGAAGGCTAGAGATAAAAGGAAATTTGCATGGGGTATTCTCAAGCGTGCATATCATCTAAGGAGACGAGTTTTATCTGAGGAGCTGATCAAAGGCAAGCAAAATAAGGTTGAAAGGATTGAGAGAGAGGCTGCATGGAAAAACAAGTATCATCAAGCTTTTATGGAATGGCATCAATCTCCCATTGAAGTTTCAGATGATCCATCTAATAGTGGAGATGAAACTGACTCTGGCTACTACTAGTATCTCATGGTCGTAAGTAATCTAATTGACTCCAAAATGAGGTGGTGATGGCCACTCCAATTTCAATAAGGACATCGATCGAGCATCTTTATTCTACCGCTGACTAGGCAGAATAGCACCCTGCTCCTTTTCTAAGCTAATGCTCAATTTTTTGTCCTTTGTGCTAACATGTTTCTTTAGGCAGTTGTGTGTGATTTGGGTTCTTGTGGTTTTTTTCTTTTTGTGTTGATGGTGACTTTTGTGGGTCAACATGAACGTGTGAATTTTGATGCTATGATACGATGCCTTTTGGAAGGCTGGTGGACTTCTCCGACAAATAGTTTCTGATATTATGTTCTCCCCTATGTTACAAATGATGACTTATAACTGCTTGGGGAATATATTTTGAAGTCTGGTGAAAATTAAAATGAAATGAACTAAAATGTGACTGTAATTCAGCTTGGTGCTTGTTGCTCCCTTATTCTATAAAAGGGATTTCGAGGCTGATTATAGGGGTCAATTTTTGAGTCTTAGGATGGTCTAGGTGAATAGTTATGTACAGGAAGAAATATACATCATAGATGTTGATTGATAGAATAGTAGGATTTTTAGGGTATAAGTGAAATATGTAGTGATCTTAAAATAGTTATATGCAAGCTGCAGAAATGAAGGATAATATTAAGTGCTTATACAAATACTCTCTTATGTAATTTCTCTTGCAAGTTATGAATGAAAAAGGGTTAATGGTCTTCTAGTCCATCTTCAATTGTTTTGGTTGATTGTATGGATTTTTTTTGGCTTCAATTCAATGAGTTGATTAAATGCTAAAATATGCTCATAAATTTGTATGGAGGAATATAAGATTTGATAAGTTATGTGTAGAACACAGTGAGTTGCATGGTACAATGTGATATGGCAATAGTCTAACAATTTTATAATAAATGGCTTATGTATTACTAGTTATTATATATTTTGAATTCATTTCCCAATAGACAAAGCACTGGTCTATTTATTAGAATTTTTCTTTAGATAAACTATCTATCAATGCACCTTGACTAGAGACTTGGAATGAGAACAAGAAATTAATCAAAATAATTTCAATCATAGTGTGTAACTCTGAAATTCATCTCTATTCCTAG
This sequence comes from Sequoiadendron giganteum, assembly GCA_007115665.2. Lineage (NCBI taxonomy): Eukaryota > Viridiplantae > Streptophyta > Pinopsida > Cupressales > Cupressaceae > Sequoiadendron > Sequoiadendron giganteum. The sequence goes on from CM021106.1 coordinate 400,603,301, forward strand.
CACTAAGTAGTAATTTATTCAAATACTAGCCAAATATTTGGTGAAGGATGCTTAGTTGTATTCAAATAGGAATTTATTTGTGTATAAAACCACTTATAAGGATTAACTATCCCTTAAAAGTAATAAGGAATACCCTCCTAGGTTTCACAGAGCCCGAAGAGTAGGAGTGAGGGCTAAAAAATTCTTACTTGTTAAGTTGGCCACTCACTTTCACATTTCTTGAGCATAAGGGTTGGCTACCCTTTACAAGAGTACAAGGTTTAGCTAGAAATAATAAAAACCAATAGATTATAGGGTTATTTAATTTTTGAAATTTTAAGACTGAAAAGTAGTAAAAATTTTGGCAACTATTAACAACACAACTTGGTGTTATAGTTGATGAAATCTCAAAAGGATAAAATTTGGAATTTTGAATAATTGAGATTGTATTATTTTGTGGCCTAATGCTATTTGCTTGGGAAATGAATTTATTAAGTGTTTGGATATTTATGTGATGATGTCATGTCATGTTTTCTATGCTATGACCATTTTGAGAAAAATGATGACTCAATATTTGATAGTGGATGAATAGTAATATGGTGTTAGAGAGGTCTTCCTTTTTTCCTCAACCTTATTGAAATGAAATTATTAGTTTTGGTGAATAGTAAATCATATTCTCATTTAAATTAAAAAGTCTTGATACTCCAAATATTTATCCTATTTCATTCTTCTATATTTAATTGGGTTGGGAGTACCCAAGTAAATTTGTGCATTGATCCCAAGATGAGTTGTGTATTCAAGTGTGGATGTGTATTATAAACCCTTATTGGATTTTTTATCCACATTGTAGCATGCATTAATGGTGTGTGAAAATAAAATCAAACCTTGTGTGGATTTTTGCATCTTGCTTGAGACCCTTGTGTGAAATTTTATGTCTTTATTGAGGCCCTTATTTTTGTGTATCCATGATCTTATCTCTCTGTAGCTCAAGCTTTTCCAATTGCACTAGATGATGTTAATATCATTGGGAGATAGGTAACATCACCCATAAATCACCTTCTAAAATATCATTTGGGATCTTGAAGAGTTCTAAATTTTGTATTTTGCTCAGTCCGCATTTATGCCTTGTGTTGGAATTTCAATTCGCACCTCTGGAGTGTGTATTGGAAATGGACATCTATGCAAAAATAAACTACTCTTAAAATTAGGAGGGGAAGATCCCTCTTTTGTTGTTGATGCATAAAAATAAATGTAAACTAAATTTCCTATCTCTTTACTTAGCTGAGAGCACAAGGTTTACAAAACTCTATGCATTATAATTGAGGTTTTCTCTGGTTTCATAATCTAAACTACAACTAGGCCTATTTTATAACGCTTCTATCTCCTTAGGTAAATTCAAAGTGAGAGGATTTATAAGTAACTAGGAATGATTAGGATAACTTAGACAATCTATCTCTCAAAATCCATCTGAAGGCTCATTGCTCTTTCAGATTTACGTTGAAATAAAGTTTATGTAAGTAAACATCAAACGATAAGCTAGATTTTAGGATTCCCTCAAAGGCTCATTGTTCTTTTGAGGTGTAGGCTAAAATGAAGATTATTAAGGACAAGACAACAAATGATAAACTAAATATCAGGATTCCCTTGAAGGCTCATTGCTCTTTTGATTTATTTTCTCAAACTCAATCAAAGATTGCACTTTTGGGATAGAAAATGGTATGAAAGTGTAAAATCATACAAGATATGATCAACCAAATAACACTTGACAAATATTGAACACAAGTACATGAACAACAAGAAAGCAACCAAACTAGCTTAGCCTTTTGTTATCATAAGTATGGTTCAAGAACATATAGTAAGTAAAAAATTTGAAGGCTCTCAAGATCAACTTTTTATTACCATGAAGTAAATTTAGAAAATAATGAGCAAAGGTTGCTCTTATTTATAGATACTCAAAGGAGTAGGGAACCCTAAAGTCTCCTTGAGTTAACATTCACTTCTTTCCAATCAACAAGATTTATTCCTATGTATAAATAAATGTAACTTAACAGCTAACTGGAAAGACTACTTTAGTTAACTGATTCTAAACTAAATAGAAATCCATTGTACAAAGGTGTCTCCAAAAATAGACATGCATGAAAGGTGTGAAAGCGAGTTAACTTAGAAAACACATCAAGTTAACTACTTGTCTTAAATGTTATCTTTGGAATAGGTAGGATGTCCTAACTGGTAGTTCACTGGTTTCCATCTTGAGCAATCATCTCCTCCAAGAAGTTGTTAACTACCTCATCATCTGGAGATTGTTACATGCCTCAACTATCAGTTTATCACTTGTCAGCAACTTGACCAATCCTGAGAATATCTACACACTTCAACTGGAAGTTCACGCATTGGTAAATTTGGCAACTCTTTAATTGGAGTGATGACCTTTGTTTCTTTTGTATCTTTAGGCTTCTTATGATTTTCTTGATTTTTCTCAATGGAAGAGTGTTGCATTATGAAACTGTGAAGTTTGGTTGTGAACACTCTAGTTGCTCATGAACTTGTTGCACACCCAAAGTTCCAATGGTATTCAACCCTCTAAACTAGCCTTGAAAGGCTATTAGACATACAAGGTATGAAACCGTGTGGATTTTGAGTATCTATGCCTATCAATTTGTCTAAATCAACCACTAGATGTGCTCGATGTAAATTGGTGTCAGTCATCTTCAAGAAAACATGAAGCAAGACCGATTTGGTCTTGTATTCAACTTGAGAGAATTGCATTATGAAAATCCAAAAGATTGACTAGGCACACACCTGTACTTGAACAACTTTTCATGGTGGTTAAAATAGCTTCCTCAAGGGGCAATTTTTACTCTAAGACATGGGTTTTGCTGAGAATATTATTTTGAATGGACCTTAAACATCATAATTTTGAAAAAGTGACTTTTTCTTTGAAATGCAACAACCCCTCGAGGCAGAATCTTCAAAAGCTATTTTTTTCCTGAAAAATTATAGCACATGGGTATTGTAGGCACCTGTGATCTGATAAAACCCAATTTGTCAGTTTCTAAAAAAGTGACTTGTTGTAGAAACCCAAAAAATTGGAAGCAATGCTGCAACTTTTCTAAAAAAATTTGGCACGTGGGTTTTGTGGCCAATCTAATGGTGGATGAGCCTAGAAGGCCAGATCTGTGAAAAAATGGAGTTTTCCTGGACATGCAAGAAAACCTAAGATAGAAGTAGAAGAAATTGGGGGGAAATATTAGAGATATGAACTATTGTCTTTGAAAAATGACACCTAGGGATATGATCTCAAGAAAAACGTCCCTCTATATAACTTGAACCTGGAAATATAAAAAATGCTACAAAATGGCTTTTATTAGATCCTTCAAATGGTGTAGGAGAGAAAATATATGTGTTTTAGCTCTTCAACTTACAAAGAATAATGAAGAAAGATTCCTAGATGCTTGATAAATATTAATTTGAGTCGGAGGCATTAGTTAGGGCACCCAAATCCTGATTGACGAGTTATTCCACATGATTTGGAGTTATCTAGAAGAGTTTCCACAAAATTTGGGATGCCTAAACATTAGAAAGTTCAAAATATGTAATTGGGAGTTGACTCTAGACGCCACCTTTCCAGTGTTAGCATATTCTTGAATAATTTCAACTTCTACTTGATAAACAACATCCATTCAATCCTTGATTCTAGTCGTCTGATTGATCCTAAGGCCTAGCTGACAGATTCATAGCGGAGTTTGATCAACTCTGAAGAGATGTTAGCAGGAGTTGAAGACCTCAAAAACTGGTTTTGATGGCTTGAATCCTTGGGTGCATTTTCCCAAAAGGGTTTTTTTTATTGCCAAACTTAACCAATTTCTTGGATGTTTTTTAGTTTCTTCAATTTGACCTCTCATGCTTCATTCTACAATTGCCAATGATTGACAAATCTCATGATCAGGATGAGATATTGAATGGATAACCAGTTCAATTCTGGAAAGTATGACTAATATTACAAGTTCTAAAGTTTGATTAAGAGGGCTCAAAATCTTGGGCACCCCTAGCTTGCAAGGATTCTTTTGTGCTTTTGAGACACAATTTGCACTTTGTAACTCTTCACGAAATGCTATAGTTTGAACTTTGTCACTAGATGTTTGACTGCTTTGTTAAATTTTTTGATGGTATTGTTGTAAAGATTGATCAATTCTAAGGGGGTCTCCTTGGAAGCTACGAAGCACAAAAGTTGTATCTGGTGCTCCAAAAATTTGGGCACCTTTTGCTGGAAGGGTGCTTTTTTCTCCACACTTAGCCAATTTTTTACACTTTTCAACTTGCCTTGACCTCCAAAATTTTATGCTTGATATTTGATTACAAGTGTTTGACAAGTCCCGAGAGTCAGCAACTAGATTCATCGTGAAGCTAGAAGAATACTGAGAAGATGTCTCAGAGAAGATAGCTGCTAAAAGCTTCATCCAATTGCTCAAAAGGTTGGGCATCCTTAGCATGCAAGGGTGCAATTTCACTGATGAACTTCAATCTATCCTTCATTTTATGTGTATGCTTGATCAACAACCATTTGTGTTTGATAGGTCCTTTGAGTTTGCAAATGGATTTGTTGCAAAGATGGGTTGAATCTGAAAATATTATCTGCAGATGGCTAACCCAAATTCTAGCTTCTGAGTAGTTTCTTTTTTGGGAACCCCTGGCTTGTAGGGGTGTGTTTTCCTTGATAAACTACCATTTATGGTGTTTCTCATTTTCAACATCTTCTGCTTCATCTTCATTTGTTGGTGTTTAATGAACTTGTTGAACTAGCTTAGCGATCTATCGGAAAGCTTGCAGAATTTTTAAGAGGATGACTAGTTTTTTAAATCTTAACAACTATTTTTTATCCCTCGAATTCATGGGCACCCGTAGCTATTAGGGGTGCATTTTGGCTCTATAGTTAGTCATTTTTTATGATTTTCATCCTTCTCAAGCTTCATGCTCACTGTGTCATTGACTGTGTTGATCGTGATCACCATTTGCCGTTTGCGCTTGTCGTCCATGTACAACACCAACACCAGTCATTTACATGTTGTTCGACTACATCGTCGCCATTGCTGATGTGTTGACTACGTCTATCATTGCGCATGCGTGATCTGCGAAGCTTTCAACATTCCAAACAGTTAACTTTTTGTATTTTTTAACTTTTTGAAATTCCCCTCCGCCATTGAGCATCTTTTGAGAAGCTTTCTCCATAGATTCTTATGTGCAGCATTTGAAGCTTAGATCTTGATACCTGGTATTAGCTATCTGCCATTGTTGACCTCAATGATCCTATTTTTTCTCCTTAAAAAGTGAAATAGACCCACCAAAGCAAAATTGACTTTTTGATGATTCTGACTCAATTAGTGTGATCGTGAAGAGGAATAAGCCAATAAAAATCATTTAGAGTCATTTTTGATAAGGTCCTATTTTAGGGTTTTCCTAAAAATAGGCCTAAAACCCTAATTTTCAAAAAAAATAAAATTTGCAAGTATCCTCCTTGACACAAACCCACATAAATCCCATGCTTTATTTGACCTAAAATTGACTATTGATGACAATTTTACAAGATTTAGACCATTTTTACCAAAATGCCTTATTGAAGCAAAAAAATAATTTTGCATACAACATTAGGCTCCATTTGGTGACCATGTCAAGTACTGATGGTATAGGAGAACCAAGAATCTCTAGGTTTTAAAAGCACTTACTAGTATCTTATCAGTTGGGCAATGGAGTCGGGACTTTTCCTATTTCACCTATTGGTTGGAGTTTTCCTAAAATTCACCTAAAAACAAGACTACCTAATCACCTAGAACACGACAAAACTTTACAAAATAGGGAAAATATTATGACATAACAAAAAATAAAAAATAAAAATACTTACACATATTTACTCCACCCCCGAAGGGATGAATTTCTTTGGATATTGTCCATTGTATGGTAGCGGGAAGATCCTTCCATCAATGTTTCTTCTACCTGAAAGGCTTTACTTCTCTTCTTATGGGTATTACAGGAGATAATCCCTCTGGGGTGAAGATTCTTAGGTTTTCATATATCCAAGCAAAGGTACTATGAAAAAATTCAAAATATGATGCAAATGGGAAAGTTGGTACCCCTGAGGCATTAGTTTTGTTGTCGTCTATCCTTGGGATGTTGAATTCTTCAAACCAGTCGATCGAGTTCCAAACTCGATTTCTATAATGTCGCGGGTGATCTTTTCTAACCTGAAAACATCCTTTGATCAGCTCATCAATTAGATCTACATCACCTTTAACACATAGGATTTTGATTCCCATTTCTTCAGCATTTTTAAGGCCTAAAAAAGTGCCTCTTTCTCAGCTTCAGTGAATTCCAATTACAGACAATATGCAACTAGGTACGACTATCCTTTAAGGGAGATAATCCTAAAACTACTGTTGAACAACCCTCATCAAACTGGATTATCCATAACTTTGTATCCTCTATCAATCTCTTTTCAAAATAAGCAATGTTCTGGTCTTCAATTTCTATCTCTGACAGAGTCACATAATTACCAAGACCCATTTTAGGCTTTTCTTCTGCTAGAATAGATGACTTGAGCAATGTGGGTTGAATTGATGTCTCCTCCTTCACAACCTTGAGAATTCGATCTAGTTGTTTTGGATGGTCCTAAAGATGTTCTAGTTTAGAGATTTGTATCTTGGTCTTCATCATGGAAGCTATGATATCTAAATTCTATTAAGACAGATCTTGAGTAACTGGCATGGTGTTCTCATGTGAAGGTTTGGGATTAGAAGTGGAAGGCATTTCTTTACCCTTTTTGTCTGATTTTAGTCTTTCTTCTTCTTCTTTTTGTGTCTTGAAGTGTTGAGCATGTGTAAACATGGCCTTTGAAAAAATTTCATGATTTATTGCAAGAGAATACTAACAGTATGCTTCTTGTTTTTGATTGATGGGTTCTCTTTCAAAGTATCTCATAGTGGAGTCACCATTGAAGTTGTTTGTTATTGGTAAGACAACATTCAAACTTGGTGTTGGTACAAAACTAGAACTCAGAGAAAATTTAGTGTATCCCATTATTTGGATCATTCTCAAATTCTCCGGACATGTGGATCCATTATGTGCATTAGTCTCATGGAAAGAACAAAATACTATACTATGTGTAGCTTCAATCATTGGTATTGATGGAGATGTTAGCAACCGTGGCTGAAAATTATCTCTCTTTGGTTGGTACAATTGCTAAACTAGAGATCTGATAGAATTTGTTTTCATCAAGCCGAAATTAATCATATTATCCTCCAACTTGATGGAATTTTCTTGCGCACTCTTCAACTTTGTTTCTTTTTCTGTCTTGAGGAAAAAGGCTATCTCTGATGGAAGAGAATTTATGAAATAGCTCATCAAAATCTTCGATGATGGATTAAGTATAGAAGAAATTCATGTAACAAGATGATTAAATCTTGCCACAAATGCCCTCTTATGCTCGTTAGGAAAAAAATATATAACTATATTTAGTTGGCTTGAATCTCACCAAAAAAATTCTCGCTCATAGTTGCCCAGCTTGTAATAATGCCTGGCTTCAAATGATTGAACTAGTTGACAACATTCCTAGCAAGAGTCTCTACAAAGAGATGTACTATGATGTCTTCATGTGCCACATGCAAGATGACACAAGCCATTATGAACGTAGAAAAATGTTCATTTGGGTGATGAGTTCCATCATCATGAAACTGGGGAAAGTGCTTCCTTGACCCTTTAGGTAACTCATGATTTACCTGAAAAGCCAAAGGTCCAATGTTATTACCCCAAGGTAATTAAGGTGGATGTCTCTTTCCAACATTATTGTTGTTATCATCTATTGCTTCAGTATGGATCATGCAATAGGATTCCAGATGGTCATTCTCGTGACATAAAGTGTAAGATTTTATTGAATTTTTATACCTCATGCCCCACAGTGGGCGCAAAAAATTGTTGGCATTTCAATTTGCACCTCTAGAGTACGTATTGGAAATAGACAGCTATGCATAGATAAACTGCTCTTCAAATTAGGAGGGGAAGCTCCCTCTTTCTTTTTTTATGCATAAAAATAAATATAAACTAAATTTCATATCTTTTTACTCAGCTGAGAGCACAATGTTTATAAAACTCTATGCGTTGCAGTTGAGGTTTTCTTTGGTTTCGTAATCTCAACTACAACTAGGCCTATTTTATAATGCTTCTATCTCCTTAGATAAATTCAAAGGGAGAGGATTTAGAAGTAACTAGGAATGATTAGGGTAACTTAGATAAATTGTCTCTCAAATTGCATCTGAAGGCTCATTTCTCTTTCAAATTTACGCTAAAATAAAGTTTATGGAAGTAAACATCAAACGATAAATTGTATCTTAGGATTCCCTCAAAGGTTCATTGATCTTTCAAGGTGTAGGCTAAAATGAATATTATTAATTACAAGACAACAAATTATAAACTAAATATCAGGATTCCCTTAAAGGATCATTGCTCTTTTCGAGGTGTAGGCTGAAATAAAGCTTATAAGAAACAACATAGATTGAAAGATCTTGAAACTTTGGATCAAAGGCCCATTGCTCTTTTGATTTATTTTCCCAAACTCAATCAAAGACTACACTTTTGGTACAACAAATGGTATGAAAGAGGACAATCATACAAGATACGATCAACCAAATAATACTTGACAAAGATTGAACACAAGTACATGAACAACAAGAAATCAAGCAAACTAGCTTAGCCTTTTGTTATCATAAGTATGGTTCAAGAACATATAGTAAGTAACAAAGTCAAAGGCTCTCAAGATCAATGTTTTGTTACCATGAAGTAAAGTTAAAAAATAATAAGCAAAGGTTCCTCTTATTTATAAATACTCAAAGGAGTAGGGAACCCTAAAGTCTCCTTGAGTTAACATTCAGTTCTTGCCAATCGGAAAGATTTATTCCTATGTCTAAATAAATGTAACTTAACAGTTAACTGGAAAGAGTACTTTAGTTAACTGATTTTAAAATAAATAGAACTCCACTATACAAGGGTTTCTCCAAAAATAGACATGCATGAAAGGTGGGACAACGAATTAACTTGGAAAAGGCATCAAGTTAACTGCTTGTCTTAAATGCTATCTTTAGAAAATGTAGGATGTCCTAACTATTATTTCATTGGTTGCCATCTTTAGTAATCATCTCCTCCAAGAATTTGTTAATTGCCTCATCATCTGGAGATTGTCACATGCCTCAACTGTTAGTTTACCCCTTGTCAGCAATTTGAGCAATCCTAGAAATATATACACACTTCAACTGGCAGTTCATTGATTGGTAACTTTGGCAGCTCTATAACTGGAGTGATGACCTTTGTTTCTTCAACTTTACGCTTCTGACGCTTTTCTTGATTTTTCTCGATGGAAGAGTGTTGCATGATGAAACCACAAATTTTGGTTGTGAACAGTCTAGCTGCTCATGAACATGATGCACACCCAGAGTTTCAATGTTATTCAACCTTCTAAACTAGCCTTGAAAGGCTATCAGATATATGATTAATGAAACTATGTGGATTTTGAGTATCTACACCTATCAATTTGTCCAAATCAGCCACTGAATGTGCTCAATGTAAATCAGTGTCAGTCATCTTTAGGAAAACATGAAGCAAGACCGATTTGGTCTTGTATTCAACTTGAGAGAACTGCATTCTAAAAATCTAGAAGATTTACCTGGCACATGCCTGTACTTGAAAAACTTTTAACGGTGGCTAAAAATAGCTTCCTCGAGGGGCAATTTTTACAAAAATTTCTGAGACGTGGGTTTTGTTGAGAATATCTTTTTGAACAAACCCAAAATGTCGGATTTTTGAAAAAGTGACTTTTTGTTTGACATGCAACAACACCTCAGGGCAGAATCTTCAGAAGCTATTTTTCTTGGAAAATTTTGGCACATGGGTATTGTAGGCACCTATGAGCTGATCAAACCCAATTCGTCAATTTTTTTAAAAAATGACTTTTTGCAGAAACCCTAAAAATTGGAAGTAATGAGGCAACTTTTTCAAAAAATTCTAGCATGTGGGTTTATGGCCAATCTCATGTTGGATGAACCCAAAAGGCGAGATCTATGAAAAAATGGAGTTTTCCCTGACATGCAAGAAAACTTAAGACAAAAGTAGAAGAAATTGGGGGAAAATGTTGGAGATATGAACTGCTACCTTTGAAAAATAATGCATGGGGATATGATCTCAAGAAAAACATCCCTATATGCAACCTGGACCTAGAAATATGAAGAACACTGAAAATGGATTTCGTTAGATCCTTCAAATGGTGTTGGAGAGAAAATATATGTTTTTAGCTCTTCAACTTGCAAAGAATAATGAAGAAAGATGCCTAGATGCTTGATAAATATCAATTTGAGTTGGAGACATCAGTTAGGGCACCCAAATATTTATTGAGGAGTTATACCACATGATTTGGAGTTAGCTGGTAGAGTTTCCACCAAATTTGGGATGCCTAGACATGAGAAAGTCTTCAAAATCTATAACTAGGAGTTGACTTTGAACGCTACCTTGCTAGTGTTAGGATATGTTTGAAGAATTTCAAATTTTGCTTGATAAAAAGCCTATGTTTGATCCCTGATCCTCAGTCATCTGATTGATCCTAAGACCTAGCTACAGATTCACTATGGAGTTGGATCAACTATGAAGAGATGTTACCAAGAGCTGAAGACCTCAAAAATTGGTTCTGATAGCTTGAATCCTTGGGCACCTTTTCCCAGAAGGTTGTTTTTCTTGCCAGGCTTAACCAATTTCTTGGAATTTTTTTAGTTTCTTTAATTTCACCTCTCATGTTTCGTTCTACAGTTGTCGATGATTGAGGAATCTCATGATCAGGTTGAGATATTGAATGGATAACTAATTCAATTCCAGAAAGCATGATTAGTATTGCAAGTTTGGAAGTTTGATTAAGAGGGCTCAAAATTTTGGGCACCCCTGGCCTGCAGGGGCTCTTTTGTGCTTTTGAGACACAATTTGCACTTTGTAACTCTTCACAAAATGCTCTAGTTTGATCTTTGTTGCTGGATGTTTGACTGCTCTGTGTAATTTTTTGATGGTCTCGTACCGGAGATTGATCTATTTTGAGGAGGTATCCTTGGAAGTTGTGAAGCATGAAAGTTGTATCTAGTGCTCCAAAAATTTGGGGGCCTTTTGCTAGAAGGGTGTATTTTTCTCCATACTTAGCCAATTTTTTACGCTTTTCAACTTGCCTTGACCTTCAGCATTTTCTACTTGATCTTTGATTACGAGCATTTGACAGGTCTTCAGAGTCAGAAACTAGATTCATCTTGACGTTGGAAGAATGCTAGAAGATTCTTTGGAGAAGACAGCTGCTAAAAACTTCATTTGGTTGATCAAAAGGTTGGGCGCCCCTAGCATGCAGGGGTGCAGTTGCACTGATGAACTTCAATCTATCCTCCATTTTATGTGTCTACTTGATCAACAACCACTTGCATTTGATAGGTCCTCTGATTTTGTGAATGGATTTGTTTCAAAGCTAGGCTAAATCCAGAAAGATTATTTGGAGATGGCTAACCCAAATTCTCACTTCTGATTAGTTTCTTTTTTGGGCACCCCTGGCTTATAGGGGTGCATTTTCTTTGATAAACTGTCATTTTTTGGTGTTTCTCATTTTCAGCATCTTCCGCTCAATCTTCGTTTGTCAATGTTTGATGAACAAATTGAACTAGCTTGGTGATCCATCGGAAAGCTTACAAAATTTTGAAGAGGATGACTATTTTTGCAAATCTTAACAATTGTCTTTGATCCCTTGAATTCATGGGCACCCTTGTCTATTAGGGTTACATTTTAGCTCCAAATTTAGTCATTTTTGGCTATTTTCACCCTTCTCGAGCTTCACATTCACCGTGTCATTGTATACATTGACTGTGATCACCATTCGTTGTCCACGCTTGTCATCTATATACAACACCAACACCAGTCATTCACATGTTTTCCGATTGTGTCATTGTCATTGTTGATGTGTTGACTGTGTTCGTCGTTGCATGTGTGTGATTAGTGAAACTTCCAATATTCCAGACTCAGTTTACTTTTTGCATTTTTCAAATTTTTGAAATTCCAATCCGTCATTGATCACCTTTCAAGCATCTTTTTTTGTAGATTCTTATGTGTAGTATTTGAAGCTTAGATCTTGATACCTAGTATTGGCCATCTGCCATTGTTGTCCTATCTTTTCTCCTAAAAAGGTGAAATAGACCCACTAGAGAAAAACTAACTTTTTGATGATTCTGAATTAACTAGTGTGATCGTGAAGAGGAATAAGCCAATCAAAATCATTTTGAGTCATTTTTGATAAGGTCTTATTTTTTGGGTTTTTCCTAAAAATAGGGGCCTTAAACCCTAATTTTCAAAAAAAAAAAAATTGCAAATATCCTCCTTGACATAAACCCACAAAAATCCCATGCTTTGTTTGACCTAAAATTGACTATTGACGATAATTTTACAAGATTTAGATCATTTTTACCAAAATTCCTTATTGTAGCAAAAGAATTATTTTGGGTACAACACCTTGAAAATGAGTAAAGGTTGTATTCTTGCTATCATTATATTTAACATTATATTTGATCTTGGATTATTTCCATCCTTGTATTTTTTATATGTTGGCTTGTATTTTTAAACCTTATTGTGTTTCCTATTTTGGTGAAAAAATCACGTGTAAGTGGGCTATTGTGATCATACAGTAGAGTGACTAAACATATTTATTAGATTCTATTATTGACTTTAAACCATTTTGGATGAGATTCATTTCATTTTAATGTGTATTTTATTATTTTACTTGCTTTTTCTTACAATACTATAAGGGATTTAAAATATTTGGGAAAATTATGGTAATAAGATGAATAGATTTAAAATATTTTAAATTTTAAATGAAATTAGAAGCAATGATATGTTTATCATTTAAAATCTAAGAGTAGATATAATTAATTATATGGTCTTGTGAAATGAACATTTTTTTAGGATTTGCATTCCTCTTTTATGCTTGTTACATTTGATGTGTGATATCAATGTTTATGAATGGTAAAGGGAATTTTTTGTTAAAAATGAATCAAAAAATTCGTGAATGTGTAACGTGGCTAAATAAAACTTAGAAATAATAGAAATTCATGGTTCAAATTTTTTTCAATCATCCCTAAAAATAAGATAAATATGTCATATTTGCATAAGTTTCTACAGGCTTGCTTAGGCCTAGGCCTAGCCCTTCCCTTCTTTCAAGGTTTTGTGAATAATTTTTGTATTGTGATAAGCATGTGTTGAGTTTAGGGTGTTTTTAGGCTTGTAGGAGACTCTTCATTGTGCTTTGGTATCAAATTTTAGGCCTCTGACAACCCTACCATTTTTCTCATACCTTTTCATAGCACATGGGTCACGTGTTTTACCAAGGCAACCTAGGTGGGTTGCCTATTGTACCAAGGATGACCTAGGAAGGCCAATGGGAAACCTAGACTAGCATTATAGGTGACCCTGTCCTAAAATTTGTGAACCTTGGATAGCAATTAATTCTAATTTTTTACAAATAAATTCTAGAGGAGAATTTTTCCTTGAGGTCTTCCCTACATTCCTAACACTTGATTTTATGTGATACTTTGTGTACTTTGGGTTTTTTTCTCATTTGTGTTTGGATTTATTCTTAGTGTCAAGATGGATAGTGTAGAGTGTGCAAAGGTGAGGTCTCAGGTCTCCCTAACATCCTAGCTTTTGAATGTGTAGTATTTGGATTTGAATTTCAATCCCACATCCTTGTTCATGTGTTGTTGTGTTGGATTAATTCACTTGAAGGTTGAGAATATATTGTAAGATGGGGTTAAACTAGTTCTAGCCTAGATAAAGTGATAGCCAACACTTCTAAGCTAAAAACCCAATCTAAGAACAAGAGAACACAAACAATGAGAAACAAACTAAAAACATTCAAAAGAAACACTCCTCATTGTAGTTTCTTCACTTCCCTTGTCTCTCCTATTTCTCCTTTTTCAATCTTTGCCCTCGGATTTGAAGGTGTACTTGTACAATAACCTACAAATTGTAAGTAGAAAGTTGGAGATAAATTCCTGTTAAGGTCAAAATGGAGGATAATGGTCTCTTTTATAGACAACCATTCAAACGGATGGACGAGATTGATCTTCTAGAAATATTCTAAGATCAATGGATGAGGATTCATGAGAGGGAGGTTACGAAACAGATGGCCAAGATCGAGTTTCTAGAAAGATTCCTAGATCAATGGTGGAGGATTGATGCACCAAAAAGAGGTGTGCAATTGATTGCCATGACGTCGACGGCTATGACAGAGATAAAGGCCATGACAGAGATTAATGAGCAAGGAATCTTTGACCAAAAGGGAGGCATAAATAATTTATTCAAATTATTTATTCGAGAAAAAGGGGAAAATGGAGGAAATAGACACATGGATTTTCAATCAGAATAATTTGCATAATTATTTTAATTAAATGGGAGGAAATGTGAAACAAAGGATTAAATAATTAAATTGACTTAATTATTTAATACAAGAGACATGTGGAAAATTAAATGATTTTGATAATTATTTAATAATAGATGAATTGAAAGAGGAAGTGAATAGTTAAATAATTAATATTACTTATTTATCCATAGATGAAATATGACAAGCAAATAATTAAATAAAGATTAATTTATTTAATTATTGAAGAAAGGGGGATATTAGCGACGTAATTCATTTATTTAATTGATCGGGATAGAATAAATATTAAAGAGTGAATTAATTAAATAAATAAAATTATTTAATTACTAGAGGAATATGGTTAGGGATAATCAAATAATTGAAATTATTCAATTATCGAAGGACGAAGACCAAGAAAAATGATGCTCGCAGACTTAGGACATTTTTCAGTGTCTAAATTTTACCCCTCTTTTACATAATGTAGTTCATCGCATTGCATCAAATAAATTCAGTCGAAGGATGCCCCAGTGAAGACAAGGTAGAGGTATGCCCCCTCAGGAAAATTTGAAAACAAAATTTAAAAAAGTTCATTTTTTTTGGAAAATTGTCCCAACAAGTCAAGTTGATGGCCAGGAATCAAATGGTGAAGACATAATCAAATTTTGAGATCAATAAAGGGATCAAATTTAGGATCAAAGTCAGCACAAGGTGTGCCCAATAGACAAGGCAGGTCAAAACCCTAATTTTGAACCTATAAATAGCAGTTTGAGTTTTAAAAAGGGTCATTTTCACATTCCAAATTTAGAAATTTTGAGAGCTCAAAGTGATTTAGCTAGAGAGATGTCACATGTTCCATAGGTTTCCCACTGCACATCATGGATCCAGAGATACCACCAACCTAAGGGAGTGCCCCCCGATACGTACTACTAACCCGACTTTTTTTCTTTTTGTGTGCATTTAGGTTAGGAAATAATTTAGCAAGCAATTGCATCATAAAATTTTGTGACACAATTACGTGCACGTTTGACGCATTCAATAAGCATTTCGTCGTAATCATCTCAGCGTGATGCAATTGCTTGAGGGGTAGGGCACAAGCGTTTGTGTGTTAATGCACAAAAGGATGCGACGCAAGTGACTTTCTAAGCCACATATGTAGACGGGAGTGATGCAAATGACATGATGTGATGCATATGCAGTATGAAATGATGCATATGATAGGCGCGTAATGCAATCGCAATTGCAAGCCGATGAAATTTATATACGATGCATTTGACAAAAGTGTGATGTAGTTACTTGGTTAAAAAGTTTCACTAGATTAGGAAATTTTGACTTGGTCAATTTAGGTTCAATAGGTCAAGTGACGGTCATGGATTGCCATAATGGCTTGCTTGATGATTTCAGGAGTGTCTACCTCCGATTTACACACACAAGTTGAGATTGGATGTTTTTCAATAGTGGGACCAGCTAGGCAAGGATGAGAGACATGCATTGTTGGACTTGGGTTTGTTTTATGTCACATATATTCCCACGATTAGGGAAAACAAAGGAATGTTGATAGCATTGGTGGAGCGGTGGCACTCCGAGATGAGAAACTTTCATTTTTCAATAGGGGAGGTAACAGTCACCCTAGAGAATGTATATAGGATTTTACGGTTGTTGATTCATGAGGAGCGAATACGATATGACCCCACTTGAGGACTGCAAGCTTTGTATGAGTATTACCAATGTGATGACAATGTAGATTTTGGGATCCAAGGCTACAAGATCCAATGGGAGACCATAGCAGAGACCTATGACAAATATGAATGTGTTCTATGTGCATTGATAGTAGGTGTGATGATTTCCGACCACAAGGGGCATGGTTTCCCAGTAGGCTGGGGAGAGGTACTTGGTCCATGGTTTGATATGGCACAGTGTATGTGTAGGGGCCATGTCTGTTAGAGGTTCTATATTTTTAGATTCATGAAATTGTGTACAGAGGAGGATAGAGTTTGAGCTACGGGGTGCTTCTACTGACAGTTTGGGCTTGGGAGCACATAGCAGTGTTCTAACCTCCAATGGTTCGATAGCTAGCAGCCAGTGTACCATATGCCTATATGTATCAGGGGCGTTGACACAGAAACATGTTGGTGATGTTGGGTACTGAAGGCATGGTTTAGACACATTGGTGAGCTTCATTTGGAGGCCATACAAGGCTTGTCAATTATGGATCGATGAGGATGATCATATGCCATGGTTTCTCTAGCCCAAATATCTCATCGGGCATACAGTGCAATCACGGCATATCATAGAGATGTATCTCCTAGAGAGGGTCAGAAGGCAGCTTGGGGAGAGACAGGGTGTTCCATTTTGGATAGCAAAGTATGGACGGTCCTCACAAGAGGTACATCCCTGGGGACCTTAGATTTTTATCACCACAACCGAGCAGGAGATAGATGCCATGCAGACATTAGATTGGGAGTGGAGTGGAGTGGATGTCGATGTAGGGATGAAGTCAGAGTATGATTCCTGGTGGTTGATACAAAGACCTATTTTTTTGATAGATCCACAACAGCCAGTGCAAGTAATGCATAGATGGAGAGGCTCAAGAGTTCGATGAGGTGATAGGTGGTGGAAAGGTGGAGGCTAGGGAGATGGACGATGGGTGGATGATGGAGGATAGGGGGATGATGGAGGAGATGGGAGAGGAGGATGGAGAGGAGGATAAAAGCAGAGGAGGAGGAGGGATGGGAAATGGCAGTCAATGAGGTAATTGTCACCGATTAGAGATGAGGCAAAGATGGAGGATGACCAGCCTGAGGTGAGAGTGGCAGCAGAGGTGGTAGCTTAGGAGGTGGTGTAGCCAAAGGTGGCACATGCAGAGGCTATGGAGGTTGAGCAAATAGGTGAGGGGGGACAGGAGGAGCATGCAGAGGAGCATGGAGAGGAGGAGGTAGAGATGGACGAGGCAGAGAGAGTCCTCTATGAGAGGATCATCATGGGCATAGAGGAGGTGGGGATAGAGGAGGGCAGGGTAGAGGAGGGGACTGTGGATCAGAGAATAGCTACCCTATAGGTGTGTGTACAGGAATTAGAGGTAGATTTGAGGACTATGACTACTGAGAGGGACAAATTTAAGGCCAAGAGGGATGCCTTCCATGTGGAGAGGGACCTATTAGTGATCATCCATCAGTAGACTGATCATCACATGATTGATTTTATGGCTACATATAGTGGGTCCATTGTGGATGTTGGGAGGGAGTATGCACGGGCCAATAGGGCCATGCAGTATTATAGAGATTTGTATGAGAGAGTGGTACCTCTAGAGAGGAGGGAGCCCACCATTTTAGAGATTGATAGTGGATCATGAGGCAGAGCACACAATAGGACACATAATCAGTGGTCTCAGAGTAGGTCATAGGGTGAGACATCAGATGCTAGATGGGTTATGCCAAATGATAGACCTCCTACTACAAAGGATAGGGCCAGGGAGTCACCTCAAAAGGAGGACAGGGATATCCCAAAGATAAGAGAGCGAGTAGTTCAAGCTAGGGTCGCTTGTTATTTATGCTATTATATGTATTTGAAATTGATATTTTGATTATCGAGCCTACGAGCTCCATCTTTATTAGATACATCATGACATTGTACCTGTGACACATTATTTTTTGAGCAATATACATGATATGATTTTGTTGGCAGTTGATGATATGCATTGTTATATTATTATGCATTTATGTTTATGAGGATGACATGTTATGTTATGTTTATGATGTTTATTGATGCATTCTAGATGATAATGTGATGGTTTAATATGCTTTATGATGATTATACATTGATGAGTATGTTATGAACGTGTATGCCTATTATGATGTGTATGGATGGTAAATGCAGTTAATTTGATAGATGCAATGTGACATGATGATGTGTTGCACTTATGGTTATGGATGTTTTTATTATTATGATGACATGTCTAGATAATGAATTCAATAGAAAATGACCTAATGTTATGAATCATGATGCAAAATGCAGATGCAATTAATTGTAATATAATGAAATGCTTGTATGATAATGCAAAATGTCATGATCGAAAATGTTTAAGATGAATGCAAAATGTAATGTCATTAATGTGATGTAATATGTATGGAATGCAATGTGATGTGAAAATGCAATGCAATGTGGTATGAAATTCAATGCAATGCAATGTGATATGCGATGCAATATGATATAATGAATCATGATGTAAAATGCCATGTGATATAGAATGTAATGCTATGATGAAATGTGCAATGCAATAAAATGTATTAATGTGATGATGTTAATATGATGATAAGTTGTTAATTCTATATGGATGAGCTTTATGTTTTTGTATTTTCTTATACAAAAATATAGGTGACCTAATGCGATAATGCTAGCTATGATGAAAAATTCCTTCTATGGTGTTGATGTCTAACATGATTATGCATGAAAAATGTTTTTGTGTGTCACAAAACTTTTTCAAGATGCAAAAAAAAGAAATTTTAGTGCGGAAGAGATGGGAGAGATGGATGTTAGCATAAAAAAAGGAAAGGAGGATGAATTTTTAGACAGGAAATGACAGGGGACCTAAATTTCATACTTTAATGTTAATCATCATCGGGCATCAAAAGTGTCACAAATGGAACACAAGAACCATGGTATGATATAGACCAAGGTGTGCAAGGTGACCATTTGTGAGAGACAAGCAGTCAAAAGACAAAGCTAATAGACAAGGAATTCCCTAGCTCATACTAAGGACCCAATTATCCTAGTCATTTTGCCAAGAAAAAACACAGACAACAAGAAAAAAAGAGGTCATGATCCATCCTTGTTCCTCCAAATCCATTAATAGGACATCCTCAAAGTAACTAGTAAAATGACCAAGAACCAATCAAAAAGATATGATAAATCCAGACCAACAAAGTGTTTTCCAAAGAGATAGTGTTTGCCAATAATAATACTAATAAGATTGCTTAATGTGGTTGATTAGGTTGACCAAGATGACTGGCTTGATTGATATGTTGACAAGGATTGATTGATAAGTTTGACAAGGATTGATGATAGTTTGAAAAAAATTTGACCAATTGATTTGATTGGCAGGTTGACAAGGATGGGAAAATTGATGTGATTGATATGTTGAAAAGAGTTGAAAATTTGATTTGATTGATTGTGCCTGGTTTCAGGAAGGACACATCTTGATTGAGGTAATATCAATTTCCCAAGATGACAAGATTGATTGATAAAGTTGACAAGGTTGGTTGGTTGGTTGAGCTTGATTGACAAGGTTGACAAGATTAATTGATAAGGTTGACCAAGCGATGTGACAATACCTAATTTTACGAAAGACATATCTTGTTTAAGGCAATGAACTCATCTAATAAAGTTGACCAAGTGACAAGTGTTGACAAGACACCTAACTGCAAGAAAGACACATCTTGCTTAAGGTGAATGACCAAATTGACAAAGTCTAATCTCATGAATGATGCATCCTGATAAAAGACAAGAGATAAGACTGAATGAGACAAATGGCATAATGCCCCATTCCAATATAATACCAATGACTTGATTGATTGATTGACAATAAGAGGATTGATTGAGTTGCAAATCGATTGATTGATTGAAGATTGAAATATTCGTTGGTTATGCTTGCTTGTTGATTCATGATTTGGTTTTAATAATGATTGCTTGTGGACCAAGAATAGGACCAGACTCAAAAAACCTAAAGGACTGACCTAGGTGGCCTCCAGGGCTCATCGATTGATGGCCTTGCCTACATTATACACATAGAGACCTCGTAATTTGACACAACTTGACTTTGTTTCATTTGACAAGATACTGAGTCATGATTTTATTTTGGACAATCTAAAGGACTAACCTAATGTCTCAGGGGCCCATTTAAGATGAGCCTTTCCTATGTAGAAAATGAGCAAAGACAACATAGTTTGACCACTCTAACACAAACCGACTCAGACTCGGACTCAAATTCTGACTCTATTTTTGGAAGTTTTGAAGTTTTTTGATGTTTTTGGATTTTGATGGTTTTCTGATTTTTTTGGATTTTGATGGTTTTATGACTTTTTTGGATTTTGATGGTTTTATCATTTTTTTGGATTTCGACAGTTTTACGATTTTTTTTGGATTTTGATGGTTTGATGATTTTTTGGATTTTGATGATTTTATGATTTTTTTGGATTTTGATAGTTTTAAAAAAAAGGTTAACACCATGTGTTGTTTCCCATGAAGATGCAAGTCTAGGAATTGCCCCTAGTCGGGTATGGGACCAGTTTATTATGTGCAAAGGGATCGATGGAAAGGATGATCATGAAAGTGAAGGATGCTAAATGTCGGTGGTTCTCAAGCCATTGAAGAATGACAAAGCTTTATAATGGATAAAGGATGTGTGTGAACAAATAAGCAGAGGATGGAAGACAAGATGGAGTGACAGTAGATGAAGGAGCATAGAATGACTTCACATGGCGCATGTTTGCCAGGTTTTCACTATGGTACTTATCCAGAGTGCCATCGAAATCGTTTTCACTTTTGGATGAATTATTTCTACTTACTATTTTTTTTATTTTACTTCTTTTGATATTTTTGTTGTCACCAAGATGCCTATTTGCCAGGTTTTCATCAAGGTGACTATTTTTTATTTTATTTTATTTTTTTGTATTTTTTGACTTTTTAAGGGATACTTTAAGAATCAAGTATAGTACTTGTGAAGGCATGTGATGTTGATAGGTTTGGGTAACGGTTCTCCTTTAGGAGTATAAATTTGATAAGCACCAGATCCATATGTTCTTGTGACAATATATGGGCCCAACCAATTAGGTTCAAATTTTTTTAGGTTTTTCTCATTCTACTTGATTCTTTAGATTTTCCTTTAGGACTAAGTCACCAATGTCAAAACTTATAGGATGAACCTTTTTATTATAACTGCATCAGAGGAGATTCTGGTAAGCGTGCAAATGTGTCAACACATTATTTCTCTTTTCATCCAATAACTATAGCTCATGTAGACGAGATACATGGTATTCTTCTTGATCAATCAAGCCTTGCATAGAGACTCGTAGGGATGGTAACTCGACCTCTACATGAAGTATTGCTTCAGATCCATAGACAATGGAATATGGTGTGGATCTTTTAGGAGAGTGAATACTGGTGTGATAGGCCCATAAGGTGGGATTAAGTTACAGGTGCCAGTCATGGCCAGTGTCATTGACAGTCTTCTTTAAGGTTTTTAGGATAGTCTTATTAGATGCCTCAACTTGACCATTACCTTGGAGGTAATATGGAGTAGAAAAATGATGCTGGATATGAAATCTTTCACAAATATCATAGACATCCTGGTTCTTAAAAGGGAGACCATTATCTATAATGATGGATTGTGGGATACCATAACGGCAAATGATGTAATTTAGGATGAATTTGGCTATCTGCTTTCCAATGATGTAAGTCAGTGGGACAAATTCGATCCATTTTTTTTAATACTCAATAGCAACAAGGATAAATTATGCTCATTAGCAGAGGTGGGACGGATATTTCCTACAAGATCAAGTCCCCATTGATAAAATGGCCATGGCAAAGTAAGCGATT
The DNA here is from genome assembly GCA_007115665.2 of Sequoiadendron giganteum. Taxonomy (NCBI): domain Eukaryota; kingdom Viridiplantae; phylum Streptophyta; class Pinopsida; order Cupressales; family Cupressaceae; genus Sequoiadendron; species Sequoiadendron giganteum. Next base: position 400,625,331 of record CM021106.1, read on the forward strand.
GTAGTTCCTAGGCCAGTGCATGTATAATATCTCCATGAATCTGACATTGGTGACATTTCTTCACAAAATGATAGGCGCCATGCTCCATTGTAGGCCAGTAATATCTTGTCCTTATGATATTTTTGGCTAAGGTAGGACCAGCAGAGTGAGCTCCACATATACCATGGTGTACCTCTTGTAATGTTTTTTGTGCTTCATTTGAGTCGAGACATCAAAGGAGGGTACTATCTAGGCTACGACGATAAAGGGTGTCTCCAAAGATAGAATATTTGGATGATTTTTGGATAAAGGTCTTGTGTTGGTTGAGGGAAAAGTTAGGAGGGATAATCTAGTCATGTAAATAGGCATAAATATCTTTTTACCAAGGTGAATAAAGACCAACAAGTTCACATAGAAGTTTGATTTTTGGGACATCAAACACAAGGATCAATAGTTGTTCTACCAAGAACCCATATTGTGATGCATTGTTAGGAATGTCTAAGAGAGATCCAATTGTAGCCATTGCATCAGCTGCTTTGTTCTAGATTCTTGAGATCTATTCAAAATAAATGTCATCAAAGTATTATCTAAAATTGTCCACCATGCACTTATAGGGCATCAATTTCTCATCCTTGGTGTTGTAACCATCATTAACTTGCTTAATCACTAACTAAGAATCACCATAAACTTGAAGATCCTTGATTTTCCATTTTATTTCTATTTGGAGTCTTGTCAACAATGATTCTTACTCTACTATGTTATTAGTGCAAGTAAATTCTATTCGGAATGACTTGGGAATGGAATATCCTTGAGGTGTGATGAAAATAATTATAGCTCCTAAACCATGACTTGTGTAAGATCCATCAAGTATAGTTTCCATGTTGTTGGTGTATCTATGACAAAGATTGATTCATTTAGGAAATCAAATATCAAAGGTTGATCTTCCTTTACTAGTGCATGCGTGATTTGATATGCTAGACTTTCATTTTATTGCTTTTCGGTTAACATACTCAATGACATATTCACTTAAAATCATAACCCACTTAGCTAGTCTTCTTGTCAGAGTTGCTTTAATGGTGAGATATTTCAGAGGATCAATTTTGGAAATCAGTTGTGTCTTGTGATTCAACATGTAATATCTCAACTTTTATGTTGTAAATACCACTACTAGACATGCTCATTCAATAGGGCTATAGTTCATCTCATATCCAACTAGGGTGCAACTGATGTAATATATTTCTCATTCTTTACCATTATTTTATTTATGTGCTAGTAATTCCCCCAATGCTGATGTGGTGGTTGTCACATATAATATCAAATGTCTTCCATCAATTGGAGGCATAAGAACTGGTGGGGTTAATAGGTAATTCTTGATTTGATCAAATGCTTCTTGACACTTTTTTTCCAATTGAAGGGAATGTTGAAATGGATGAATCTTGTCTACTAGCTGAGCAATGAACCTATGGATGTATTGTATTCTTCCTTGTAATATTCTCAACTAACTGATATTGGTTGATGGTAGCATTTCTAATATGGCTTTGAATTTGGTCGGATCAACCTCTATTCCTCTACGAGAGACAATGTATCCAAGAAGCTTGACTAATTGGACCCCGAAAACACATTTCTTTGGATTTAGTCTAAGTTGGGACTTTTCTAGTCATTTGAAAATCTTGTCCAATACTGCTAAGTGTCCACTTCATTCTAAATATTTAGAGAGAATGTCATCAACTTAGTCTTCCATTAGCACATGCATGTAATCATAAAAAATAGTGGTCATAGCCCTCTGGTATGTAGCTCTGGCATTTTTCAGTCCAAATGGAATCACATTCCAACAAAAAGTTACCTAAGCACATGCAAAAGTTTTTTTTGGTTGATCTTCAATAGCAATTCTTATCTAGTTATATCCTAAGAATATATCCATAATTGATAGAATTTTGTATCTAGCTTTTAGGTCTACTATGATTTCAATGTTTGGTAGTGGAAAATCATCTTTAGGACAAGCTTTGTTGAGGTATCTAAAATCTGTGCATACTCTAATTTGATCGTTTGGTTTGGTGATAGGAACAAGGTTTGATATCCAATCTACATAATCGATTAAGTGAATGAACCCAACATCTAGGAGTTTCTTCAATTCCACCTTGACAAGGAGTGCAATTTGTGGATACATTTTCCTTAGCTTTTGTTTTTATGGTTTGGAATTTGGTAGCAGTGGTAAGTGATGTAGAACAATTTTAGGATCTAATCCAAGCATATCAACATATTACCAAGTAAAATTGACTTGTCTTTTTGAAAAGAAATTTGTGAACTCAGGCTTTTCCTTGATAATCAAAGATGTTGCTAACTGTGTGATTCTAGAATTGTCTGGTGTTCCAATATTAACTTCTTATGTTTCCTCTATTAGCAACGGTGATCTCTCTTGGTCTATAGGGAGACTTCCCATTCCTCCATCCTCAAGCACCTCAGAGAGGTTTTCACCTTTGGATACGTCCTTTATTTTTACTTTTCATGGTCAGTAGGCACCTTTCAATTTTCGCTTTGAGACCTATTATTTTTATTTTTACTTTTGTCATTTTCACTTTTTCGACTAGAGGATAGGACATCCTCACCAAATTATGTTGCATAATCAAGTTCTATGGAAAATCCAACCTTATGATCCTCACTTGGTATTCCTTCATGAAGTCGCGTGAACTCAGTAATTTCTTCGTCGTTCTCAAAAGTGTCCAAACTTGGTGGGTCTAGTTGATCCCAATCTATTAGTTGTGGGTAGACAAGGGGTAAACCATCATCAATATTATCAAGGTTCATGGTGTAGGCAGACAAGGTAAAGATAGATTTAGAGTCATTAGGTTCCCAAGAGGAAACGTCAATGGTTTCCCAAAAGTGTTTGATCCATTCTTCTTTGTTCAAAGGGACTCTTGGACGAGGACTTGGCAAGCTTGGTAGGGCATTAATGGTAAGCATTTGACTGAATTATTTTTCAAGGGGAGGCTCATAAAATATTCCAAATATTTTATCAAGGTCCATAAAGGTAGTGGAGGATAGGGAATCCCATTCGTATTCATTGGAATTGGTCTCATAATCCCAAGTGTCCTCATATGTCTCGATCTCATTTCAAGCATTAGCAACCACACTTGAAGGTAACTCGATACCCCAGATAGTCAATTTTACTAGTATGAACCCTAGCCCTTGGTGTTTGATTAACTTAGGAGGTTGCAAGGGTTCCATCATTCCTTGTTTATTAAGGCCAAGTCCACTGTTTCCATTATATCCTTGTCACTTCATTATTTGGAACCCTCTTGGATATTGTTCAATTGGTAATTTCTTAGTTTCAGTTTCCTCCTCTTCTCTGTGCAGCCATGTGAGGATATGATCATCTAGAGATTCTTTGGAAAGTTTCCCCCATCTAGCGAAGATGGTAAGGGGATTATGGATGATAACCTTAGGCTACAGGGGATGCAATTTTCCATAAGACTTTGGTGATTAAGGTAGCTTCCTAATGAAAAAGAGACTCTTCATTTTATATTCTTTGTATCCTTTGTCTTGGATCTGGATCTTGGGCGTGGAAGGTGTGGTGAATGGAGTGGATGATTTGACAAGGTTAGATGGGTCAATGTAGTGATATTGAGTGGTGGATGAAGTGGAAGGTGAGGCCTCTTGATTGATGAGAACTTGACATTCAACAGTTCCCCTTAGGTTTGAACAATACTGAAAAGGATCAGGGTTGCCTGGAATAGAGATTTCAGTGTCATTGTGCAGGGATTTGATGCATTGATGGTAGGTGGATCGAATATCCCTCATAGCATGAATCCATGGGTGGCCAAGGAGAATTATGTAATGCAAATCCAGATCCAAGACATGAAATATCGTGTCTTGTATTGTTGGGCCAACTCTTATGGGAATTGAAATTATGCCTTCAGACAAATTCTTAGCATCATCATAAGCTTTGATAGTGATTTTCTTCATTTGGTCTATACAATTCTCAGAGTATCCCAATGCTTTCACCAGTTTTAGTGAGAAAATATTCAAACCTGGTCCACTATCTACTAGGACTTATCTAATCTTGCATTTATTAACGTAGACTTCAAGGTGTAAGGGGTCGTTATGATTAAATTTAGATGCGAAAAATTATTTCTCAGAGAAGGTGACATGGTGTGGCATAGCTAAGTGTCCAACCATGGCCTAAAATGCATTGAAATCTAGGTTGGAAAGGACGTATGCTTCTTGTAATTCTTTTTCAAGGATGGCTCTATGTTGTGGACATTGCTACCATTACGCGGGAGTTTTCCCAAGCTACTCTAGGAGATTATATTGACTTTTTGGATGTGGATTAGATGGAGGTATTGGAATAGTTATCTTGGCTCTACGAGTGGCAATAACACAATATGAGTTTGGATTTTTTATGGTAATGGTAGCAATGTGATCATCAAAGGGTCTTATGTTAATAATAATGGTGTTGTAATCGTGTTTGACTGTGGCATAATTGGTATTATTGTTGTTCCTTGAACTGGAGGCTTTTCATTTATGATGGTCTTGCAAGAGAATCTTGAATATGGTATGATTATCATTGGTTTTTCCTTGTGAATATCATACTAATATGGTTCCTTTTTCAATGAGGTCTTGGATAATGTTCTTGAGTGTCCAACATCCAATTGTTTTGTGTCCTTTTCCACGATGGTATTCATAGTATTCATCTTATTTCCACCAATCAGGTTTGATCAATGAAGGTTCATAGTTCTTGGTGTCTAGTAGTGTGATGATATTAGATTGCAAAATTTGTTTGAGGATTTATTTTATGGGTTCACCCAATTGAGTTTATGTTCTTTTCGTGTGAGGAGGACCTTTGCATTGTTGATTGTTTTGGACAGCATTTAACGTTTGGTTTTGGCCTTGGGTTTGTGTGTTCGACATGGTTTATTTTATGAGGAGGGACCTTTAATTTGAATGGTTGGATCTTTGGTTATCATTTTGGCATCAACAATTCCATTATTTTTGACATTTTTGTTTCGAGACCAGTATTTTCTCTTGTCATTGTTGGATTTCATATTTTATTTGCTTACCATGACTAGTGCTTTGGCGATAAAACCTTTCTCAATAAGGACACATTTCCCAATGATCTCTTCAAAGGTTGTGCAACATTGGATTTGAATTCGACTCATCAGATCTCCATTAAGATTTTCCACAAACATGGTAACGAATTATTTTTTAGGAATGTGACAAGGGAATTTGCTAACCAAACCTTGTCATATTTGGTAAAATGAGGTGAGTGATTCCCCTTCTTCATGTTTGGTTGTGCTCAATGTTGCAAGGGTGACATAATTTTAATGTTGAAGGAAAAATGATTGATGAATTTATCGGCTAGCTCACCCCATGTTCTAATTCCTAGAGGAAGGTACGCAAACCAATCTAGAGTTGGTCCCATAATGCTTCACAAGAATAGTCTCATCAAATAGGTTGGGTCATATGACACTTCCATGCATGATGTGTTGAATTCTTGGATGTGCTCTATTGGATCCCTTGTCCCCTTGTACTTAGGCAAAGGTGGTGTTGTGAAATGAGGGGGAAAGGGTGGCATGTACAAATTTACGTCAAATGGAAAGAGGCACAATTCCTCCATGGAATAAGCCTTCTTGTTGGTCCCCAATTGAATGGTGTAAGGGACCCTTGATTAGTGTTTTGGAGTGGTGGAATAGATCCTTGATTATTGTTTTTTTTTTGGGATTCTTTGTGAGACAATGTGAACCTTTCTAGGTTGACTTGATAAAGGTATGCTTTCAAATTGCAATGAGGATCCTTCATTTGTGTTTTAGGGTGTGGGAATAGGACCTTGGTTTACATTTTGAATCAAAGGTGTGGGACCTTGTGATGTGGAACCTTGATTTGTGTTTTGAAGTGTGGGTATGAGACCTTGGTTTGAATTTTGATTCAAAGGTGTAGAACCTTGTGAAGTGGAACCTTGATTTGTATTTTGAAAAGGGGGGTTTGTAAAGGTCTTACCCATGGAATTGGAGGCACTTCTATTTGTGAAACTTTTTCCTTGCGTAGTGGTATGGGTTACCTTGTTTCAAAATATTGGGATGCTTGAGATATGTGTGGTAGTGGTACTCATATGTGTAATTGTCCCAAGGGGTATGTTTGACATTTGTTGTGATGAGTGCATTCCAAGTGCAAATGGATTTTCAGTTTCCCCTTCTGCAAGGGTTGATACATCAAAGCCTTGAGGTAATTTAGCACCCTTTTTAGCTAGTGCATAGAAAAATTTGTTAGGGTTAGCACAAAAAATTTTATCAACCATGCTTAAAATTCCTAGGTCTTTATAAGATCTTTCAATTTCTTGAGGAGTGATTTTTTTGTTGAATTCTTCTAGGCTTAGATATTCCCATGAGTTGGTTTTATCTCCTTGTGATGTGTTTCTTATAGGTGTAGAATGATTTGAATATATTCCAAGGGTAGTTTCATGAAAAGGGTCACTTAAAAATTCCATGTCCTTTCTTTTGGCTTTTGACCTTGTTTCAACCATGTGAGGCTTTTTCAAGTTGAGGGATAATGCAAGATGGTGACTAAACTATGTTTTTGGATTTTTTTGAATTTTAGGATGCAAATGCAAGGTGATTATGCAAGGATGATAAATGCAAAAGGAAGCTAAATGTTGATAAATGATAAGGTGACTAAATGATGCTAAGGTTAAGATGAAGGTGAGCTATGCTAATGCAAAATTATGATGAGTCAAATGGATGCAAAAGGACATGCCAAGTTAACTAAATTAAAGGAAAATGGTGTGATGCTAAGACTATGGTGAAAATGAACTATTTTTTGGTATTTTTGGGATAAAGATGCAAAGTGCAATCTAGGTTGAAGGTGAAAGTTTGGAAAGATGAGGATAAAATCTATGCTCAAAAGAATATAATATTGATCTAAATGAGGTCAAGATAATGCAAAGAAATCCTAAAATTTTAAGCTAAGGATGGTAACCAAGCTAATGTGAACCCAAGGAAACAATACCAAATGTCATTGACCAAGAGGATAAACAAGAGGATGATTTTGACAAGGTTGAGTCAAGGCTAGGACATTAGCTTAAGACTCAAATTGGACAAAGGTGAAAATTTTTGATAATGGGAAGGATAATGGTCGATGACAAATAGAATATGCAACCAAAGATTTTCCAAAAGCTTAATGGTCTTCCAATGTTCAAAATTTGAAGATCTAAATGCAACCTAAGGATCAAGGTTTAATTTATGCAATGCAAAGGATGCAAGAAGATAACCTATAATGCAATGTTTCCCTAAATGGAAGTGCTAGAATGAGCTAGTATATATTGCAAGTATCTAGTTTATCAATCAAAGGTCACTATGGAAATGATTTGATCAAATTTTGGACAAATATTTTAAGAGTTTTTGTTTAGCAAAAAATTATGGCTTTGTTTTCTGCAAATGCATCACACAATTGCAGCTCAAGATATCAAATGCAGCTCTAGTTTAAGAAAACGTAGTTCAGGAAGATATTTTGGCTTTCCAATTCTCAGTTGTGGTGCACAATATCAAATGTAGCTCTCTTTTTTACAATTGTGGTTTCCAGAATGTTGTCTTGGCAATTTTGATGTTCTTGAGTGAATTTGGATTATTTTTGATGAAATCTGGTTGGAAAATATAGAAGACAGTATCAAGAACTTTTTTTGGTCTGGTTTGGTTGTGAATTTTTTTTTATTATTGCAACACAAGAACAAATCCTAGGTTGTTAGAGACAATATTCATTGGGTTCCCACTTGGATTTCTCCAGCCGTAACTATTTAGAGCGGATGACCTAGGAACTTGGTAGCATTGGCTCCCCTCCACGACACTCACTTCTCAAGTGTACCAAGTTTTGAATTCCTTAAGACTACAAGGATCTCAAGAAATTTTCCATCTCTACAATGAACTTTGAAAGTGTGGGATGGCTTCAGAGGTCCGACCTCCTACACTAGCAAATAGAAGGATTTTGGCTTTCTACACAAAGGTTTCTAGTAACGACATTTGGTTCAAGGGATACTTTGATAAACTCCCTCAAGAGGTCTTCCAACCCTTAGAACAAGGTATTTTCATATCATAAAGATACTGGGGGAGAGCTATCATGTACCACTTCCCGTTGATTTCAACTTTCATTGCAACCGCACATTTATATAGCGATTCAAAAGGACTTGGCTTTAGCCCATAAGCGCTTGGGTCATTCCCACTTTTCGAAGCGTGGTGGCAGGCCCTTCTAAGGGATTAAAAACATAAACAAATGGGTATGGCTTCTGATCATCGAGTTTGCACAAGGTGAGATCATACACCTACCATATTACAAGCACAAAAATAGTGGTTTATTAACCCCTTAGTTAAATCTATGTGAAAAAAAGATAGTTATTCGTTTTAAGCACCAATTGAAATATTTAATAATCTAAAAGACAATCGGTTTTAGAAAAAATCAAATCTTCATGAAATGTCATGCACAAAACATCATTAATAGTTTCAAGCCTCCATTCTTTGACAATCGTGTGTTTATGTTTTCACCTACAACAGAAACCAACTTAACTAAATTAGCCCTGAAATTAAAATGAAAAGAAAACGTAAAGAGACATTAATCTGAAAGTTAATAAGAAAAATTAAGCTAGAGAGGCTATTTTTTTTTTGTTTCAAGAGAAACAATTTTTTAGAGCTCCACTCCAAATCCACATGCTACAAATAGAATATTAGTAACCCAAAAATTGTATTCTACTCAAAAAGCCCAAAAGAAAAACTAAAAATACGCTAAAACTGGAATGTTATACCGAGCAAACAAATGCATCATTTCCTTCAACAATTGTGTCATTGTGTCCCATCGCACTAGAACAATTGTTTCATTTGTTTGAGTTTGAATTTTTTCATCCACAAAGGTCTTCAATATAATCGTCGTTTCTCATCAAATGCGTCGTTGTTTCGATCAGTTGCGTCATTTCCAAAAAATGCATCGCTACTTCGATTAGTTGCATCATTTCGTACCTAAAATCTACAAAAACAAGCAAAAATTATATGAAATCTTGTAAAATCTATTGTTCACATCAGGTTCACAAATGTAAGATGGGGTTAAACCAGTTCTAGCCTAGATAAAGTGGCAGCTAACACTTCTAAGCTACAAACCCAATCTAAGAATAAGAGAACAAAGACAAGGAGAAAAAAACTAAAAACATTCAAAAGAAACACTCCCCATTGTAGTTGCTTCACTTCCCTTATCTCTCCTATTTCTCCTTTTGAAATCTTTGTCCTCGTATCTGAAGTTGTACTTGTGCAATAACCTATAAATTGTAAGTAGAAAGTTGGAGATAAATTCTTGTTAAGGTCAAAATGGAGGAGAATGGTCTTTTTTATAAAAAACCATTTGAATGGATAGACAATATTGATCTTCTAGAAATATTCTAAGATCAATGGATGAGGATTCATGAGAGGGAGGTTATGAAACAGATGGTCAAGATTGATTTTCTAAAAATATGTTGATGGGGAGTCCTATCCTTCAAGAGAAATCTTGCTCTTCCCAAGACCTATTCTTTGGTATTCCTAGGGTATTTCACTCTACCCTACTTGAGGATCTCTCCTAAACCCCTCTCACTTCATAAGACTCTCCACCAATTTCAAATTCTTCACCTTTTCTTTCAATTCACCACTAAGCTTCCCCAGGCTCAATTTTGCCACAAAGCTCCCAAACCTTTCTTGGGTCTTGGAATAGGTCTTCCTAATATTCCTAGTGTGATATTGCTCCACTCTAATCCTTCTTTCAGGATTCTTTCTTCATTTACCCATCGAATTCAAGAAAAACCCAATTTTAGGCCTTGTAGCCTTTTACCCCAATTAGGCCTCCTAGAACCCGTTTTCTTGGCTTTTCAAAAAATCGGTCTTAACAACCCCCAAATATTTTTGGATATTCTTTCTATGTTTACCCTAGGCTTCAATTTTTACCAGGTTTAAGGTCTCCCAAATGGCTGAACATATGACTGTCCTCATACCCCCTAAAATCGAGGGTTTCTAGGGTTTTGGCTCCTTTTTCCAACTTTGAGGGATTCAATGACCTCCTCAACTCTCCTCCTTTCACACAAAAGTCTGGAATAAATTTTCCCACACTCTCATGCTCGTTATTGGCACAAAACAATCCATTTATCATCTTTCTTTACTGCTGTCCTCTCCAAGCCACTAGCCAGAATGCACTTGCACTCGCCTAGTGTTCGATGAATTCAACTCTTCCCCTGCAAACAAAGACTCCACACACCATATTTACACTGTAAAAATAGTCCCCTACTCAATTACAAGTGTCCATGGTAGCCTTTCCATAGGAATTCAAGTGGGGATCATTATTTACAAAAACTGGCCTTAACCGGCAGTGTAACCAAGAGCACCAAAACTTGCAAAATTACAACCAGTTGAATTAAATGGATAATCTAATGCTTCAAAAAGTAATTAAATGACACAAAATAAATACTAAAATCATCAAACTAGTCCTCTCAATCCATTCTTGATTGGATGAAGGCTCAAACACAAAAATGCAATCAAAAGTTGTTGAATTCCAGGCACACAAAATGCTCTCCAAGTCTCAATTCGTGAAAATGAACTTCCAACCCAAGTATTAGGGTTTTTATGACCTTATATACCTTTCTCCCATGTTCTAGGACCCTTAGGTCGGGCTTAGAACTTCATTAATGCCTTTTTTGCATTTTTAGGCCAAATTCCTAAGACAACCTTGTCTAGTTTTGCCTAATTTTGTCATTCAGACTTTTCCAAACCTCCAGGTTCTAAACCAACCTAATTTTTCCACTAAAAAACATTAATTCTACCTTGGTAATTTATAATTAGTCCTTATTACCTTGGTGGTTGGATAGAACCACCTACAAGCCAAAATTGCCAAGATCTTCCAAAAGACCTTTAAGGTGCTCCTGCACCATTCTCCCCCTGCAACAAAGAAGTTAAGGAACCTATGGTGTAAGGAGATCCTCACTAATTCCATGCTTCCTAAATTCACCTTTTTCTATCCAAGTAGCCTCTGACTCTGGTTGATGTTTCCACTTCACTAGGTGCTCCTTGTATGTCTTGTGCCTAGTCTTCTTCTCCCTTGAGTCTAAAATCATGTCCACTTGTGGTCTGATCTAATCAGGTACCTTGAGTCCTTCCAAATATTTACTGACCTCAACACTATACTATTCTTCATCCATTTCTGGTCCTTTATACTTCACCAAGTCCTTCACATTGAAGATAGGAGAAATAGACATCTCCTTGGGTAAGTCCACCTTGTAAGCATTGGATCCATACTTAGCCAACACTTTACATGGCCCTATCCTTTTCATCTGAAACTTACTTGGTATGCCTTTCTGTAACCTTGCCTTGTTCAAGTATACCATCACCAAATCACCTATCTCAAATTGTAATTCTCTTCTCCCTTCGTCTCTCTTAGCCTTCAACTTTTTATTAGCCTCTATCAATGTCTTCCTTACTTGCTCATGAACCTCTCTCATTGACTGAGAAAAATCATCATCATGTCCACTAATTCCTTCATGACCTTTCAATTCTCTAAGCTCAAGTACACCCCTTGGATGTAAACCATAGACTATCTCAAATGGACTCTTACCCGTAGTCCTATTTGTGCTATCATTGTAAGCAAATTCTGCTTGTGGAATCACTTGCTCCCATCCTTGTCCATACTCCTTAGTTAAGCATCTCAAAAAAATTCCAAGTACCCTATTGATCACCTTTTTCTGTCCATCCGTTTGTGGATGATATGCTGAGTTATGAGACAAGTTGGTTCCTAGCCTCTTCCAAAGAGTTTTCCAAAAATGCCCCATAAACTTCACATATCTGTCTGCAACTATACTCTTTGGCAACCCATGTATGCTCACTACTTCCTTGAAGAATAGGTGTGCAATCTGAATTGTATCATGTGTTGTCTTGCATGGAATAAAATGGATCATCTTGCTAAATTTTTCCACTACCACAAACACACTGTCAAAACCAATTGGTGTCCTAGGTAGCCCTACTATGAAGTCCATGCTTATGCATTCCCATGGTCTAATTGGGATGGGTAATGGCTGATAAAGACCTGCATTGCTTGATTTTCCCTTTGCCTTTTGACATACTCCACATTGTTCAACATACCTTCTTACATCTCTTTGCATTTTAGGCCACCAATAGAACCTCTCCACTAATTCTAGTGTCTTGTTCAAACCAAAGTGACCACTCAAACTGCCATTATGATTTTCTTGGATTACATTCTCCCTCATGGAACCTCTAGGAACACACAATTGCTTTCCCCTAAACAATAAACCATTTTTCAAGGTGTAATCAACATATTCACTGTGAAAATGGTTCTCAAAATTAGTACATATCTTGTATATTTCTGAGAAATCAGAATCTCCTTCATATAGATCTTTAAATCCTTCAACCCCTATACTTTGTAGCTGTATCTCTTGGATAGTAAGCAACCTCCTACTAAGAGCATCAGCAACCTTTTTTTTAACCCCCTTCTTATGCTTGATGGTAAAGGTGTATGACTGCAAAAACTCCATCCACTTGATGTGCCTCAAACTAAGCTTCTCTTGGGTGTTGATGTAACTTAAGGCCTGATTATCAGTGTATACCACAAATTCTTTTGGCAATAGATAGTGCCTCCACTTCTTAAGAGCCTGCACCAAAGCATATATCTCTAAGTCATAGGATGAGTACCTAGACTTTGCTTCATTCAACCTTTCACTAAAGAATGCCACTGACCTGCCTTCTTGGCTTAGAACAGCCCCAACTGCTATGTTACTTGCATCACATTCAACTATGAATGGTTTGTCAAAGCTTGATAGAACTAGGATAGTTTCGGTAGCTATCTCCCTCTTCAACCTTTCAAATCCTTCATTGGCTTCTTTGTTCCACACAAACTTAGTTTTCAATCCTCCTTTGATGGTGTCAAGAACCGGTGCAAAAATTTCACTAAACCTTCTCATAAACTTCCTATAGAACTGAGCTAATCCATGGAAACTCCTAACTTTTGTCCCTGTCTTGGGAGTAGGCCAACTAAGAATGGCTTCAACCTTGCTCTTGTCCATATTCAAGTTCCCTTGAGACACTACAAATCCTAGGTAAACTAACTCTTGCTTCATGAACTCACTCTTCTCAAGATTTATGGTGAGCTTCTCCTCTTGAAGTTTCCTCAACACAAGTTCTAGATGCTTCATATGTTCTTCTTTTGTTTCGCTAAAGATGAGGATATCATCTAGGTAGACAACCATAAAGACTCCTATAAAGTCCTTCAAGACCTCATTCATCACCCTCATAAAAGTGATAGGTGCATTTGTAAGCCCAAATGGCATTACTAACCACTCATATAACCCCTCTGTAGTTTTAAAAGTTGACTTCCATTCATCTCCCTCTTTCATCCTAATCTGATAATAGCCACTTTTCAAATCAATCTTAGAGTAGTACTTAGCACCCCCTAAACAATCCATTAGATCTTCTATCCTAGGAATAGGAAACCTATATCTAATAGTTATCCTATTTATGGCCCTAGAATCAGTACACATCCTCCACTTACCTCCTTTTTTAGGTGCCAACACCACTGGAACAGCACATGGGCTTATGCTTTTTCTGATCAACACTTGGTCCAAAAGTTCTTGAACTTTCCTTGCTATCTCTTTGTTCTGCTCCGGTTTCATCTTGTATGCAGCCTTGTTAGGTAGTGTTGCTCCTATTATAAAGTCTATTTAATGACTAATTGCTCTCTTCGGTGGTAGTGTAGCTAGTGTACCTTCACAAATAATGTCCTTGAACTAATCCAATAGTCGCTTCACTTCTGCTGTCATAGGTAGCTGATTAGGTAACTCCTCTTCCTTTGGCTTCAACATGATTGCATAGACAACTCCTTATTCCTCCTTGATGTCTCTTAGAAATTCCTTTCCACTCATCAAAAGGACACTAGATTCTGCCTTTTCCGCTGTGTTTTCTTCTAACAAAGACTGAATTTTGTAAGTCACTCCATCCTTCTTGAATGAATACTTATTCTCCTTGCCATGGTGTATTTCCTCCTTGTCATATTGCCATGGTCTTCCAAGCAGAAAATGGCATGCATCCATTGGTAACACATCACATAGTATCTTGTCTTGATACTTTCCTATAGTAAACTCAACCCACACTTGTTCATTGACTAGTATATTCTACCCCTTGTTCAACCAAGTAACCTTGTAAGGGCACACATGGGGTATCTTGATGAGTTTTAGCTTTTGTACTGCCTCCTCTAAGATGACATTATCAGTAGACCCTGAATCAATGATGACCTTGCAAACCTTTCCTAGTATCTTGCACTTGATTCTAAAAAGAGCTCTCCTTTCTTTGTGTTCATCCTCGGTAGGTGCTTTGATCAAGATCCTTCTTAACATGAGATTCTCACCTTTCTTTGAATCCAAACTTACCTCTAAATGTTTAGAGCAGTCCTCTTCTTGAACATAGTTAATCTTCCTCTCACCTTGTGAAGATGTCGGTTTTTCAGGACACCTGTAAGCTGGATGACCCAACTATCCACAATTGTAGCATTTCATGGATCAAAATGAGAGCTTCTCCCAAAGCCTCCTGATCTGCCTCTTCCTCCATTGTTAGAGCCTCTACCTCTATATCCCCCTCTACTATTTGACTCATGGGATTGTTCACCACCCTTAGCATCACCTTGGTTTCTATTCTCATTGCTCCTTCCACCAAAACTACCTCTATGTCCACCTCTAGAGTCTCTACCTCTTCCTTTACCTCTAGTATTAGAATCTTGTTTCTTTTTCAGTTTCTCTTCCACCTTAATAGCCATTTGATAGCAGCTATGGAGGGTAGTAAGTGTGAAAAGACTCAAATCCTCTTGTATGCTCCATCTAAGACCGTTTAGATACCTAGCAACCTTGATGCTTTCAACTTCTTGCACTCTAGATCTAAGGCTTAGTTTTTGGAACTCCTCTGTATATGTAGCTACATCTAGGTCTCTTTGTCTGAGATTTTGTCTCTTCTTGTGCAATTGAATGTCATAGTCCTCAGGTAGATAGTTCTCCTTCACTTTAGCCACCATAGTTTTCCAACTTCCTATGGGTTTCTTGCCTTCCATCTCTCTTTCTTCTTGTAGAAACTTCCACCAAGTTAATGCTTGTCCTCTTAACCTTGATTTGGCTATCTTCACCTTTTGTGCCTCAGTAACTCCATCACATTCAAAGTGATTCTCCATTCCCTCTATCCATTCCATAACTAGCTCTACATCCATTCTTCCAGTGAACACAGGGACACCTTCAAGTGCCTTGCCACTCAATGCCTTCAATGCTTTGAGGAAGGGTTCCTCTGCTAATGGAGGGTCAGGTTTTTGGTTCTATGTCCTCCTCCACTTGGTATTTACCCTTGTCTTTGTCCCCTACCAACTGTACCTTCATCTTGCTTGCCGATTCAACAACTTCTTCCAATTTTTGCTTCATCTCTTCCATAGCCTCTTCAAGACGCTTATTCTTCTCTTGCTGCTCTATCAAGTCTCTAGCTAGCTCTGCATTGGTCACCATGGTATTCTCTCCTATATATTCACTTCTCTCTGACATTCACTAGTTTCAATTCCCAAGCCTTTATTGGCTCTGATACCAATTTGATGGGGAGTCCTATCCTTCAAGAGAAATATTGCTCTTCCCAAGACCTATTCTTTGGTATTCCTAGGGTATTCCACTCTACCCTACTCAGGGATCTCTCCTAAACCCCTCTCACTTCATAAGACTCTCCACCAATTTCAAATTCTTCACCTTTTCTCTCAATTCACCACTAAGCTTCCCTGGGCTCAATTTTGCCACAAAGCTCCCAAACCTTTCTTGGGTCTTGGAATAGGTCTTCCAACTATTCCTAGGGTGTTCTTGCTCCACTCTGATCCTTCTTGCAGGATTCTTTCTTCATTTACCCATCGAATTCAAGAAAAACCCAATTTTAGGCCTTGTAGCCTTTTACCCCAATTAGGCCTCCTAGAACCCGTTTTCTTGGCTTTTAACAAAATCGGTCTTAACAACCCCAAAATATTTTTGGATATTCTTTCTAGTGGTACCCTAGGCTTCAATATTTACCAGGTTTAAGGTCTCCCAAATGGCCGTAACATATGACTGTCCTCATACCCCCTAAAATTTCAAGGGTTTCTAGGGTTTTGGCTCCTTTTTCCAACTTTGAGGGCTTCAATGACCTCCCCAACTCTCCTCCTTTCACACACAATGTCTGGAATACATGTTTCCACACTCCTATGCTCTTGATTGGCTCAAACCAATCCATTTATCATCTTTCTTTACTGCTGTCCTCTCCAAGCCACTAGCCAGAATGCACTTGCACTCGCCTAGTGTTTGATGAATTCAACTCTTCCCCTGCAAACCAAGACTCCACACACCATATTTACACTATAAAATAGTCCCCTACTTGATTCCAAGTGGCCATGGTATCCTTGCCACAGGAATTCAAGTGGGGATCATTATTTACAAAAACTGGCCTTAACCGGCAGTGTAACCAAGAGCACCAAAACTTGCAAAATTACAACCAGTTGAATTAAATGGCTAATATAATGCTTCAAACAGTAATTAAATGACACAAAATCAATACTCAAAGCATCATACCAGTCCTCTCAATCCATTCTTGATTGGATGAAGGCTCAAACACAAAAATGCACTCAAAAGTTGTTGAATTCCAAGCACACAATATGCTCTCCAAGTCTCAATTCATGAAAATGAACTTCCAACCCAGGTATTAGGGTTTGGATGACCTTATATACCTTTCTCCCATGTGCTAGGACCCTTAGGTTGGGCTTATAACATCATTAATTCCTTTTTTGCATTTTTAGACCAAATTCCTAAGACAACCTTGTCTAGTTTTGCCTAATTTTGTCATTCAGACTTTTCCAAACCTGCAGGTTCTAAACCAACCTAAGTTTGCCACTAAACAACATGAATTAAAACTTGGGACTTTATAATTATTCTTTATTACCTTGGTGGTTGGCTAGAACCACCTACAAGCCAAAATTGCCAAGATCTTCCAAAAGACCTTTAAGGTGCTCCTGCACCAGATGCCCAAATCAATAGTGGAGGAATGATGCACCAAAAAGAGATGGGAAATTGATTGCCATGACGCCGACGGCTATGACAGAGATGATTGTGACAGAGATTAATGAGCAAGGCATCTTTGGCCAAAAGGGAGGCATAAATAATTTATTCAAATTATTTATTCGAGAAAAAGGGGAAAATGGAGAAAATGGACAAGTGGATTTTCAATTAAAATAATTTACATAATTATTTTAATTAAATGAGAGGAAATGTGAAAAGGGGGATTAAATAATTAAACTGACTTAATTATTTAATACAAGAGACATGTGGACAATTAAATAATTTTGACAATTATTTAATAATAGATGAATTGAAAGAGGAAGTGAATAGTTAAATAATTAATATTACATATTTAACCATAGATGAAATATGACAAGCGAATAATTAAATAAATATTAATTTATTTAATTATTGAAGAAAGGGGGATATTAGCGACGTAATTAATTTATTTAATTGATCAAGATAGAATAAAGATTAAAGAGTGAATTAATTAAATAATTAAAATTATTTAATTAATAGAGGAATATGGTTAGGGATAATCAAATAATTGAAATTATTCAATTATCAGATGATAGCGACTGAGAAAAATGATGCTCGCAGACTTAAGACTTTTTCAATGTCTATAGATATAATAATCTCATTGTGTTTTTTCTTTCGTGAGATGGAGATCATGGTCTTAGACCCAATTGTTAGAATTAGAAAGAATTATAACTCCTTGTAGTATCATTAATATGACCTTGAGCCATGATCAAGTAAGTATTATTCTTGTATCACCATTCTTGGTGAATTGGTGTTGTATTCACTAAATTTCAATTTTTTGTGTCATGGCATCTTGGGTGTGTAGGTGTGCAACGTGACATGTCCATGTCACATTTATATTGCCAAAAAAAATTCATCCATTCATAAATCATTAATGTCTTAGGTGAAATATTAGGGAGTTACATCATGCATTAAGTTGTCATGGGATTCATATGTAATCAAATCCATGATTAATTGGTCATGTTAAAAGGATTTTACTCCTCAAATGAAGCAATGGTTGTGTATCTTAGTTATAAATTATACAATAATTTGTGATACCATATACCATAGAAGCCTTGATTGAATCTTGCTCTCTTACATCAACAAAGGTGAGGCTCAACAAGTCATAGAGGAATATCGTAGTGGCACATATCAGGGACACTTCAATTCTCATACTAGCATAAGAAAGATTAGTTGTCTAGGTTGGGTAATCCTACAATAGTGGTTTACAATTTTTGGCCAAACTGGACACTAAAATTATTATTTTTAACTAAATCTTCACATTCGGGCACCTATAGCGGCTAAACCATGAGGAATTTGAAGATGATCCAAAATAGAGTCTCATCACATTTTGTCTATAGATTCTAAAAATATTTCTTTTCAAATTTTTTGGAATTAGATTACCCTTCTTTTTCCATCTCCCACGAAAATCGGTTTTTTCAAAAAATAACATTTTTAAAAAGTGATGGACACTGTATAACGCATAACTATTTTTCCATGAAGGATAAAATTCTAATTCTTTCAAATTTAGATTTTTAACTCTGATATCTAGTGCTTCCACTTGGTTAGATAATTTTTTATTGAATATTTTTTCTTTAATCAAGTTTTGAAATCAAACCAATTATAATTCAGACATAGTGCAACCGTATAACGCGTAACTTTTTTTGTATATATCGAAATTCAATTTTTTATTTTTTGTTGGATCAAAGACTTCAATATCTGGTGCACTCATATTTTTCAAAAAAAAAATTATAATATGATATTTTTCCACATGTGCATAACAAAGACCTTCATTTTCGATGAAAACCCTATGTTTAATAAAACTAAAAAAATAAATACATAATAAAACCAAAACATATTAAAATTATATTCATTGGATAGCTCATTCTGAGGACTACCATAATCATTTGAAATAAATTTTAAATGAATTCATTTGATCCCCCAAAATTTAAATCAAATGTGATTTTTTATTATCTTTTTGATAGGTGTAAAGGAGACTCATTTATAGGTATGGTTTAAAACTAGCGAGGTTCTATCCAAGGGGGTTTGATCTAAGGTGGTTTGATCAAACCCTCTTAAATTGGAATCCTTAAAATAGAACTTTTGAAGGCTTAAATCATTATATTTTTTAAAAATATGTGATTTCATCAAAAATCAGTTCCTCTAAAAAATTATAAACCACTATTGTGGCAGCACCCGGTTACTACTAGCCTACTCTCAAGAATGACATGATGGATTTTGTAAGTGAGTGATGCAAGCACAAAAATACATACACACACTTCATTCTCTAACTAGGGATTTGAAATATATTTACATGTCATGGCCACTCTCTACCCTAGGTCAAGATCTTATAAGTAAAATTACTCCACCTTCTTACAATAGCCACGGTTTCATAATAGTGGTGACTAAATATTTTACCAAATGGGCGGAGGCTATGCCTGTTAGCACTATTTTAAGTTTGGTTATTTCAAAACTTATTTTAAATAAAATAATATATAATTTCATCATACCTTAGATTGTAATTATTGATAATACCTCATCCTTAAAGATCCCATATATGCAAAAAATCTATGAAATGCTTCACATTATTCATAAATTTACCTTGGTCAACTATCCTCAAAACAATGGACAAGCGGAAGAAAATAATAAAAATTTAAAGGTTAAGACTTATAAAAATAGTCAAGGAATCAAAACATGATTAAAAATTATAACTCTATCCTACTTTGTGGACCTGTAGGACTAGTATACACACACCCATAAGGACAATCTTGTATTGTCTAGTTTTTGGTTCATGAGCAATTATACCTTTCAAGGTAAAACTCTATAGTCTTCATGTCTCACACTAAGGCCTAATTGATCATGAGGATTATTGAGTGGTGATATTGGAAAATATTGACACATGTCGGATGGAAATTTACTCAAAGAGGCCTAAATGCACAAAGCTTAACTACGAAAAATAGTTCACTTGTATAAAAAGAAAGTCTCCTTACTTTATCAAGGTAGGAGATCTTATCCTTGGAATAGAACTTAATCGACAAGAGGCTTTATGAAGGATACAATTTTGATTAGCCCTATGTTGTCAAGAATTGGTTAGGTAATTATGGTTTTAATTTGTGCAACATAGAGGGGGGAGAATTGGTGAAATTGCCAATGCATTTTACCTCAAAAAATATTACACATAAAAAGTTCAGATATAAAAACAACAAAAGTATCAACTTGCATTCATTCAATGAAATCCATCATGTTATCTCAATCATAATATTCTCTATTTTTTTCCATAGAAATAACCATAGGTTACTATCATGATATCTAATCATACTAGGTTATGAGATTCTTGTTAATCACAATCCATTCACCCTCGCTCCCCAAGATGATTTTGAATAATTGTTTCTTGAGCTTTGAATTTATACTAGTCCAATCTAGCATTACCTCCATATTTCCCCCACATCAAGTATATAATTCTATATTATTAACTAGAATCTAACAATTAGTTCCTCCCTATTATTTATAATCCTCCACAGAGATGAAAGTATTAGAAGATAACAGGTAACTATTGATTGTAATTTGTCTATTACACTCTTCTCCTTTATCCTTGACCCCTAGTAGGGAACCCTCACTTCTTCCAATTTGCATGGGTTCAAGGAAAATGAGAATGGAATGCCCTTACTTTCCTATACCTAACCTTTGGTGATCCTCCCCAACTTATTCCTAATAAAGTGGCACTAGGCCTAAGGGTTCCATATTCAGTAACACGAAATAAAAACAAAAAGAAATTAAAAAAAAAAATCTAACAAAAAGTAACCACTAATTATTTAGAAAGTATTCCTTTTGTTGAGGATTTTCCCCATTAACATGATTTGACCTATTAGCCATCAAGGATCTAAATCTAGGGAAATATCTATAAATTGGAAAGTACCAAAGTTATCCTACGTATTTTTTGTAGTCATTTTGGACTAAGATTAATATTATTCCCATTGATAGATCACTTTAAATTATCCCCTCCATATCTCTTGTTCCCATTATTCCCTTGTACATCCTCCATCCTAGAACCCTAGTGTGTAGGATCTATCATATTGAGTTCAGAACTCTACTATTGTCAAAATCAAAATAGAAGATAATGTCACCAAAAACATACATAAAAATATTTTTTTTTGCAATCATATATTTATTAGAGTATACATGCACGTGTGTTCATCTATCCATATCCAAACATATACATCCATAAGTAAATAAGCATCCACCAAATAAAATCTAAACCTAAACACTCCATGTGCATAAAAGGAAGGGGATGTGAATCAATTATATTTCAAATAAAATGGTTCAATCTAGAAGTGTGTGTGTGCACTAACTCATTTGATTGCAAAATCTGATGAAAAATTCTGACGATAGCTATATAATCAGACGTGTCATTGGGCACTTGTGCGAATTTTAATTTTTTTTAAATTTTAGCCTCGGCGTTCATCGGAATTTCGACGAACCTTATTTTTTGTCTACATTTCGATGAAGACCTCTCACCAAAATTTTGATGGACTTGCAAAGTTAAATTGTGGCGGACATAAATAAAAATGAGCTCGACTATTTATTGTGACAGTGTTTTGCTCGATGAGTTTCTTGGGTTGAAAATCAGAAAAAAAACTCAAGAAGATATCGTTAGGTTGAGGGTAGTCATTGTCTTTTTCTAGAATTCATTTGTGAAGTCAGATTTGTACTTCCAGGTTTGAAAATCATATTTTAAAGCAACATCTCATTAGATTTCATTTTTAGTCTTGTGCATTTTCAAATTTTCATTTCCAGATTTTAGACCTGACTTCACAAATTCTTTATAAGGGAATTGTTTATAACTGATGGAAAATTCTTGATGGATTTGGACAAAGATTATATTTGCAAGGTTTCAATTTTAACCCTAATGATCAATTTTCAATAGATTTGGGAGCCATAACTAGATAATATCAAAGGTGTTGGTTGTTTTTTACTGTAACCAAGTTTATCTTCTAGACACAGTATATAAAATCTCAGATAATACTGCCTTACAATACCATAAATCTATATTCTAACCCAGTACTACTTATCAAATCCTTATATGAACATATTCACCTATAATTTATAACCTCACTCAAGCATTTTAATTAATTCCTTGAATTAAAGCCAAAATGAGAATTACACACACCATAACAGTGAGATGAACAAAATAAACCTTGATCATTTTATTCAAGATAATAATATATTCACACAATGGAGAGACATGAGCTTGAAATGATTAATTTTCATTCAGATGCTAAAATTAAGTACCCATGAAACTAAAACCTACAACAGAATGACACCAAACCTAAGAATAGTATCTTCACTATAATATCAGACTCTTTACAAATTCACTCTGCAACTTCACTTAGACTCGACCTAAAGATATCTAACTTTCTAACCCGTATTTTTGGTCCTGAAATCCTTCTTATAGGGAAAATGAAGGAGTAACAGGCATCAAACCAGAAATACACTTGTCACTGGTCACTTGGACCGCCTTATGACATTTCAAAAATTGGTTACAACAGTTGAGTCTCTAAAGAATCTTCTTGTTCATCTTGTCCACTGGAGAATAACTGTTGCATTTGCCAAACTTTGAAAACTTGCACCAAAACTACCACCAAGACATAGCCAAAAAAAATTATAACCGTAACCGTTGAGTTGTTAACTGTCGGTTGTGGACTTTGTCCTATTCTTCTTCAGTTAAGTACTTGTCTACCCATCCTTGATATTCCTCATTCGTTGGCCAATTAAAATTTACCACCTCATTTACCTTGGCACTGTAAGGTGTATACTTTATTGCTACTTGATTCGCCTCCCTTTCAAAAGATCCCAAAAATGTGCTAGTGTTAATGATTTTATCCATACTACTTGTTGACGCATAATTTTGCATGTAGCAGTAGTCTTATGGGAAACTTACCTATTGGGGGACCTTGTGCACTAGCTAAGTGACCTCCGGGATTTTTCCAAAGCCGACTCTTCATTTAGTGGGTGAAGTAAAAGGTTAGGGAGATAGAAATAATGTAAAGTTTACACTACAGGCGATGCACCAAAAATCTTAGATGAAATTCCACAGAGCACAGTGCAAAATGCAAAGGCCTGAACCACTAAAATGTTGTTAATTAAGTTATTTTTCCCCACAAGCATTTATCATGCAAAAATACCCTCTAATTTATATAATGTAATCAAGCATAACTTTTTCTTAACATAGAAAAGTCGAAGAAACATGGTATATATTCATTTTAGCTATGAAAGGTTACAAAAACTGAAGAACAGGCATTCATATAAAATAAAGATAATAGCACAGGTCAATAGTCCTACCAAATGCTTGAAAACAGAAAGGCAGATTTTTTTTGGCACAGTCTGAAGTCTTTGAATTGAAAGCAACTATTACAAAAGGCTCACTTCTCAGTGCTTGAGATTTTTTGCAAAACTTAACTAACCAACCTAATAAAATAAAACATGGGCCAATTTATTGGCCAGTCCACCACTTGGAGATGCATCAAAAGAAAAGCAAACCACACGTAGAGACCAATGGCCCAGATAATCTCGATCTGCCACAGCAAACATCGATTGGTCAGCAACACACCAGTGAGGCCATGACATATAATGGAAGACCGTGCAATAGCAAGAGAGAACACGCGACAGCAAGGAAGTACAAAAGACCCAGCGGCATTTCCAAGATAATTGGTGCGGGAGAAAAAGCCATATGTCGCTCAGATGGAGCCCGACAGAAATTTGAAAAGGTGCCCAGTAGAAAGCCTCAAGAGAGAGCCATGTGGAGAGTTCCGAGAAAGATAAAGAATGAGGTGGGCCAAATTCAGAAAAAATAGCCAGAGTGAGCCATGCGGCACGCAGACGGAGATTGCCGAAAAGCCAAGCAAAGGAAAAGTGTAAAGCTTCACGAGGAAGCAACATGGAGAGCTCTGAGGGCAGTGAGCATACAAAAATAAGGCGCAGCTGCAAAGGAAAATAGAAAACTGCAAAGGCCTCGGCAATTTTTGTTGAACAGTTTGGCGACTAATAGGGGCTTTTTGCTCGCAGAAAGGAGAACCCCAAAAACTTTGGTTTAGCATCAAAAATGCTCACAACCTCGAGAGGGCAGCCTGCAGATTGGTCCATACTTCATTCGACAGTGTAGAAAGAGTTCGCAGATGCTCGTGAGCCAGCCTGAGATCAATAATTGCTTTGAAGGGCAATATGCCTGATACTTTTGTTTCCAATTGGAAGAAAAGCTGCACCAGCTGATGCACGATCCCCTCAATTTCTTTGGCAGTCAGAGATTGGTCAAAGGTCTGCAAGACAGAAAGGTCCTACTTCTTCTCTTTGATCATTGAAACAATATGCTCCACACCCACTACCGCCTGGTCCGCAATGAAAGGCGAAGGGAGGCCACTCTGATTAAAATGAGAAAACTACGCCCGCATGTCACTAGTAACTTGGTTCAACCAAACTCTGCAATCTGCTACCTGTTGAACGGCCTCATGCATGGAGATGAGGCTACTCACACCCACAGCTGATATCATTCGATCATTGATGCCCATGCCACTCAATGCTTCATCTGAAGCAGTATACAACTTACCCAATAAAATTCTAGCCTCTGGAACCTTATCAGAAGTTAACTCTTGAACCTACTATATCAATTCACTCACTATCCCGCAGAGGCTAGCCGCTTGCGCCATAAATTTTAAGGTTGGCTAAAGAGTAAGGCACAAAGCCTTCACCTTGTCCCAGTATGATGCATGCAACTCTTTGGAAATTTCCAACGAGTTCATCCGGGGTGCAAGGGGTTGGGTCTTTAGGGTAGCCAATTATGTCTTTCTGCTACTTAAACTTGTCTTTAGCTCAGATAAGTTTTTGTCCAGCACCTCCAGCTAATCCCTTAGAGTGAGAACTTCCTTTTCTTTTTCTGCCAGGGCCAATTCAGCCTGCTTATTTGTTTGAATTTCCAACCCCAAGTTGGCATTCACTTCAGTAATCTTGACAGTGGTGCTTTGTCAGAGCTCTTTCATTCCCTCAATTAGTAGGTTAGACTCGGCATGGATTTCTTTCTCCTTTGCTCGGCTCAACTCAACCTCCCGCTCGAGAGTCGGAATGACCTCTTCGCTCAAATCTTACAACTCTTTGATCTTAATTTCAAAGGTACTCCTCTCCTTCTCCAGCCGACTTATTTCATTCTTTTGGGCTTTAAACTTGTTTACCCAGATGTCGACCTTACTTTTGAGCTCCGCAATCTGGTCATCCTTCTTCTTTGCCTACCGGCTGAGTTTGAGAAAATCAGTGGTTACTATTTTTTGGGTCTCCTCCATTAGCTCAACTTTATCTCGCAGGCGGGCCTATTGCAAGTCTAACCCGATAGCGTTCACAGAATAATCACTTGGCTGCATTTTTCCATCTACCTTGATCACATTAGGGGTGATCTTTGCAAACATCAAAGAATTTTGACCTTCATTGAATACGGTTTGCAAATAGGGCTCCGCCTGTCGGCCTACATCTTTTTGTCTTCTTTTGTTGATCCGGTTGGCACGGGCGCTTTTATTTGCATCAACCTGTGAGAAATGTTCCTAGGTCGGAATACCCAGTCCGCCAACAAAAGGATACTATTGAGGGATGGCCAGCGAAAAAGACAGCATATCCAACACATTAGAAGTCTTGCTAGGTCATGTTATAATAGCCGAGGAGAATCGCGGAATGAATTGGCCACCTGGAGGGGATGGAAATGAAGCGATAATGTAAGGGAAGACAGGAGATGCACCAACCACAGGGCTGGGCCTTAGAGATAAAAATTGTTGGCCCACAAGCCTAGTATTTACACCAAATTGCATTTCAGGCAAGGTATGGAAAGTGAAGGATTCAGGTGGGATACCAGGAGGGGCAAGACTGGAATGCCCGACGAATCTAGTGGCGGAGAGAACCGACACGGATGAAAAAGAAGGGGCAGACTGAGGTGAGACCAGAGACATAGATGAGAGAGAAGAGGGGAGAAAATTTACCTAAGGCGCAAGCGGTGTCGTAGACTGGTCGACTGCTTCCTTCATCAGTTGTTCCTCTTTCACGCCAGATTCTCCGGTTCGTTGTCGCTTCTCCTCCGAAGAATCATCGAGGTCAAAAATGACCCGTCTCCTACCACTGGTATTCCTTGCCCGCCTCCTATCAATTTTGAGGAGGCGATTGGCTTCAATGTTTGTGCACGTGGCTCTTCTTCCTGCACAGGTTGCTTACCAGTATTCTTCTCATGCATTGGACTCCCAACAATGGCGGGGGGATTCTAAGTTACCTCCTCCTCAAATTCCACACTATCCTCCTCTTTTCTATATTGTTGCACGGATGTTGATCGGTTTGAAGAATTTTCAACATCTGGATGTTCATTTTCCCAAATTTCATCAAATTTCTCATCAAGGGCTACTTCGTTATGCATCTTGCCAGCTGCCAGAATCTCCTGCCGGTATATTTAGAAGGCCTGAATCTTCTCAAGCGCCCAACCGAGCTTACTCAATTGGGTGACCAAGGAAAAGTTGATATTCAGCTTTGGGTTGACCCTCCCCACAATGTGATAAAAATTTAGCCAAGGCGGTCGACCATCCACTATAGGTAAATACTCAAAGCCTACATATCTATTTAAATTTCCCTCCTTGGCATTCCGTCGAAGGTCCCAGAATGGTCGAGGCGAATGCAAGATCTTGATGCCGACTCCTGATAAATTATTGTCGGGATTGTAATTCCAGAGATCATCTATTAATACCAACCCGAGGTGACCCAACTTTAAAAGCAGAATCACTGAGGTATCAATCTTCGAGGTCCTCTTTTTAATCAGCGACACGGAACCAAACATGATTGGCAGCAGCAAATAGGAGGTTAAGTGTTTTCCTCCCCATTAATCATCATCAAGGGTACATAGCTGCATCATCACCTCCAGGGCCAACACTCTGTTAGAAAGAAAATGGGGAAGACGGAAAGGCTCCCAGAAGAAACCTGGCATGTAGAGGAATGCAAGATCTTGATGCCGACTCCCGATAAGTTATTATCAGGGTTGTAATTCCAAGGATCGTCTATTAATACCAACCCAAGGTGACCCAACTTCGAAAGCAGAATCACTGAGGTATCAATCTTCGAGGTCCTTTTTTTAATCAGTGACACGGAACCAAACATGATTGGTAGCAGCAAATAGGAGGTTAAGTGTTTTCCTCCCCATTAATCATCATCAACGATACATAGCTGCCTCATCACCTCCAGGGCCAACACTCTATTAGAAAGAAAATGGGGAAGACAAAAAGGCTCCTGGAAGAAACCTGACATGCGGAGCATGGTGAAATCCACACCAAAGAACCAGTTATACGACGGATTTAATTTCCCCAACCAGGATTTTTGTCAGAGTGATATGCGTTCGGTCATATTTATGCCAGCCTTATCCAAAGCCCTTATAGCCGGGGCTATGAGTGAATCCGAAAATGCATAATAATCAAAGGTTTTTGACATGACAAGGGTCCATGTCGAAATTGGCTTCCTTAAGCCACCCTCATCAAAAATAGACAGGAACATGGACGTCAAAAAATAATCAGGGTTTTGGTGCAAAATCAAGTAAGCCAGGAAAGACAAATACCTGAACTTAGAGTCGACCCCAAATTCTTGCAACTGCCTCTAGATTCCATCGCTAACAACCCTTGTAAAATCTAGGAGCGGAGGCTCATGATTCCTCTTCAGCATGAAGCTGAGGCACATTTGAAACTCAAAAACCTCTTTGTCTAAGTCCAGACCACACACCAGTGCCAGTATAGAAGCGATAGAGGAAGCCCCACCTTTCAGAGCCTTCAAATTGAAAGGGAATTTGGGTGGAATTGATTTATTTTTAGGTTGATTGATATCGGAGCGATAAAACTATGGCCCCATCTGGAGCTCTCCCCACTTATGCTGTAATCTTTCCATTTCAAAAATCTCAACCTCACG
Organism: Sequoiadendron giganteum; assembly: GCA_007115665.2. Classification (NCBI taxonomy): domain Eukaryota; kingdom Viridiplantae; phylum Streptophyta; class Pinopsida; order Cupressales; family Cupressaceae; genus Sequoiadendron; species Sequoiadendron giganteum. Next base: position 400,653,382 of record CM021106.1, read on the forward strand.
GGTCAAGGGAAGTGGGACACACAACATATCTTGAATATCCTCAGGGTTAATGACTACCCTGAAATTATTGCTGCTGATTACTCATGTGCTCAGGTCAAAATGTGTCGCGCATGCTACCACAACCTCTAGGAAAGGGTGTACTAAAGGAACCATGTACTGTGCAAGACCACATAACCATAGCCGCCTGTGAAATTGGTCTGTCATATGTTTCATTTTTTCGCATGCAGCCTCCCTAAGGCTCTTAGGATTGCAAGACAACTCAAGATCAAAGATGTTATCCCGATCCTCCAAGACCACTGCCTAATCTCTATGAGGAACCGTGCTCAATAACTTTTGGTTCACCGGGTGGGTGAAAGGCCAGCTAGGCTTCATAGGTATGCCTAGAGTGGCATAAGACTCCCCGTCGTAAAGCTGAACATGGGGTGCATTCCTCATTTGCTCACTTAGAATTACTAGAGCCAGGATCTGTGAAGGGTTCTCTGTAATTTTGGCCATTTTATATTCGCAAGAATTTTTTCTACAAACCTTTCACAAATGGCCTAGCCTTTCTGAAAACTTCTTTCTTCTTGCAAATGCCTTAATTGTTCAATCCTTGGTAACTTTTGCAATAAGTATGTTTCTCTGCATGCCATAACTTTCTATTTTGATTTTCTTGAGAAAGGTGGCTGAAAAAGGCACGTGCCAGCCATTCATGCCAAATTGCTATTATGCATTACCAGTTTTTATTCATGCAAAAGGATCACGAACCAGCCAAAATGCTCGAGCATTTAATAGACAGTATTTCACATGTGACGAAGCTTGATTTTTTCCTCAAAAGATGAACCAAGCCAACTTTGCGAACTTCCCTGCGGGCTATTTGCATTAATTGATTTCAATGTTCGTATGGGGCACATTGCCCAATCGAGCTTTCAAATATTTTGCCTGATTCAAATGAGATGGCAGTGCTTATATTGACACCTGGCTGATCTGCGAATGGATGTGGTAGCTCAATAGAGCAAATTGCGAGCTACACCTACACCTTCTCATCACCTCGCACGCTGCAACATGGAAAAATGAGGCTTGGTGGCACGCTTGGGCTTAGTCAATAATCATGATTCTCTTAGCTAGTTAACTTTAGCAAATTTATAAATAAGGCCCCCTCATAGTACTGAAAATTACAAAGCTTTCAAGCCCTCCTAGCTTAGTAAGCTCTTCTTGCCTTAGCAATTAGGTTACTTCCTAGCCTGAAGCAAACAGCATGGAAACACCAATAAGGCTTGTCTGCAAAAAGACCCAGGTTGCTTTCCTTGAAAAAATTAGATGTAGGTGCCTAAAGCGTATGAAAGGTGTGAAGAACCTGTTGTATGTGAAGGCAATCAAGTGGGTCCTCAGAAAAGACTGTGTGGAGTCTGAAGAGCAGTACCAGGTGAACACCAACATCTGTTCGCACTTTGTCGCCTCGCTACTGGACATTAGCGTTTCCAAACGCAAGTTTTTGAAACTAACAAAGCGAGTATTTCCTCTGCGCTACCTCAAAGGCCTGGAGCAGATTGTGCGCGCGGCCCAATTTGATCGTGGGATTCCCTCGGTTCATAACATTCGTCTGCAGCAACTACATGGAGGCATTGTTTCTACCAAACCCTTTTTGTTCGAGTTCGAGCTGGAAACTCACGAGGAGCATCGTGCCAAAGTCCGTGCAGGCTGCTACTTCCTCATGCGTGTGCACTATATCGAACCATTCCAAAATCTTTAGTGGTACAAAAATTTTGAAAGAATGGTGTTTCCTAATCTTGCGCCACCTGTTGTCATGATTGCTGGTCCTTCCCACGATTGACTTGAGAATGAAGATGATTACAAATTGTTTGCCTTTTTCTCTTACAGGCTCTACTCTATAGCGGGCATATGTAAATGTTAATACAAGGCCTCCAGCCTGAATATATTGTAAATTTCTGACTCTTATGAATATAATATATATCTTTTTAGAACACTTAGCCCATTTACAAATTTCTTTCAATTGTTTGCATTATTGTTGCTATTTTGTTCATTTCTTGCACTGAGAGGATCCAAAACTTAAAGCAGGGAAGAGTAATTACATATATACAAATGTACGAAAATATCAAGTAGGCAGAATTAATAAAATATTTTAAGATATATTCCATTGATTGGAATACTCAAGGTGTTACCTTCCATATCTTCCAACTCGAAAGAGTGGAACTGCTTACACCGGGCAATTTTAAAGGCCCTTCCCAGAGATTGTCAAATTTTATGTGTTGTCCTGGCTTTGCTCTACGCTCACTGAATTTGAGGACCAAATTTTTGCATTGTAATCCTTGATCAAAAGTCCTTTTGTTGAACCATTTCTTTACCACCTGTTGGCAGCTATTCATCGCTTCTAGGGTGTGCTCTCTTTTCTCTTGCACCTCGAGCAACTCGGGAAACCTCACCTCCATCACCCCGTTTTGTTCAATTTCTAGGGACTTGAGCAATTGTAGGGCGAGAATTTCCATGGTGATAGGCAACAATGCCTTCTTTCCATACACCATCTCGTAAGGAGATGTCTTCAATATCTGCTTAGGCATGATTCGATCTTCCCACAGCGCTGTCTAGAGGTTCCTATGCCACTCCTTTTGATGTTTCGAGCCTATCCTTTTGATCAACCTAGTCAGCTTTTTGTTAGTAGACTCCACGAGACCATTTCCCAAGGGGTAGTAGTTAGAGGAGGTCTTCAGGAACACTCCATATTTTAGTGTGAACTGGCTCATCTTTGAGCTGAGAAAAATCTTAGCATTGTCAGAGATGATCGTTTTAGGAAGGCCAAATCTGGCCACCAGTTTTTCAAGGAAATTAACAATCTCCAATTCAGTTGCATTTTTTAACGGCACTACTCTACCCACCTGGTAAAATAGTCAGTTGTTGTTAGTATCCATTTATGTCCATCTAAAGAGAAAGGGTTAATTATCCCAATGAAATCTAAACCCCATTGAGCAAAAGGTTCTTCTACCACTATAGGCCTTAAAGGCATAGCAACATTTTTTCTCTTTCCGACATAAAACTGACATTCCTTGCAAGACTTAATCAATGAAAACACATCATTAAAAAGTGTTGGCCAAAAATAACCAACACATATAATTTTAATTATCGTGGTTCTTGCAAAAAAAATGTCCTCTAGCAGAGCTATTATGGTATTGCTTTAAAATCTTCTTGGTTTGCTCCTCATTCACACATCTTAGCAGGATGCCATTAAAATTTCTTTTAAATAGAACACCCTCTAGAAGGACATAATTGCTATTCTGTAGGCGATAGAAACGTCTTTTAAAAGATGGGAGATCAATCGGATACCTTCTTTTCTACATAAAATTTATTCTATCGTCAAGCCATTTGCTCTGAGAATTCTCTTCATTTATTAACATAGGCTCCAGAGCTCCAAGCTCTGTCACTATTTCACTATTTTCAATGATATATTTGCACAGTTATTTTCCCTTGACGGTCTTGACAGGTCTGACTTCAATATCGTATTCTAGGATCTTGGTGATCCAATTAGCTCTCTTCTCAGTGATTTCTCCCTCCATGATATATTCTCGACACTAGGATGCGGTACGCAAACAATCACCTTATTATATGATATCAAATGTCAAAACTTCTTAAGCCCCTTAACAATGGCAAAGGCCTGCTTTTCTACAAAGTTATACTTTACTTCGTACTCTTTCAGGGTTCGCGAATAGAAAGCAACAGGGGACTCCCTTGTATCTTCATCATCCTTCTACATGAGTACCGTGGCAATACTATTTCCACAACCAAAAATATACATAATAAAATCTTTTGATAGGTCCGGTTTAACCAACACAGGGGCGGAAGAAATAGCCTCCTTTATAAGCTCGAAAGCTTTTCTGGCTTCCATTGTCCATTTGAAAATATGCTCCTTCTTGAGCATTAAGGTAATAGGATGAACAATACCTGCAAAATCTACAATAAAATGGCTAATAAAATTGACCTTACCCAGGAAAGACTGCGCACCCTTTTTGTTGACAGGTAACGAGAGTTCCTAGATCGCGTCCACTCTTTCTGGATCAATGGAAATGCCTTCCTTAGAGACAACATACCCTAATAACTTTCCTTGGGGAACTCCAAATACACACTTCTCTGGGTTTAAAGAAATCCTGAATTCTTGGCACTTCTGGAAAACAAGCTCCAAATGATCAAAATGATCATCAGCAAATTTTGAGAATACCGTCAAGTCATCCAGATAGATGAGTATAATCTTATGGATCAAATCTTTAAAAGCAATATCCATAGCCCTCTGAAAAGTAGCTCAAGCCCAAAAGGTATTTTAGCATATGCATACGTTCGCCATTTCATGGTGAATGGTGTCTTGTGTTGGTCTTCTTCCTTTACCTGAATCTGGTTGTAGCCTAAAAAACCATCCAGCATTGAGAACATTTCGGAGCTAGCTACAGTTTGCAAAATTACCTCCATTGAAGGCAGGGGGTAATGATATTTTAAGGATGCTCTATTTAAGTCTCGAAAGTCCACACATAGTCGTATATCTCCATTTTTCTTCTGGACTGGCACCAGGTTTGACACCCAAGTGTTGTGCTTGATCGGAAACATTATTCGAGATGCGATCAACTTATTTAACTCTTGTGACATGAGGGATTCTATCTTTTGGTTCACAAGTCTCTGCCGCTGATGAACTGGCTTTGCCCCTTCTATCAATTCAATGGTATGCTCGATGATTTTGGGATCATATTCCTTAAGATCATCATATGACCAGGCAACTACGCCCGGGTATTCTTCGCAGAAATGCCTTAGTCTATCTTTATTCTTCTGAGAAACTTCTTTTCTGACCTTGAGCTTGTTATCTTCCTCGATATGCAAATTGGTGTAATCACCTTTATCAGCCACCAGCTTTCTCTTGTCTCTTGTCACATCATCAAAATCAAAAAGCTCTCCTGAGTAAATAGGCCTCTCGGAAGCTTGTTGGATTTCAGCTAGATGATTCGGTCTCCATAAGCTTCAGCGATCTTCGGATACAGCTAATCGACAAATTCTCCAGATGACTGGAGGAATGATGCAATATGAGCATCGCTATCAAACACTTGCCAATCTTGATTGTTTTCAGGAATAGCAGGTCTTACAACTACCCTCACCGCATGCTTATTTCTCAATAATTCAGAGGTCGGCTCGAACTGAGCCCTGATAGTTGCCATTATGTCGGCTTCGGAATTTATCTCTCTCAGAATAGCCTGGATATTGAATGTTTCAAAGTTGTCAATTAGATCCCAGACTCTATGTCGATAGGATTGCATACGGATTTTTTTAATAGCAGAAGTCTCTCGGATTTGGTTACACACTAGCTCTGAATCTCCGAAGACACTTATCTGTTTAGCACCCATTTGTTCTGCAAGGCCTAAACCATGGACGAGACCTTCATATTCAGCCTCATTGTTTGAGAATGCAAACTAGAAGCGGTAGGACCTCAAGGTCATATGGTCGGACGGGGATATCAGACAAATCCCGGCTCCAACTCCTATTCTACATCTGGCTCCATCAAAATATAAAGTCCATATTTCTGAAGATTCTTCACCTTCAGGTTCTTTGGTAACTTTGGGCATGATCTGCCCTTCTTCATGTATAACATAGGTTCTGAGGCTAGTCGCGTGGTAATTCCTGAAAGGGTCTGTATCAATAAATTCTTTCAACACCTTTCCTTCATCTACTATCTGAGAGCTACTAGCCTCCTCTTCTTCCAGAAATTCCACATTGTACCTTTCTTCCTGAGAGATTGAAGTGTGTGTTGCTTCAAAATTTAACAGAGCTTCATCAACAACATGTTCGGAATGAATATTTTTCGACAATAGTTTCATGTTAGCCCCATGCTTAATCCTTAGAATCAAGTGCGACCAGTCTAGCACCAGATATCCTCCTACATTTGCAGTGAACTCTCGGGACAAACAGATCCCAAACAAAGGAGGGATATCGATGAGTATGGTATCCTGATTTACAGTGATACTAGGGCAAGCAAACAAAGTCATAGGTAATCCCTTGATTATCCCAACAGTATCAACCTTGTTTCCATCAAGTTGCATGACTCCTTTATTTAGAGGCTCATATTTTAGACCCAAAGCATCAACTACTTGATTTGGCATGATAGTGGTGCTAGCACCAGAGTCGATCATACAGTTATGCAGCAGCTTGTCACCAATAATTAGTGTTAAAAAGAAAGGCTTAGGTTTAGGCTTACTTTCCCTTCCATACTCGATCTTCTCCTCTGGTTGAATTGTTAGCACTTTTCCAAGTCGAGCCTGGATACATCCTCTCCATTAGATTGAGCAAGAACCTTAGAATCCTTCTCAACCGACAACGCCTTTTGTAGCAGCACCTTCTGCTTCGGAATAGCCAGGATGTCCCACAGAGAGGTGTTGGCTGATGACTTCTTCAGTTGTTCCACCACATTGAATTGCACTCGTAACTGGTGAGTTGTAGTGGCTTGCTCCTTCATTTTGACAATCAATACAGGTCTTGCGGCCGGTACGTCCAACGGTTTAGCAACAACTGGAGTGATCGATGGAACCTTCGCCTTTGGTGGAAGTGGACTCGGAGAGCTAGGAAGAGCCGCTTCTGACTGTGGTGGATTTGGCAATAGGCCTGTCACTGGGCTAGGCATCGGTTGTGATGTAGCTTTGGTAGGTAAGGCTATGAACTCTCCGATGAATCTACGCTTGGAATGTTTGTTATAGTCAGATTGCACTCGGGGTACTTTATCTATAGGGATATCGTTCGGAAATGTTGACTCTTCTCCTTCCATCCAAGAAAACAGAGCCTGGTCTGGAACAATGTCTGACTCTTGTTGAATAGACATCCCCTACATTTGTGCAGCGAGGACTGCATTATCCATTTGTTGAGAGGCATATGGTGAGTTGTCAGAAACGGATGTGCTGCCCTGGCTACGTTGATCTATGATTTGTTGTTGCAACTTTCCCCGCGGATAGTTTCATGGCATGTGTGCATCATTGCAAGGAAAACACCATGAGTTAGCATCTTTAGCCAAATTGTTTTGTCCCGCTACCAGCTCCTTATTCGAACTAGGATGAACAGTCTACATAGGGAGGGTTACCAGAACCATCTGGTTACTAGGCTGAGCCAAAGTATTTCCACGTGACCTATCCTGCCACTGAGTTGATTGGTACGGAGGTTTTTCGCCTTGGTAATTTTGGTATGCAAGCTTCTGATAGCTATATTTATGCCACTTTAAGGTGGTCAATTCATTAGTCATAGCCCGCATTTGTTCCCTCATTTCGTTAATCTCGGCAGCCATGGGATTAGGTACAGGAGCTACCGTCGAGGTTTCCGTCGAGGCCGAGCTCAAAACACTTCTGAGATAAACATACATAGATTGGGGAGGAGTTGTAGGCACATTGGTGGAAGGAACTTCGGCCTCTGCAGCATTGCACTCGAGGAACAATGGCATGATGGGTCTTGGTGCTAACTTTCCTGCAGCAATGAGATTATTTTCTATGGCGACAGCCAAGGCATAAGCATCAGGAAGAGTGTCTTCGCCTAGAGCTTGTAACATCATAGAGATATCAGCATTGATCGACTTTAGATAGAACATGAATGCTAGATCCAGAGGTGGTCGACTGTCCACAGGCACTCTCTTCCAGGTCAAATGGAACCTTGCATTGAAGTCAGGCAAAGCTTCATGAGGGGCTCGCTTTATATTTTCCAGTTGGTGGTACAGTAAAGATTTGTCACCAGCGTTTGAAAAAAGCTCATAAAATGGGGTCCCGAGCTGATCCCAAGTAGCAATAGTACTAACTTGTAAAGTCTTGTACCAGTTTAGTGCCTTTCCTCAGAAGGAGGCGGCCAACAATCTGAGGGCCACATTTTTGTTTGATACACCATGTACCAGGCATACGTTTGCTACATCTTGCAGATGCTCCGCTAGTGTCTTTGATTCATCCTCGAAATATTTAGGGATAGCCTTTAGAGCGGAAAAAGGGATAGGGACCCATACTGTAGGAGGCACAGGTGCTACTAATGGACTGTTAAAGTCCCAGGCTACATAATTTCTAGCAGCCATAGGTGTAGGTGGATTAGGCGATGGCGAAGACAGAGGAGGTGAAGGGCTACCTCGGCGACCTCTCGGGTGCATAGAAACTAAAGGCGGTACGAGTTGGCAGGGACTCTTACAGTCTGCGACCTAGTTATAGGCTGATGGCTCATACACACTTATAAATATTAGGCGAATGTGATAGTTTGTTGTGGGTTTGAGTCCCATCGGGCGTGCTGGAAAAAGAACTGTTGACGCAGAATTTTGCATGTAGCAACAGTCTTATGGGAAACTTAGCTATCAAGGGACCTTGTGCACTAGCTAAGTGACCTCCAGGATTTTTCTGAAGCTGGCTCTTCATTTAGTGGGTGAAGTAAAAGGTTAGGGAGATAGCAGGAATGTAAAGTTTACACTACAGGCGATGCGCCAAAAATCTTAGATGAAATTCAACAGAGCACAGTGCAAAATGCAAAGGCTCGAACCACTAAAATTTTGTTAATTAAGTTATTTTTCCCCACAAGCATTTATCATGCAAAAATACCCTCTAATTTGTATAATGTAACCAAGCATAACTTTTTCTTAACACAGAAGAGTTGAAGAAACATGGTCTGTATTCATTTTAGCTATGAAAGGTTATAGAAACTAAAGAACAGGCATTCATACAAAATAAAGATAACAGCACAGGTCAATAGTCCTAACAAATGCTTGAAAATAGAAAGGCCAAATTTTTTTGGCACAGTCCGAAGTCTTTGAATTGAAAGCAACTATTACAAAAGGCTCACTTCTCAGTACTTGAGATTTTTTGCAAAACTTAACCAACCAACCTAATAAAAGAAAACATGGGCCAATTTATTGGCCAGTCCACCGTCTGGAGATGCATCAAGAGAAAAGAAAACCACGCACAAAGACCGACGGTCCAGATCATCTCGAGCAGCCATAGCAAACATCGATAGGTTAGCAACACACTAGCGAGGCCACGACATATAACGGAAGACCATGCAGCAGCAAGAGAGAACAAATGGTAGCAGGGAAGTACAAAAGACCCAGCGGCATTTCCAAGATAATTGGCGTGGGAGAAAACACCACGTGTCGCTCAGACGGATCCTGACAGAAATTTGAAAAGGTTCCTAGCAGAAAGCCTCGAGAGAGAGCCACGTGAGAGCTCCGAACAAGATAAAGAATGAGGCAGGCCCAATTCGAAAAAAATAGCTAGAGTGAGCCACACGGCACGCAGATGGAGATTGCCAAAAAGTGAAGCGAAGGAAAAGTGTAAAGATTCGCGAGGTAGCCACGTGGAGAGCTCTGAGGGCAGTGAGCATACAAAAATAAGACATAGCCGCAAAGGAAAATAGAAAACTGCAAAGGCCTCGGTTGTTTTTGTTGAACACTACTCACCAGCATGTCATAATTTGAGTCATCAAAAATCAATTTGATTTGTGAATTGATGATTTCATCTACCCCGTCTCGCCATTGCTGCAGTGATCTAAGATTTTCTTGAGCATCTATAATATTTGGTAAAGATGTGTCACTCCAGTCATCAAAACTCTTTACCAACTCTTTAATCCTCCTGCTCAAATCATTAGGTAAGGCTTGGAAACCTTGCAGTGACTTCACAAAGTCTTGAGTAGGCCTTAATTGTTGAGGCCTATTAGCTGCATCAAATCTAAAGGTTTCATACATAACATCTAAATCCTAGGCCCTAAGGATCAATTTCTCAATTAAAGGAAAAACTAATTCCTGATCCCTGGTTATATTTTTAATTGAATCCAAAAATAAAGAATATAAAGAATAGATAGATGGCAATCTACCATCAACTCTCTCATTTAGGTGCCTCAAAAATGTATCTACAACCTCATTTTGATTAACAACTACTCCCTCCTCACTTGCTTTTAAAGGTTCTTGTAGCTCTGTAATCTTATTAAGCATTTGCTTTTCGGTTGGATCTACAGAGTACTCAGCCTTCTCTTCAACTGACTCTAATGAAGGATTGGGAGCAGGAGTTTGGATGGGAGATCCTGGAGTGGAAACAATTGGAGAAGCTGGGGGTACTGACCTTGATGTTGAAGGTAAGGCCAGGGTACCTGGAGCCCTAGAAGACTCCCCCACATGCCTGTACTTCAACCTGTCTACTTCAGCCTGCAGCTCAACATTTTTTTGTTGCATTCTACTATATTCCCCAATAATGATATTGTACTTCTCCATCAAACTATTCTTCTCAGCTTCTTCTCTTTCAACTGTCTTTGGGCCAATTTGGCCACATTCACAGTCAATTTTGTAGCTTATGTGGTTGAGGTTTCAGAAGCTCTTTTGATAATCAACCCTCCCCTCAAGTTTGAGCTAATATCAATAATCACAACTTAAGATAGTCATTTAATTTTGCAATTTGGTAGCAAGCTCTAAGAAAAGACAAAAAGACACAAAACCTCACACACAAATACGATTTAAACCAGTGCCATATACCATTAGGGATTCAAGTTCACAAACATTTAAAATCCCATGATAGGTTCAAACACATAGCATATAAAATATCTTACAACAATTGCCTTACAACATCATCAATTTATATCCTAACCCAATACTTCTTACCAAATCCCTTTATAAACACATCCATCTATAACTTCAATCAAGCATTTTAATTAATTATTTGAATTAAAGCCAAAATGGAAGTCGTACACACCACAACAGTGAGATGAATGCAATAACCCTTGATTATATTATTCAAAATTATGATATGCTTATACAAAGGAGAGACATGAGATTGAAATGAATCATGATAACTCAAATGCTAGTACTGTTATGAAACATCAAACCTTCATAAACCCAAAACCCGACTATAAAATGACACAAAACCTAAATTGCATTTACACTGGAACAATCAAGCATTACAACTTGCTTTGTAACTATGCTTAGACTTGACCTCAAAATATCTAACTTGCCAACCCTTATTTCTGGCCTTGAAATCCTTCTTATAGAGAATGAAGGAGCAAACAAGCATTGGGCTAGAAAATACACATGTCACAGGTCAATTGGACTGCCTTGTGACCTTTCAAAAATATGATTACAATCGCCAAGTCCCAGAGCATCTTCTTGTTAATTCCACTCATTAGGGAATAGTTGTTGCATTTTCCAAACCTCAAAACCTATGCCAAAAATCCGCCATGGAGACAAAACCATAATCAATTACAACTATAACCATTGAGTTGTTACTCGCCGGTAGTAGACACTATTTTACTCCTCTTCGGTTAAATACTTGTCCACCCATTTCCGATACTCTTCATCTATCAGCCAATCAAAATTCACCACCTCGTTCACCTTAGTATTGTAAGGTGTAAATTTCACTACAACTTGATTGGCTTCTCTTTCAAAAGATTCTAACAATGTGCTGGTATTAATTATTTTATCCATGCTACTTACCAACAAATCATTATCAGAATCATCACAAATCAATTTGATTTGTGCATTAATAACTTCTTCCACCCTTTCCTGCCACTGCTGCAATGTTTTAACATTTCCTTGTGCATTAGTGATTTCTGGAAAAAATATATCATTCCAGTCATCAAAGCTCCTTACTAGCTCTCTAATTCTTCTACTCAAATCATCAGGTAGGGCCTGGAATCCCTTCAATGATTTCACAAAGATTCTAGTTGGCTTCAATGATTGGGGCCTATTGTCTGCATCAAACCTAGAAGCCTTATACATAACATCTAGATCGTTGGCCCTAGGGATCCACTTCTTAGCCAATGGAAAAACTATTTCCCAATCCCTATTGATATTTTTTATTCCATCCAAAAATAAAGAATACAAAAAACGTACAGATGGTAATCTACCATCCACCCTCTCATTTAAATGCCTCAAAACTGTTTCCACCACCTCATTTTTTTTGGTAGTTGCATCATCCTCACTTGCCTTTAAGGCAGCCTATAATTTTGTGATCTTATTTAACATTTGCTTCTTGGTGGGATCCACAGAATACTCCACTTCTTCTTCAACTGGCTCCAGTGTAGGACTGAGAGCAGGTGTCTAGATGGGGGATCCTAGAGTAGAAACAATTGGAATAGTAGGGGGAACTGATCCTGAAGTAGGAGGTAATGCTCTAATACCAAGAGCACTGGAGGAGTCTCCCACCTACCCATATTTCAGCCTATCTACTTTAGATTGTAGCTCAATGTTCCTTTGCTGCATCCTACTATATTCTCCGATTATTATGTTGTACTTCTCCATCAGACTCTTCTTTTCAGCCTCTTCTCTCTCAGTTGTCTTTTGGGCCAATTTGGCCACATTAACTGTCAGGCTTGTAGCTTCTGTTGTTGAAGTTTTAGAAGCTCTCTTGATAATTATCCCCCCCTTAGGTTTGGACTAATATCTGTTACATTCATTTTTCTTCCTTGGGGTGCCAATGCCCATATGGCCAAAGTTTCATACTCCTCACTGAAGGTAGAATCTTGCAAATTTTCATTAACCTCTTCTTCATTGTTTTGCATAGGATGCTTGGATGGTATGATAGCATTGAATGCTATAGCATCAGCTATGTCCCACTCAGGAAAAATTACGACACCAGCCTGGGCCACCAGTCTCCTTCCTTCCTCAGGAGTGATGTTTTTGAATTCCTCCATCAATTCGGCCTTGACCTCATCATCATTCTCCTGCTCAGACCTATCATGTCTTAATTATCTCCTTCTCTTGCATTTATCCTAGTATTCCTCCAGTTTCATCCTCCAAATTAGTTGCAAGAATACAAGAGTCTTCACAAAGACATCATCATCTAAGAATGCCTTGTAGGCCTCCATCCTAACATCTTGTACACACTACCCCTTTATATCCATATCAGACAACACCAATATTGTTGATCTAGGAGGGGAAGGGATACCAACCTGCATGTCTTGATTAGTCGCAATTATCTCATCCATCAGAACCTCTTGTGTTTCCTCAATATTTTTCCTCTTAGGGCTTGGCTCTAATGGTAGCACTGCAGGATCACTTCTTGGTGGTGAATCTAAATCCACAATCCTTATCCCTCCAGGTGCCCTGTTCCTTGGGGCAGGCTATGATGATGCTTTCACTATTTGTTTTCCCTTCCTATCCCCCTCATCCACCTCATTGCTATCATTCCTCTTTCTCTTGTATAGAGGTTTGTCAAATGGGGGTTGGTAAGTTGGCCTTGTTTCCTCAAGCCTCTCCTCTGGTCTTCTAATTCCAAAGTCCATTTCCAAATTGACCTTCTTGGTCATCAAGGTGCCCATGACCCCTTTAAAATTATCCAACAAGAAGGCAATTATCTTGTGCAATGGAGTAAACTCCATTAATGGATCATATTTTGGATCCATCCTATGCACCATGGCTAGTAGCTTCTCATAGGTAATCCATTTTTCTTTATTCAATTCCTACCTATTCAAATCAAACTCATTTCTAATTAGGTCCTCAGGAAAATTGAATTCATGTAAAAATCTACCACCTTTAATTTGTTGCCTGAACAAGGCAAAGAATCCCTCAAGATCATGTTGCCTCCTAGATCCATTCTTCAAATGATAGTCATCAAAAAACCTTCCAAAATGGACCCATCCTCCCTTGGAAAAGACAAAATCTAAAACAACAGTATAATCAAGGAACAAAGTCCCTTTTCCTCTCCCTGTCAGGGGTTCTTCATGAATACAACCTAGCTGCTACATGACCTCAGAAAATCCCATCCTTGATGGTACATTATATGGGAGAATGTGAGCAACTCCCTGGAAACCAAACACCCTTAAGACAGTGCTCACGGGGTACAAAATGATGTCACCCCAATTGTGGAAGGCCTTTAAATTAGGCTTTCTCACCTTTGGTCGGAGGAATTCATGCAAATCTTCAGGACTCTTGGCACATTTACCACCAACCTAGCTCTGAGTCTGGAGGCAAAGCAATTATCAAACTGCACAAAGCTAGCACCTCCCCTATTGTAAGATAAATCTGCACTCCAGAGTTGTACTGGTAACCTTTCTCCATTCACCTCTTGCCTCAACTCCATCTTCTTTGAGAAGAATTCGGCATTCCTATACAAGAACATATGCATTAACAGGGAGTACCAAAAGAAAGGAGTGTTGGCATCACCCACAAGCAACTTCAGCAAACCATCATGTATCTTTTCTACAAGAAAAGATGCATAGTCATACACCATGGAGAAATTAGAATGTTGAATTTGAGCCCCCATAAACATATATGCAATGGGCATCATTGTATTTTGACTGAATCCCAAAATCTAGCACAATGAATAAAATATTGCCAAAAAGTGATTGGCAAAACAGCTTAGCCTGAAAGGCTCCTAGTCATTTGGACTAATGTGAATCGTTGAACTACCTGCCCTGGCCAGGTGAGGAGGAAGTAACTTTAATCTGAAAAGAGGCTTTGACCTCGCATATTCCTGCCTCATTTCCTCAAAATCAATTTGGACTAAGAATGAGCTAGACTCACTCAAAAAAAAAAACCTGCTGAATTTCAACTACACTTATGTTCAGCAGAATCCCACCATCATTATCCCTGATTACCCATGTAAGTAGGTCATAACGTATAGCCACTGCTCTGAGTAGGTCCACATCAGGAAACACATTCGACACTGCTAGTTTCCCCATATTGTATCTCCAGCCATTTGAAAAAGGGTGGGGTAGGTTTCTCTGTCCATACCATAGCCTAAACATTTCTAGACTTGTCATTGGAACCCTAGCATCTGCAATATTATAGTTTTTGCACACTACTCCCTCGCCCAGGGTTCTTCCATTCATTAAAACTAAACCCCTTCTTCTATCATTTGTTGATAGTGGGAGTTGATCCATAAAATCATCATATAAATTCCTTTGCAAATAATCAACATGGCTAGAGTTTTGCTTCGGTGGTGCCATATCAAACAACTAGGGCTTTCTTAAAATTCAAATTCTTGAACAAACTAGGGCTACCCAGAAAATGAAATTACAACACAACTATGCAATTTCCAGCAATTCAAATGAACCAGTAACCCTATAACAATAATCAACAACCCCCAGACCAGCACACTACAAATTTTCACAAGAATCTCAGTCAAAATAAACCAGTGATACAGAAAGTAACTCATAGGATTTCGACCCTTGCAGAGAACCAAACCTTCGTTGTGATTGCTTGAAAAATTTTATCTCTGGCTCTAAACTACTTTGAAAACACTTGAATGCTTTTGTGGTGAAGATAGAATTAAATCAAATAATTTATGTCGATTGAATTTAGCCACTACACGTCTCATCCGCCATTAAAGCCCATTTGCATGCCACGCCAACGGCTCCAATCGCATTTGATGCAAATTTAAACTTCATTCGTCGATCTTTTGTTTTTGTCAGATAATCAAACAGCCACCTTCAAAAAGGCTGATGTAATCTCCATGTCAGCATCAAGGGCCCACCATAATGCACAGCTCCAAAGGGATACACATGGCACCCTCCCATGATATCGCAATCACTAAACACCCTGCATCTTTGGATCACGTGATGGCGGGCGACTGTTGATTCCCACCACCGATGATCATGTTCACTCATAGCAATCAGCAGCACCAAATATAACCATCGAGCAAATTTTCATCAAGATTAAAACACCACCGTCAATCTCGAGCACATGCATCTCACAGCTCTTTTAGTAACCCACCTTTTAATTTATTAAATTTTGATACAAATATTAAACACTTTATTAATCCTTCATCGGCATTGGCAACTGCGACACATGGTGCCCACCCATGATATCACAATCAGTTGAAACCCAGCGGTGATGTCATCGTGAGATCGCGGGGAACAGTCAAGGTCAACCTTAGGATGATCGACAATCATTAAAATACACTCCCTGCAAAATAAGATAATTATTAGGAGGAAAGGGGACATCACGTAGGTCGATGACAAATGATGGCATAAAGTTGTTCTTAAAGCACGGGGCATGGGCTGACCTAGACTTAGGAAATAATAAAGTCAAGGTGAAATATTAACACAATGTATTAAAGGGGCCTGGCCTAGACGAGTCAATGGGGCATAATTCATTTTAAAACCTCCCTTAAAAGGTAACGACGAAATAGATCCAACCTAGGGTTTAAGATAGAACATTAGGATTTCATGAAGGTAAAAATAAAACCTCAACCCTAGGCTCCTCCAGAATAGCATGACAGACCAGTAATGTGGCAAAAAATTAATGGAACTCAAAGAATGAAATTTGAGGCTCCATCAGGCCTCTCTATTTTTCTCAGTTCATTTGAACTTTTTAGATGTTGCCAAACATCTAGCAAGCTATAACTATCATGCATATTATATGATTTCTATTTTTTTTGTACTTTGGAACAGTTTAAAAGATGAAATTGTCTCCTCATGTAGAAGTATAAGCCACCATATTCCTTTAGAAGTTGGTAAAGGAATCAAAAGATGAACTTGAAAAATTGGAAACTAAACTTTTTGTGGTAAGAAGAATTGATTTTGACATGAATGGCATGTTGTAACAGTTGTATTAAGTAATACAATTTATTTAGTTATTTGACAATTTGGTGATTTGTGTGTAGATATGCCACCATATGAAACTGAGTGGAAAAGAGCACTCCTTACCTTATCAAGTAATATCCAGGTAAGATGTTATAAAAAATAACTTGTGCTTTTAGTGAAGCTGGTCAACCTACTCATGCTTTTGCATGCTTAATTTTTTCCTTTTGGATTGAGCTACTTATGATAAATTTTTAACTTTCCTTGCAACCTGTGTATTAACCTCTCAAATTTTTAACTGGTTAAAAGCAATCTCTTATAAAGGATATACAATTCATTAGTACTTTATATTGTCCTTTATGTTAAGGGAGGCATCTGACTATTGTTTATATAATTCAACTTTATTTGAGAGTAAGCATATTTAATCTCTATGTGGTAGATTTAGACACTAAAATGATATCATCCTTATTCATCCATACACTAATTTTTGTCAGATGGATGTAATCATTAAGGAAGATGCTTTCATTATTCCCTTAATGGATTGAACTTTCAAGGAGGCCATCTAATAGTGTTTCCTATTAATATCCAAAGCAGGGATGTGAATAAGACTGATGACTATGCAAGCTATATTGTAGATAAAATTCATAGATCTTTTAACTTTATCAAAGCATATTATAAGGTGGTCCACTTCAAATGAAACTCTTTATTATGTCATACTATTTTATTTCCAAAATTCATTTGTGAAGTCATATTTGTACTTCCAGATTTGAAAATCATATTTTAAAGTAACATCTCATCAGATTTCATTTTTAGACTTGTGCATTTTGAGAATTTCATTTCCAGATTTTGTTGTGCAAGTTCAATATTTTGATTTTAGGAGTCTAACAGTTGGAAATCATAGTAAAATCAGAATTTAATAATTTCTAGAATTAGCATTTTAAAGTGTTTTTTGGGGTAATTAACTTCAGACTATCTTCTCTTTTGCAGGGGTGGTTGCATGCCAAATTTTTTTGGTGTAAAATATCATAATTATTAGATTTTGTTACCTGTCTATGATTAAAAATTATTGGAGTGTGAGTTTGATATTTTTTGAAGATCTAAATATTCAAGCTTGGTAAAGAAAAATCATGTCAAAGAATATTAGTCCAGAACAAAATGAAGAGTCACTTGATAGATTGTGAGCCAGATTGAAAAGAAAGGGTGATGGGAAATGTTATTGTCCTTGCAATAATTGCAAGCGCTTAAAGACGAGAAGAATTTTAATCAAAATAGCTGAGAAACATTGTAGGCAGCATGGTATGTTGAAGGGGGGCATGGTTTTCATCCATTGGTAAGTTGTTCATTATATGTGTTTATATTGATTGAATTTGTAAATTTTTATATTGTTTTAACATTTGATATATATATAAAATCACTTGATCATGATCATGGTTTATTTGTGTTTGTCATTATTATAAAGGTGGGGCGCCCTAGGGCACATAATATGGATTATCACGGCCCAGAGAATATGGTTTTGCAAGCGGAGGAACATGGAGTTGTGAATATCGAAGATGAAATTAATGATCCTATGGAAGAAGATCATCATGCACCAGAAAACATAGTTGAAGATGATGGTACAAATACATTGATCTATGACACATGTAGTGGCACAGCTGATCATGTTGATCAAGATGACTTTGATGATGTTCATGATTTACCTGTACTTGATAAGGCATACAAGCCCCTTTATGAAGGCTCCCAAACAACTCTTCTCTCTGTTGTATTGTTGTTGGTGAACTTGAAGGTTATGAATGGTTTATCCAACATAGCAATCTAACGGATGTTAAGGTATGTCATATATGTCATCTTTTTTCATCTATTTTAATTGTTGTTAGTTCATCGCTAGTAAATAAAGGATGAACTATGTACCATTAATATTCTTTATATTAACAAATTATTTTTTGTTGTAGATTGATTGGTGAATTTTTTTTACCACCATCAAATATTTTACCTCGCTCATACCGAGATTTATCTGGCATTATGAAAGATATTGGAATGGAGTATCAAGCAATAGATGCATGTCCCAATGATCATATTATATATCATAAACAACGTGAATTTGCAACAGAATGCCTGAAATTTCATATCAGTAGATATCAAACAAATCAACTAACAAAAAAGGTGCCTCACAAGGTTCTTCATTATATTCCCATTATTCCACGTATGCAACAATTATTTAGGTGCAAAAGCTTAGCGCAATTTATGGATTACCATGCACAAAATAGAAGTGGAGATGACATTCTTCGAATGCCTGCGGATGGTTCTGCATTTAGGGACATGGAGGAAAAATGGTCACACTTTAAAGAAGAACCTCATAATCTCAGGATTTCATTTGCAGTGGATGGTGTCAATCCATT
This sequence comes from Sequoiadendron giganteum, assembly GCA_007115665.2. NCBI lineage: Eukaryota > Viridiplantae > Streptophyta > Pinopsida > Cupressales > Cupressaceae > Sequoiadendron > Sequoiadendron giganteum. Next base: position 400,672,251 of record CM021106.1, read on the forward strand.
TGGAGAGCTGAGATGTATTTACTCGGTGTGGCTTGTTTTTGTTATCAACAATAACATTCCTCTGTGGATGTCAATAAAGAGGGAGCACATAATGTTGGAAATGATTGTTCTAGGTATTTGTTTACATTAATTTTCTTTAACATAATGGCATCTCATTTATCTTATTTTTTGCATAATGACTTATATGTTTATTCATTTAATAGTCAGGTACATTAATTTATATATATTGCAGTAAAATGGTTATAATAATTGTGTAATGTTTATGTTCATTCAACTAGGTAAGTACCAAGTTAAAGATATGAATGTATATATTGAGTCTCTTATCGACAAGTTACTAAATTTATGGAATGGCATGACTATGTATGACGTATCTAGACCAATAGGACAAAGACAATTTCAATTCCATGCAATGCTTGTATGGACAATTCATGATGCCCCAGGGCTAACACATTTTTCTGGTATGTTATAACATTCGACTGCATGACTTTAACGATATTTAATTTTATGAAGTAGATATCATGCATGTTTTTTAAATAATCTATTCATTATATATAATTATAAAAATTGACATATTTAATCCAATTATATATGATTTGCAGGTCTTCAAACAAAGGGAAAATTTGCATGTCCAATTTGTGGTCCAAAGATGAAATCTCGTCGTTCAACAAGTTTAGGAAAGCAGGTGTTTGATGAGTATAGGCACTTCCTCCACATAAATCATAAGTATCGAACTACTGAAAAACATATTTTCAATGGGAAAGAAGAGACTACATCAAAACCACGAAGAATGACACCTCGCCTATGGAAGTTGGAATATAATAGAATTAATCATCAAGGTTATACATCGAATCAAATTGTTTATCTATCATTTATAATATGTTTTGAATTTATATTTTTATATTGTGTTGTGTTTACTCATGTTGTAATTGACAATGATTGTCATTGTTAATTTGTTTAACTTATATGCTTCATGAAGGTCGTCAAGGCATTAATGGTTGGCTTCCACAGGAACTGAAAAGTTATCCCAGATAATTTAGTAGGTTGCCCTACTATGAGCATCTACAAATTGTGCATTTTTTTGATGAAATGCATATCGGAAAGAATATGACAAAAACGTTATGGAAAATATTGGATGGAAGGCATGACAAAGAAAAAATTGTCAAAATTTGTAGTGACATTCAGGAAGCCAATCATGCAATGAAAAATGTCATTCAATTAAATAGCGATGGAGACCAAATTAATATAAGTGCCCTTCCTTGGTTATTAACGGAGCAGCAAAGCAATGCTATAAAATAAGTCATACGAAAAATTTGATTTCCCATAGGATTTGCTACGAACATAAACAATATCATAACAAAGAAAGGTGAATTTTGGTTAGGGATGAAAACGCATGATTAGCATACCTTCATTAAGGTAATTATTCTAGTATATTATATATATATTTGTATATTGCATGTACTTTTCAGTGTATTATGTTTACTACTTTTGGAAAAATATTAATGAAAAGATCATTTTATAATTGTTGCAATACGTTCTACCTCTATCTCTCCCAGAAAACTTCGACAACAATGTCAAGCAATTATATATGATCTTGGAAAATGCATGAGGTAAGTAGCGATATTTGTTCAATTCGTTGTATATTTTTGTTAAATCTCGTTAATATATTTGTGCCTTGAATCACTTGTAGATGGTTGTCATCTAAAGCAATCCATAAAGAAGAAATAAATTATTGGAAGAGAAAAATTCCTTGTCTAATGTGTGAAATGAAAAAGTGTCTACTTTCGACATTTTTCAATGCACAAGAACACTACCTCATACACCAAGTTGAGGAGATTGAATTATGTGGACCTATACACACAAGGTCAATGTGGATGGTTGAGAGGCACTTGAAATTTTTGAAGGCTTTGGTTAGACAAAGAGCACATCCTGAGGGTTCTATGGTGGAAGGATATATGGTATACCAGACCATGGTGTACATTACTGAATATCTTCCTAAGTTTGCAGCAAAGATCCATGTAGATCGCATTTGGGATCCCAACTCCATTAACAAATTCAAAGGGGAGTACCTGATGGGGAAAGGTAGATTGAGGAAAGTGACAGGTAATTATAAGATGGTCATGGAGATTAATTAGAATACATTTTACATTTGGTTTTTATGTATATTGTACTTATTTAATTATTAATCTTCAATATTCATCAATTATAAATTAAGGTCGTATATCTTGGTAATTAACTAATTATACGTCGTTTGTGAATTTTATTTTTTTTGGATACAGCTGGTCGAGAGTGGGATGCACTACATTTTTACATCACAAACAATCTTGATTGGATGACGGTATGGATTAAACGATGTCAACAATCTAGTCACGCATTAACATGGGAAGGTGTGGCTTCATTGGTTAAAGAAGCTCATCATAATAGAGATTCCAATGTTACACCAAGGGAAATTGATTTAACATATGGTTTAAGAGATAAACAGGTACGTATAAATATATTAATGACCCATATTATTTAATTATTTTCAATTATATTGATGTATATATGCTGAGATTTTTTTCTTTGCATACATTCACCCAAGAATAAATATGTTTATCAACTGACAATATTGCAATAATTTTTAAATGTTTGACATATTGCAGGTGAAACACCACAAGGCTATGTGGTGTAATGGTCATAAATTTTGAATCAAAAATTTGGATGACATGAAAAAAAACTTGTGATTCTGGGATAAATGCAGTCTTCCAAGTGACTAATGTTTCATCTAGAAGTGACATACATCCACAAGTCTCAGAAAATCAATACTATGGGATTTTGGATGATATACTTGAGTGTGACTTTAAGTCCTTCAAATTAGTTTTGTTCTTTGTCCTATGGTACAGGCTACAATTAAATGAAAATGATCCTGAGAGAACTGTTATTGAACATGATAATGGATTTACCATGGTTAATACAAGGTATTTTGAGCGAGCTGGAAATGAGCCCTATGTTCTTCCAAGCCAATATGAGCAAGTATTTTACTCAGAGGTTCCAGGTAAAGTGGTTTGGTCATATGTTGTTAGACATGATCCAAGAGGAAGGCCAGTAAATTATAATGTGGTGGAAGAAGAAGATACTGAAGAAATAGAAGATGATGTAGATGATGATCAGGGTCAACAATTAGTTGATGATGTGGCTGACGAAGATGTTGAAGAGGAGGAACTAGATCATGATGATGTAGGATTTAATTTTCATGAAGATGATATCCGTGTGGATGATGACATTATCGAAACTGATATCAATGACGATGATGATGATATGACCAATTCGTACAATGTTGAATCTGGATTAGATGATACAGACAAAGAGTTGGATGAAGAAGAAGATCAATGACATTGAAATGTATGAGTTATGTGATTGTATTATCTATATGATATTAATTTCTTTATATAATTATATTTGACTTATGTGGTTACATAATTAATTTATGATGTTTTTAATTTATGATGTTTTTTATTTTAATTATATTAGAATATGTTCAGCTAACAAATGAAAAAATAAAATGGATAAACTAAAAGATGAAAGTGTGAGACCAGTGCCTTATTGGGTGTATGGAGTCTAATGAAGATCTATAAAAGTGTAATCTATGATGGCAATAATTCAAACTATCTGGCACACAGATGTAGTTTATAACTTGTATAAATGTGCAAGTAAATGACTGACAAACTCTACTTGAGATAGAATGACAATCCTAGTTATGTGATTCTTCTTATTGATCCAATTAATACTCTTCAAGTTACTGTGATTGACTAGAAGGGTTTAATCTTTACTTGAAAGAACCAAATAATCACATCACATAAATACAACAAATGTGTATCAGTTAACTAAATATATATATGCTTGATATATCAATTTAAACAACAGAAAAGCATCAAAATGGAGACAACTAGATAACTGTATAATTCCACAAACAGTTGATACCAAGATTAAGCCACAAGTTCAGACATCTTCATTAACTTCATCAAAATTCATACATGCATCTGAGTCTTTTAAAGGAAAGTTTCATTGCAAAATATCTATTGTATCTTTCTCCTATCCACCTATATTTGTTTTACATTATGAAACAGATATAAATATATCAAAATTGTGAAAGGGCGCGTCCTTTCAGAAATGTCTTTTTCTTAACAACAATAACAAACTAGAAATTATGCTCTATTAAGCCATAAATAGATGTTTGACAGATAATCTCGGTAATTTGGTCACTTGTGTGTATCAGCATCCTTCAAGGCATTCCTTATGGCTATCTCCATTTCGAACATCTTCTCATTTTGTTCACATGCCCCATCCATTGTTAAATCATTTCCTGTGGCTATCTCCAGAATTGTTTGCATCATCATCTCGCATTCCTTCATCCATCTTACTTTTCCCTTTAGTTCCCCTCCATCTTATAACAACATTGGTACTCCCTTTTTGTGACATTGATCATCACCTGCTCATCACCTTGCAATTCATCATGGAAGTCTTTATGTTTTTTCATAAAATGGTTTTTAGTATCAATAGCTATGTTATCAGGAGCATCCCTTTGGTTTATTTCCTGGAACTTCTCTCGGATCCTTCCATCTATCCTCTTGTGTTCTTGTAGTGCAGTAAAATTATTTGAATGTGTTCCCCAAAGCTTACTCAACCAAGTCATTAAGTTGGTCTGCCTCTTCCTTATTATTGCAGTGAGTGCATCACATTTACCTCATGAGTACGCTTTTGATTCTTTCGAATAGTCTCTTGCTTGGGAGCTTTCACCATGAGTCAATTGCTTTGTGGATCCTAGCATGATTCCCATCATGTCCTTCAAGTGATCAATTTGTCTGAGTAGTCTCTCGTTATTAATCTTATACATTTCTTTTTCCTTGATTAGCTTTTGGATTTGGTCTTTATATAATTTGGCCACATTAATGCCAATTTATGTCATAGCTATTGGATCAACCTCACCAACTTTTAACGTCATTACATGTCCAAAATCCTTTTCAGTATCGATTACAACATATTTCTTCTGTGGAGGATACAGGGCCCATATCATAAGTGATCCCTCATCTGGGTTATACTTAGATCTTGCATAGATCTATGTTACCCCCTCAGGAGTGAGTTTATGTGTGGCATTAGTATTCTTCAGAAAACTATCAAAAACCAAAGCAGAGTTTAAATCCAACTCAGGAAAGATCATGACACGTGTGTCTTCTAATAATTTCCTTCCTTTGTCAGGGGTCATCCTCTTCATTTCTTCTTCCACACTTGATTTTAAGCTATTCAGCATTTGTTCCTCATTACTTGGTGTAATATTGTCCACTAATTCCCTTATTGATTTTCCTTTTATTTTGCACAAAAAGGTTTTAAATTTTGAGGTTTTAATGAATTCATCATCAGCCACAAATGATTTATATGCTATATGCCTTGTGTCGGTAGCTGCACTCCCTTCAACATCTAGTTCCCTGGCAACATACTTGTAGTCTTGAGTTCTCAATCTGGAAATTTTATCAACTGTACTACTAGGCCTACCATCACCAGATGCCTCTTCATCAGAAGATAATAGTTATGTATCTTGCGATCCCCTGTTATACTCATCAAGAACTTTTTCGGCTTCCTTTGCTTCCAAATTCCTGATCAAGTCATCATACAGATAGGGTATGTGATTGTATCCTCCCAATTTCATTTTATTTTTGGCAAAATCAATATACCCTTCTGGATCAAATCCTTTTCATAGTGGACCCTTCTTCATGTTGTATTGCAGCAATTTGTTGAGAACCATGTCATATCCATCCCTTGCTAATACAGTGAAATCGCCGAAGCATAATGTACTAGGCATAATTTCTTGCTTTCCGAAAGAACTCAGATTCATAACATTTGAAAATTCCAATTGCCTAGCAATCTCCAAATATGCAATCTTATCAAGCACCGTCTTGGGTAGAATGAAGGGTCCATCTTCAAATCCATATACTCTTATCATGGTCGCATCTTCTAGACAGTACCAGTCTCCCCAATTGTGGTTGACAGGTCCATTGAAATCCTTAGGCCTTAAAAACCTTTTTATTTCATCGGACAACGAGTATTCACAATGATTATTGTAAAATATGTATAGTGGTTTCACAAAAAACTCTTCAAAATGTAGATAACAAGAATTAGCAAATCTGCAATCCCAGGTGGCAGTCTAGAGTTGTATTGGTAATAAGCTTCCTTCCTTATACAACCCTCAATTTTTTAGGCCACATCTACAATTCTTGTCCATAATAAAGTATCATATGCATTAGGATTGAATAAGCATCCAAGTGCAAGATAGGAACTCTAGTTTTTAATGTCATCAATCCTGAATCAATTACTTTAAATATGTGTGAAACATAATTAAAAAACCTTGAATTGTGACATTAGATGTCTGCTACACTTACAATGGTTACAATTGACATGTGCTCATGGGCCTCCATTCCCAGCACTTAACACACTAAAAAATATGTGTACCTCATGTAGGGTTCAAACAAATCAACATGGAATGGGGGACCATCACTATCATTTAGTGGAATTGAAACGCCATCTTTCTTAGACATGTGTAGTGGCAAGCTCCAACCCTTGTACAAAGTATCCATCCTCCATAATTCCTTTTCTAGCTCTTCAAGTACAATTTTTTCACCACACACTCCCTCTAGGTTAAAAACCTCATAGATAGCAACTTTAGATACATGTATAAATAGTTTACCTGATGGATCACAAATAGCTTTACATTTTGGATTATAATTGGCAGCTAGAATTTTCACCAATTCTTCATTTACAAATACATTGGGGCAGACTAGTTTCCCTAGGTTTAACTTCCAAGGATTGCACACTAGTTCGTGTCGGTTCCTTCGTTGGTAATGAAAAATAAACAACTCGTATCCCCTAATTGGGGTCCATATGTCTCATATATGCTTGCATTTATCCTCTAACTTTTCCACTTCTGCCCTAAGTTGTGCAGATCGTCTGTCCTTAGGTCCTGAGCTAGGCAATTGATCAATTAAGTCCTGGTTTAACTTCCTCTCAGCTACCCCCGATTCCTTCTCTGCTTCAATTTTTTTCCTTTTTCCTCTAGGGTTTTTACACTCGCTCTGTTTCCTACCTTTTGCTTTTCCTGAGCTAGTGCTTTCCATTTTTATGAATCACAAAACCAGAAATTTAATTGTAGGGAACTTACAAGTTTATTTAGAATTCTTTGACCGCAAGATCCTTTGGCCCTTCGTTCGTTCCTCTGCTGCTAACTTTGCAAAATTTTCCTTCAATTTATTTTCTCAATTCAGGAAATCATCGACATATTTGGTAGTAATACTGTCATTAATGTCCTAGCTTTGAAGATGAGCGTAGCTGATATTCGAATTTACCCACTATCACATCAAATGTTCTATGGGAAAGACAATTGAAACTTTGGGCAAGCCTTTTATTCAGGCTTGACTAACATTCATTAAACATTATTTTTGTCAGGGAGACATTACGTTGATATCACATAATCTATCCATCTGATTCATATAAATGTCACTAAGATTGACCCCGACGAATATCTTGATCTATTTGTGTCTTCATTAGCAAGACATGGTATATCACTAATACATTCAGTAATTTTACCGATGTTATAAGTCTCCCTGATGATTATTCCTTCGATCTCAAGTATGTCGCCAAGACTCCTGATGTAATCTTATCGGCATGACATAGTGGGTCGGGAGGACATTTTGAACTCATTCTGATAGCGTTTGTCTTGGCGATAGTATGTTTCTTTGTTTTGTCAAAAACACAAGATGAGTGTTTTGGCGATGATATTTCATCGGCGAGACAAATGCACTCGGGCTGACTCAGGGATCTTACCCTAATGGCATTGGTCTGGCCGATACAACTCCTTGTGCTTTGATCGGTGAGACAAGATAGGTTTCTTGCCGATGGAACTTCATCGGTGAGACCTATATGCTCGGTATGACCTTTTCATTTCACCCCGATGGAACTTGTCTTGCTGATGATATGGGTTATTTGAATACTAGATTTTGGAGGTTTTCGTGATATCAAATGGTCAAGAAAGATGTGATCATATGTGACTATTGATGGAACTTCAAATTTTTGCTCTTTGAATTCCATTTTATCTTGTCTTATGTCTCTGGTCTTTCATATTGTTTGAAAAAACCTAAGGTTGGGGTTTTTGTTTATGTTGAAAGTGTTTCTGGATTAGATGTTAATTTAATATAATATATTATAAAAATATTCAATAATATAATATATTAAATTATTTTAAAAGATAATATATTACATAATTTAAAATTAAAATATAAAATTATAATTTTATTATTTAATATATTATATTATATATTAGATGTTATATATGTTACATATTATATTGTATATATATTATAATATTATAATATGATGTTACAATTATATATTATACATTATATATGTTACATATAGTATATATGTTAGAATATTATAATATTTTGTTAAATTAATAATATAATATATTAAAAATACATTATTTATTTGAATTTGTTATTAGATTATTTTATATATTTCAATTTATTATTTTAATTATATATACGTCGAAGGCGTGTCCTATTTGAGAATTCCAAAGCCAATTATGAAATCAACGATCAAGAGTTCACTATAAGGAATGGATTACGGTTGATTTAATCTCGTCCGTAGAATCCTTTTAAGTATTTTTTTAATAAGTTGATTTTCCAAATTATATTATATACAATATAATTACATTTATTATTATATAAAAAATTGCATATGATATAAATTGTATAATTATAATTAAATATATTATCAAATAATAAATATACATAAATATCAAATATATATGCATTCTAGGATTTGATTTAATTAGATTAAGGTGATTTTTAAGTAAAGTTTTTGGAAAATAATAAAGTTTCAGCAATCAAATTTTAGCACTCATCCCACTCATATGCATTAAAAATAGGAAAATTATAATAATTAAAAAAATATTAGATCAAAAATTTCCAAATTCCCGTTTTACTTTGCAAAATCATAAGGAATGAGCAATGTATTTTTTTCTTTTTTATATCCTCTACAAATATTTTGGAATTTTTTTATTTTCATATTTATTTTTTGTTGTTAAGAAAATAACAAATTATAATCTAATACAACTTTTCAACTTAAAAAGCAATGAAATAAATCATATTTTGAATATATATATATTTTTCAAATAAAAATTACTATTATGTTATTTTTCAATATTAGATTTAACATGCTATAATATTAAATTTAATATTAGTTATATGAATAAGATTCAAAATTTTGAAATGATACACATAGATAAGAAAAGGTGTAATAAAGAAAAAAGTGAATTAAAAATCAAGGAAGAAAAAAAATGAACCCAAGTTTAGACAAAAAGAGATCTAATCAAAATATACTATAACTTTAATCCTATTAAATAATTATTTTGAAATATTTTAATTTCATGATTATATATCAAAGTTACTATTATAATTATTAATTTTAGAAATATAATTGAAATAATTAATTAGAACCTTAATTTAATAATTATTATTAATAATATTATAATTTTAAACCTACTTATTAGTATTATAATTAAAAAAATATTAAAATTATGGTTAGGGTTAGGGTTATGGTGAAGGTTAAGGTTGGGATTAGAAATAGGGTAAAAAGTAGAGTTACAATTATAGTTATAACCACAATTAGTGTTAGGGATAGAGTTATGTTTACAATCAAAGTTAGGGTTATGTCAGAGTCATAAGAAAATTATGGTTAGAATTAAGGTTAAAATTAAGGTTATGGGTAGGGTTACAATTATGGTTAAAGTTAGGGTTGGTGTTTCAATTGGGACCAAAATTGAATTCAAATTAGGGTTAGGGTACAATTAAGATTATGATTAGGGCTAAATTAGGGTTAGGTATAAGGATCAATTATGGTTGCTATTAAATCTACCATAAAACTTATGGTTATTATTAAGATTAGGGTTAGTGTTCAATTAGGGGTTAAAATTATGGTGTTAGGATCATCAAAATTTTATCCATAAGCATCTTCAATCTTCATATTATTGTTCTTTGCCTTCTCATTTTGCATGTTAAATGAAAAAACTTGGTTTTACACCTTATTTAAGTCATTTAATCCTTGATTTTTGTCTCCAATAGATTTATTCAAAACTGTAGACACCATCCAATTGAACTATGAGATTCCTCTCTTCTTCTATTAGGATGTAAGAAAAATCATTTGAGAGGTCTTTTTAGATCTTAGCCATTCTACTTTCAAGGAGATTTTTTCTCGAAAAGGTTTCTAAAGATTTGGATATTCCACTCTTTCAGTCTAAGTTTTATGAATTTTAACTTTATGTTGAGCATGCACATCTTAGTGCAATGATCAACTATTTGGGTGAGCTAGGAGTCAGTGACAACCATTTCAAAGTTTGGATTTTCCAGCTACACTTTTTTTAACTTGAAAGACACTCTTCTAGGGAATTTGTCCTTATCTATGAGCTAGTAATTCGAACCGAATTTAAATAGGGTTATGATTAGGGTTCATATAGCTTTATGGTTAGGTTTAAGCTTCAATTTGAGTTAAGGTTCAATTGATTAAAAATAGGTGTCTTGAGAAGGATATATCTCAGTGTACTTTACATATATTTCTAAAATATAGGCATTCTAGTTGATTTGTTACAAAAGAGTTCGCATTTATTTTATTTTTCAATTGTTTTTAGAAGACATATTTTTTTATTAAGAAGATTAAATTATTAATTATTAATTATAAATAAATAAGATTCATCAATAAATATGTATTAATTTTGTGATATCTTTTTTTATGAAATTAGTATATAGTCAAATTTCTCATATTTATAGTGTTTTTTTAATTTTTAATTTTACTTTTAAATAATTATTTAGGATGCCTCGCCCAATATTAAATTTTGAAAATGAAGAACAACAAAGAGAATATGCTCAAAATTACATGAGACAAAGACGTGAATAAATGAATAATTTACAAAAAGAAGAATACATCGTGTACGAGAATCTAAAGATGAGCAATACATATTAAGAAGATTACAAACAAATGAGCATTTAGACCAATTTAATGAGATAGAAAAACAACAAATACAAGTATGCAATCATGAATTAGTTGAAAGGAATTATGAATCTCATGAGAATATAGAGGGTAAATTTGAAGGAATGAATTCAATTACAATAGATCGTGTGTTACAAACACCAGATAATAGAGTTCAAGATGCAATAAATGTTGAAACTGAAAAATCATGAAGAAAATAATAGTCCACAATAGGAGTTAACCTCTCAATTGAGAAGACGAAGATGATTGCAAAGAAGACAAAATGAAAGAGATCTAGGTACATGCAATAACAATAGAAATGTGCAAATTGATTTGAAAGATTTACAAATTATATTTCAACATGGTCTGGATAAACTTGCAACACCAAGCATGTGTTACATTTTTCAAGAAAGTTACCCTACAATGAAGGTTGTATGAGTTACTGAAGGCCTAATTTGCAATAGATGTCCACAAGAGAAACATGAAAATCAATTTTCAACATTAAATAATATGAATCCTAGTCCCACAACCATTAGAACTTTCAAACTTAACACAAATTGAGGAAATGTTGATAGGGCATGTAAATCCAATACTTCAACTCACACATGCAATTGGAGGTCAGTACAAATATAAAGGACATACCATAAGTTTTCCACAAGAAGTAAGAGAAATAGCTAAAATTTTACCACATTGAATAAAAGATTTACCAATTATTATTGTTCGAAGGAAGGACCAACACGGAAAAAATTACAATTTTACAGTCAATAGTGAGAGGGTGTACAAGGCATTGAAATATAAGATAGAACATGATAAGTTTTATAGAGATGTGCAAATTGATTAAAATGCTCTTAGTGAATTTACATGCAATTCAAATGAAAACATTTTTTACAAATTAAACTCTATTCATATGGAGTTTGATTCAGAGATTTAACTAAATACATGCACTACGATTCAACTAATTAAATACATGCACTATGATTCAAGTTTTATAGAGATTTAACTAAATACAAAAAGCCTAGGAAAATGCACAGGCACTACAATTCAGAGGCGGGATTGACTAAAACATGTACACCTTACAATTATCTGGATTCATTAATATTATGCAAGAGCTTAGAAAAGACCATGGCATGGTGGGCTGAGTCAGGTTTCCATTCCTCCCTCGGAGTCTTCATCCTTAGAGACTTCAGATTCCACCTGCTTCTTGTATGCAATTTAATCTGAAATCACCAGGCAGACTGCTCTACAGTTCTGGTGAGTCGGCCCCTTCGCTTTCTCCTCTGGGTCCCTAGAACTAAGTGGTATCCATTCTTCCCCAGAGCCTAAGTCCCAGTCGATGTCGTCTCCTGATGCTAACTCCTCTTCCAGCCCTTCATCTTGCACATATCGCATTACCCAACCATGAGGTTGGTTGGTGGTTAGCTTGGTTGCTCTGAGCAAGAAGGTGATGCTTCGGTCCCTTTCATCCCATTGTTTTTCAAACCCTTCTGGGTCAATTGTCTTGACCAGAGGGAATTTCATGACCTCCTTTCCTCGTATTCTCAACACGTAGTAGTTCTCGGGCATTGGGATGAGATTATTTTCGTCCACATTATCCAAGGCTACATCAATGTCTCTCAACCATGCGTGAATGAAAACCATCTAGGTCAGTTTCTGTGCGATTTCCTTCGGCACACCCATGTGGAGGAGCACCACCAGAAATATTGTTGGTATTTTTGCATTGGACCAGAACCTGTGATATGCTTTCAGGAACTCCGGTCCTACAACCTTCTTGGTTGCCCAGAGTATCAGCGGGTGGGACGAGGCTAGTAGCCCATTCAGCCTTTGGTTTGTCACATCTCCTCGGAATGCTTGCAATTGCTTGTCGGTGTCCAGGGCCAGAGGAGTCTCCATCCCTTTATCGCCTACTTCTATCACCAAGTAAAAATATCGAGCTTCAGCACGCACACACTATTCCTGCAAAGACACTGTGTTTTAAATGACCCAGGCTAGCCTTTTTTAACTGCGGTGGCTAGTAGTCTTCATGATTAGTTTTCTATGATCCTGGCAGTTGGAGCATGTGAACTTGTGGGTGCTCTATTGGAGGTATCGGGCGTGATTAATGCAAAGTATTTTGAGATCCACTCAATCTTACCTTTGCCTTGAAACTTGTTCGATTTATTTGCATCTTGCCCTCTACTGTTGAGCCCTGTCACATCTGATTAGACCCCAAGTTTGTCTTTTCTTGTTAATATAGTAAGTTTTTTTTACATTTTTATTTAATTATTTATTAAAAAATAATTATTTTTAGTAATATTTAGATTTTGATGTATTTTGACTTTACATTTGGTTTATTATATTTTAATTTTTAATTTAGATTTAAGTTTTAAATTTTTTTAAATTTAATTTACTAATATTTTGTCTTATTAAACTTATAATAATTGTTTTTTTTTTTGCAGGGAACGATTTTTTAATGACCATCAATCATCCATCAGTTGATCCTGACTGTTCCCCGCAATCCCGTGATGACCTCACCACTAAGTTTCGGTTGATTGTGATATCACGGGTGAGCGCCATGTGTCTCAGTCGGCGGTTCCGAAGGAATAATCAAAGTGCTTTAATATTTATGTCGAGTTTTAATACATTATATGACAGGTTACTAAAGCGGTTGCGAGATGCACGTGCTCAAAATCGACAGTGATGTTATAATCTTGATGAAAAGTTGCTTGATGGTTATGTTCAGTGTTGTTGACTGCTATGAATGAACACGATTGTCGATGGTGGAGATCAACGGTTGCCCGCCATCGCGTGATACAAAGATGCAAGGTGTTTATTGATTGCGATATCACGGGCGAGCGCCACGTGTCTTTCCTTGGTGATGCATAATGTGGTGGGTCCTTGGTGCTGAGATGGAGATTACATCAGCCTTTTGAAGGCAGTCGTTCGATGATCTGACAAAAGTAAAGGATCGACAGTTAGAATTTAAATTCGCATCAAGTTGGATGAGACAAATGTACTCGGACTAACTCAGGGATCTTACTCCGATGGCGTTGGTCTGGCCAATACAACTCCTTGTGCTTTTACCAGTGAGACAAGACAGGTTTCTTGCCAATGGAAATTCATCAATGAGACCTATATTCTCAGTATGACCTTTTCATTTCACCCCGATGGAACTTGTCTTGTCGATGATATCGGTTATTTGAATACTAGATTTTGGAGGTTTTTCATGATATCAAATGGTCAAGAATGATGTGATCATATGTGACTATGATGGATTATACTCAAGATAAGGTTTTCTTTAGGGAATCAACGAGTGAAAAATCACTGTAAAGGCTAGTTGGTTTGTGATGAATGTTCTACTATGGGCCTCTAGCCTATCCTAGGTCTTTGTAGTATTTTTTATTATTATTTGTTATCAGTTTTTCAATGTTCTATACAACGGCCAAGTTTCTATTTGCAATCTGCTTTAAGTTGGTCATTAAAAAGAGATATATGGTTTGTTTCCTTATAGAAATAATGCATTTATAACATTCATGTGTTTTTCATTTAAAATAATGGCATTTGGTAATAATAAGAAGGAAGTGTGAAGTTTGAAAAGTCATATTTTCAAAAAAAAATTGTCTTTTTTGAAACAATTAAATAAGTTTGATGCATAAGAGGATTCAATAAGTTGTTTAGAATAGTAAAATGGTGTCAATTTTTGTGATGAGGAAAAATGAATTGGAGAGTGGTTCAAAACTGGTTACAAGGTTTGAAAGGGATGTTTAAGTTGTACTTTTAGAGTGATAAGGGTGACATTAAACTTTTCAAATATTTTTAGTTCATATTTTTAAGATAAAGATTCTTTTAAACAAAAAAAAATGTTTTAAATTTCATACTTGGAAAACAAAAATGCAAATGCAATAAATGAATAATAGAGAATCATGCATGGGAACAAAACACCACCTACAAATGCAAATAAGTTATTGGAATGACATAAACCAGATGATAAAGTCAAATATATTATTGGTCTTTCCCTTTAAGAACATTAAATTTTATTATATAGATTTAGATAAATCATCATAGGAAATTTGGGATAATTTCAATAAAATATTTGGAGCAAAAATAGTTAATGTGAAGTTTTTCCTAAAACTTCAACTATTTAGATTCAAAATGAGAGATGTAATCACTATGTTTAATCACATAAGAAATTTGAGATCTCTCATTGAACAACTGGTAGAAGTCAAGGCTCTATTAGATGATGAAGATGCTAAGGATATTTTATTAAATAGTTTGAAAATACAACAATGTTATTTCTATGCTTACTCCAATAACTTCTCAAACACAAGAAGATGTGATTTTGGCCCTATTAGGAGAAGAAAAAAGAATAATGGAAAATATTTAAAAGTTGATTCTCAACATGAGAATGTATTATACTCATGAGGTAATAATAATTAAAAAATAAAGAAGAATTTTATTATTGTAAGAAAAATGATCACATAGTGTGGACTTGTATAACTCGACCAATGATGTTCTTGAGGGAGAACTTAAAGACAAATCAAATGATGTTAGCTTAGCCTATATATATTTGTTTGTTTCAATCAACATGTTTTGTTGTGAGGAATGTAAAACTTAAGGGAGGGTGTTGGAATATTAAGATTAACATTAATAAATTCACCTTACTAACTTGTTTATTTTTGTTATTAAATAATTATTTATATTCTTATAAGATAATAGTTCAAATGGGAAGGTATATTTGAAAGGCTTTGTAAAAACCATATTGCAATATATTCCCAAATGAACTGTATGATATAATTATTATTTTGAGTGTGTTTGTGTCCAGATATAAGTTCTCTTGAATTTTCCAATATATTTTGTATGCTCTATTAGCCATCATTTCATGATTAATTTTCCACTTTCGACACTACTTCTTACTAACTTTGCCATCCAAATTTGGCTCTTAGACTAAATATTTCATAAAGGTGCATTTTAATTTTCTTACTATCACCTTTGGCTGAATTTTTAAATTGGTTCAACCATGCAAAAAGTGTGGTTACAATTTTCTAATTATTTCCACTTAAATGTTGGTTACAATTCTCTAATTTTCTTTCCATTTAGCTAGTCACAATTTCATACTAGCATTAAACCTTGAAAATGGTAGTTTACTTCTACTTAAAACTTGTGGTAATTTCATTAATCTCTTGCTACCTCTAGTGTTGAATTGGACTAGTTATGTCATCTAGGATTTGCTCCTAAAAAAAATTTTACTTTTTTCAGAAAAGGGTTATGATGGTTATACTTGTATTACCATGAATGCATATAAATTTGAGGATTTTGGGTGTTTTCATTCAATTTTTCATGTTTTCCCCTTAGCTCCTACTTTATGTGTGTTTTATATGGAAGCCTTTGGATATATTGTGGCTAATAGTGTTTCATGGAACCTTATTAAAGGTTCTACTTTTTGTAACTCTATAGCCCAACTATTCAATGGTCATTTTTCTAATGACTCCTTTCTCACTCTCTTGGAGGAAAAACGTGACATTATTTAGGATATTCAATGCCTAGATATTTTCTGGAAAGCTTTAAGGTCAAATATATAGTGGCATAAAACTCAATGTTATAGGAAATCATTCTTAGCCAAGCCCAATTGGTTCAATTCCTATGGATAGAAGGGGGTTGATCATAAGGAAGTGTTGAGATTCCTAAGCATCTCTTTTACCTTTTAGGTTTCTCCTTCCTCTTTAAGGAAACATATCATTTCTAGAGCTAAGAAAAATTATCATATTAAATTATGAAGCCCCTTTCTTTGGCAAGGAGATTCCATGTGTGTTCAATAATTCTTGTTGCACACATTTCCATTACTCATGTTGCTAAGAACCTTGCAAATCCTCATATTTGAAGATTGAAAAAGTCCAAAGGTATATTTTACGGCCTCCCTTTAACCAAGGAAAATGGTTTCACAAAGTATCCTAGGAGTTTTATTATTTCCCTCATGACTATAATAGGCTTGGCTTGCTTTATATTCACTAATCTAATTGGCTCCATAATTTTAAATTTAATTAACATACTCTAAAACCTAACAAAACCAGGTTGTAGCTCGTCAAATTGGAGAAGTGAAAGGTCAATACCAGCGTTGAGGAAGAGTTTGGAGGAGTGAAAACAAGTTCAATACCAACGTCATGGAAGAGTTTGGAGCTAAAACAAGGTCAATACCAGTGTCGAGGATGAGGTTGAGGGCACTCAGGGAAAATCGACGAGCAAGGGACAATGATTATTGTAAGTTTGGCACCCCCATTCTCTTTAACCTACAATTTTCATGCCTAGTTTCCAAAGATCTTCTCATACATTGGCCCCCCATTCTCGTAAAATGGTATAAGATAAGACAGAAAAAATAAAATAGCTTATTCTTTCACATTTTTATAGTGATTACTAGAGGCACATAAACCAATTCTTCATAATAGAAGAATTTGATCATACTTTTTCGATGATGGCATTATGATAAAACCTTAGGTTAAATGAATAATTCATAGCTAAGTTCTTGAAATCATGTTCAACCGTATAAGAGAAGACCACTGCTATGTGTACTTGGATAATATGGAGAAAGGCTCTTTGGGCTCTTTCATCAATCTATGTATTGTTAAATTTTAACACCTAAAAGTGAGAATGAAAAATCTTTCCTAGGATGGTGGCCAATTATGCTTCTCAACACCTAGATTACAAAATCCTTGTCAATATCTTTTCCATCACAATAAAACCTATTGCTTGAGATATAGTCATAGAGGTAAACAAATTGGCTTTCTTGATAGTAGATACATTCTAGACAATTCAATCCTTGCATCGGAGATTGTTGAATGGGCCCAACAAACTACTCATGATGCCCTTACTATTAAGTTAAAATTTTGACAACGCATATGATTGCATCAAATGTCCTTTCATTTATAAAAGGCTCAAATGGATTTATTTTTAACCCTAAATTATTATCACACATTCAAAATTACAAAATACCAGTTGAATGAAGAAACTCCATTTGAAGGTGATGTCGTCATGACTTTTGAATGAAGAACCTTCATTCAAAAATGATGTCATGTCAAGACTTTCAAATGAAGGTATTTTTTATTTTAAATATTTCATGTCCAAAATGTTTTATAAAAGGAACCTTGGCATGAAGGACCTTCAAATGAAGACCTTAATTCAAAGTTCCTTAATTAGAAGATCCTTCATATGAAGGTTCCTTTAATGTCATCCCATTATAGCTCTTAGAATTGTTAGAGATGTTTTTGTTTCGAAGTAGAGATTGGACCATCAAATAGTGTCACCATGACTCTACCAAGATATCCATCAAATTGATAAACCTTGACTTAACAACCACAAATTCACAAGAAAATTGCCCCTATCAGCCCTAGGGCATCAATTCAATGCCAAGTTTCTTGCTTTAACAGACACCTAAATGCAATGAACTTTTCTACTTCTCCATCAAACTTTTTTTCTCAGCTTCTTCTCTTTCAACTATCTTTTGGGCCAATTTGACCACATTTACAGTCAAGTTTGTAGCTTTTGTAGTTGAATTTTCAGAATCTCTTTTGAATATTAACCCTCCCCTTAGGTTTGGACTAATATCAGTAACATAGGGCACAAGCCAACCTAAACTTAGGAAGTAATAAAGTTAGGCAAAATATTTAACTCAATTTATAAAAAGAGGCCCGGCCTAGACGAAACAATGAGACATAAGTCATTTTAATACCCACTCCAAAAAGGTAACAGCCGAATATATCTCACCCAAGGTTTTACATGGAACATTAGGATTTTTATGAAAGCCAAGGTAAAACCCAACCTTAGGTTCCTCCCAAACAATGTAACAAGACAAGACAAGGGAAAAACATAAATGGAATTCAAAGAACAAGATTTGAAACTCCATCAAATCCACCATGATGCAAACCAATCCACCGAGTTACAGTTCAAAGACAGTGGGTGGATTGGTGGATGTCATTTCTATTTAGCCCTCAAACCCTTACATAGGCACAACAGGGCAGTCCTTGTATTTGATTGTTTTCTCCCACAAAACAGTGATTGAGAACTTAAAAAAAAATGCAAATGAAAGGGAACACATATATTTATCTACACCAATGATCTCAAATCATTTCAAGATTGTATGGATCCATACAACACAAAAGAACTTCAAAAAAATTGTAAAAACACAAAAAATTGCTTCAAGAACGTGGTATCTAATATGAAATTTTGGTATCAACTCCTCCAACAATTGCAATGGGATGGGAATACAATATGATAGAAGTGGGATAAAAAATGCATCATTTGAAGCATCAAACCAATATGCAAAGATGAAATAAAGTGCTAACCCCTTAAACTAAAAAAGTTTCTTGTAACTTTAATTTTTTTGGGTAGCCAATTCTTTTAAATTATCAAATCCTACCATCATACATAATCAAAATGTTGTTGTTTCAAATGACTATGAGTACTAACTTTCACTATTTGAAGATGTTGAAACCTTGAGAACATTGATGCGACCACTCATCCTACCTTAAAACATACCAAAAGTCTCCTAGCAATTAGACATAGGAAGATTTAAGGTGACTTAAACATTTTTTATTGCAAAAGCATAAACTTATGATGACTTTACTAGGCCTAGTACACACTCCCTCCCCATTAACCACTTAGACATATGGAAATTAAATGTAAATTTGCTGCTATTTTTAGTTATGTAGGTATCCAATAAACCACTTGGTCGTGTTTCCCTTCAAGTTTATTTACTTGAATGAAGAGCAAAAGTCCTTTGATTACAATTAGAGAATACATTTGATGCCTTGGTTGTGTAACTGGTGGACCATAGTCACATTTAACACTTGTTACAAAGTTTGGGAGTTAAAACGTTAAGTAGATTTGATTTGTGATTGACACATTTGGACGGTAGTAACAATAACTTGTAATCTATCAAGACTTGATTACCTTATAACTTGTCAAATTCTAGCGATGAAATGATAGATTAATCATAATGTCACCTTCGGATCACATCACCATGAAAGAACTTCATCCAACATCCTTATGAGTGCAGGTACCACCAAATAGGTATTTGTCAAATTTGTTTTCCTCGAGCGAAGTAAATTCGGGAAGAGAAGAGGAAAGCGAAACAAGTAGTAGGTCTAAAAGAGGGAGATCAACTAGAGGTCAAAATATTAGAAGAAAATTCCATAAATGCATGGATTTTTTTCTTGTTGAAGGGGGGTCATGTTCTTACGATGATGAGAGCATAGGCGACATCGAGATGCCCTTAAGGTACAAACATCAACAGAAACAATGGGTACCCAAGGAACTTCCTCCAATAAACACTAATCTTTGTGTCAACGAGAGGATATATCGCATAGCACCATTGTCATTACATGGTTTGGGCCTATTTTGCATGGACGGCATAAAGGTTTGTTATGAAAAAGTTACTAAGTTGATGGATTATGTTGGACCCTATTATAGTTACAAATATTGGATGCAGCTGGTTCGATATACACGAAGTATGCGTAGGTATGCACTATCAGCAAATTTTATACAACTAAAAGATAAGGATCAAAATAAAGGAGTGACTAGGTACATTGACGGGAGACCACAAGCATCAGGGAATATTGCAGGGTTTATAAATATTACATGACCTAGGTCAACAAATAAGCAACCCAATTGTATATCTGAGGCGCGAGAGGGAAACTGTGTATTCGTATGTGTGATAAAATCAATAACTGCAGGGGAAGAGTTGCTAATCGATTACAATTTGAATCGCTTAGATATAAACACAATTACTATGGGGGTGGTATGTACTATATACGATTTTACCCAACCTCCAATTAATGACTCCAATATACCATTTTATTATTATGTTTTTTTTCGTAAGTCTATTGGTTTCATTTCGGTAATTTTTTTTATATTTAATTTTTGTCACAGCGAGACATTGA
This sequence comes from Sequoiadendron giganteum, assembly GCA_007115665.2. Classification (NCBI taxonomy): domain Eukaryota; kingdom Viridiplantae; phylum Streptophyta; class Pinopsida; order Cupressales; family Cupressaceae; genus Sequoiadendron; species Sequoiadendron giganteum. Next base: position 400,693,202 of record CM021106.1, read on the forward strand.
TCATACGAGGAAGGCTCTAACCCAAAGCGCAGATCGCGATCCATTTTTAGGTGCCTCTATCCGACAGGTTTACCTCATTGTAATTGTACAAATTAGATACGAGCAAAATGTTTTATTATTATGTTTTTTTCATGAGTTTATTGGGTTAATTTCGATAATGTTTTTAATATTCTTGTTGCAGTTGGCTGATCGGGGAAAGGCACCAGCAGTACAAAAGAGCATTCATATGGAGGTTTATTCACTATTATGTGATGATGACATCGCATTTTCCGCAAACCCTGTGGATATGATGAGGAAGGCCCAAAAAAAATGCAATGAAGAAATCCTTAAGTTGGTATTCATAGTGCCTCAAATAGATGAGATAAGAGAAAGGGTTAAAATATTGTCTGAGAGAGCACAGAACTTGCAAGTAAGTTGTCATGAGTTATTTAATTATAACATAAGTTCATTCATGGTTTTATATTTTGTACTCTTTTATGTCATGAACTAAAATATGTGTTGTTTTTACAAGATTATTTGCGTCCTCATCATGTTGCCAGCCATGATCAAGGTACTACAAGTGTTGCCCAGGAAGTAGGGGTCAATACAAGTGTCAATCTTGATCTTCCTACACATACAACACATCATCCGACCCCATCATCCGTGCCTATATTGTCGACTGAAATATCGGCAACACATACCATGCAGGCATTCGGTAGTGCACCGTCTGGCAGCAGACACATGCCACTACATGTGTCAGTACCTGTGAATACAGAGGCCGCTAGTACTGGTGATATTTTAGTAGCATTTCCTTAATCTTTCCGTATTACTAGTACGAGAACATTGTCGGTCACATTTGTGGTGACCGAAGATTTCCTTCCCATAAAGATAGAGGTCTCAGAGACTTTTAAAAAAATTAATTATTATTATATATAATCCAATTAAAATTTACTTATTGATCACTCTTTATAGACTAATGATCCCATGATCATTTTTTAGGAAATGATGTTTTTTTATAAACATCTAAGTGATCTTACATTGGAGCTCTTTGGGCCCACCATACGTACACGATGGAATGCCCAAAATCAATATTTAAAATGTGAGCTCATTAATCGTTTAGTTGTGTTGTTCGGTGATAAAACATTCAACCGAACCAAGGTTCTTAAGAAAGCTGGTACCTATCTAAAGTATGTGAGGGACCAATATAGGTCACATTTACAGAAGAACAGAAAGTACAAGAATCCCCCTATGATTCTGAAGAGGGAGTGGAAGGACTTGGTGTCGGATGGAAAGGAGAAGGCTGAAAAGAAAAAAGGAAAGACACCACCGAACCAAGGAAGGTATGTGATACTATCAAAAATTTAATTATATATTGATTACTCTTTCTTTTTACATACTCTAACGTATTTCAAATTTTTCATAGGCTGCCCGACACATCAAAGGAAACAAAGGCAAGACTAGAAAAACACAGGCAGCACAAACTTGGCTTTGGTGGTTATATGAAATTAGCCGCACGATTTGTAATTATCAATAAATGAAATATTGCATCCAAATAATAAATTACAAACAATTTTGGTTTTATCACACCATAGAAGCAAAATTCATGATCGCATTCAAAAATGTAGGGTTGTGATTTCAACAGAGTTCCCACAGAAGAGGACCTGAAGATTGCCTTCCACCAAGGCTATGGATCTCTGACTAAACACCTAAGAGTCTCGACTGGGCAAACACAATCTTCCACTGCATCCAACACACGGGTAAATAAACTCAATAAAGTTTATTTCAAATTGAATACTTGTGCAATCTATTCAATATTAATTTCCACCATAATAATGTGTCTATTTGTTTTACATAGATAAGCAATGATAATACTGCACATGACATTGGAATGTAGCCTGGTGAGGGTGGAGCACAACCTGCAGATGAATGCCATGGTGTGCATCCCAGTATTGGACGTATTCATGTGCTATACAAAATGCAGTATAGATTAATACAATTAAACATCTTTAATTGCATTTGGTGTATTAATCAATATAACCTTTTGTGTTTCAACTTTAAAGCATGTAGAGCATGATCAACATGTTGAGCATGATCAGGCTTGACAAGATCAGGAACATGATGTGGCTCCATCAGGTAAAGAGGACCACTATAATATTCTTTTAAACATATTTAATTGCAATTGGTGTATTAATCAATGTAATCTTTTGTGTTTCAACTCCGGGTCAAGATTTAGAGGGTGTTCAGCATGTTGAGCATGAGGCTATAAGACAATATTAGGAACATGATGTGGCCCAGTCAGGTAAAGAGCACCACTCTGATATTCTTTTAATTAATGAAATACGTGTAACAATAATAATAAAATATATCAATTTAACATTTCTTTGCTATTGCAGCAGACCCCCCATTGCAGCGGCATCCACGTTGTGAGTACACGACTAAGCATACATTAAGATCACGAGTAGAGCTCGAAACAACTGAAGGGGGGACAGATGATTTTGAAAACGAAACTCCACTATAGCTTTTTTTAGCTGCAAAAAAGAAACAAAAAAAGAAGTGATTGTAATCATATTATAACAACCATATTTTTGATATGTAAAAACTGAAAAAATGAATGTTATATGTTAATGAATGGATGTGAATATGTTATATGTTAATGAATGAATGTTATATGTTATTAATGCAGGATGAGTGAATGAATGTTATATGTTATTAATGGACGAATGAATGAATGTGAATATGTTAATGAATGAATGTTATATGTTATTAATGGATGAATGAATGATTAATGTTATATGATCGGGTATGGAGAATTGAGAGTGATGTGAGGGGAGGTGAGGGGCCAAATGAGCTTCCACCTTCACATGGTTGGACCTGGTTGGACCTGTTAAGGAGAATATTAAACTATTCTCAAAACAAAAAGAAGCTCAATAAGGTAAGTAATGCACTTTTCAATATAAGAAATGCATCGTTTGAAACATCAAATCAATATGCAAAGATGAAAGAAAGTGCTAATTTTTCACTATGAATATTGTGTTGTGTGTGGATTTGATTTCAAAGCTCTATTTTATTTTTATTTTTTAGTGGTCTCTAAAATTTGACTTTTGTGCATAACAGGTTAGTGGAAAATTTGACAGCTCTGAAGGGTTTAGAGGCTCGATTGAGATAGATACACGGATATTTGGATCTTGTTGTTGATGGGAGGCTTCCACTTAACCATGAAATTTTGTACCATCTACAAGTATGCTAAAATATCTCTACTTACATTCATTCAACTTACTGTAATATAATATCTGACAAAAATCTCCTTTTCATTATACTTAGATGAATTTCCATGCCATGTTCCAAAGCACATGTTTTAAAATAGGCAAGAAGGATGCTGGCAAAGGTTAAGGAATTTGGCTTTACACCTGCCAATTGCATAGTTTACTTCATTCATCCAGCATATTGCCAATGCGTTTCACAATTGTTGGAATCATATACTATAATTATAGAACTAGTAAAATTAAAATATGTAAGTTTCAAATATGGAATTACATATCTTTCTATGAATTTTTGAAAGAAAATATCAAAATGGAGAAGTATTAACAAAATAATCTGCATAATTTCTAAGAGATCAGGGAATTTTTTTGCAGAGTTATCTTGAATATATTTAAGACAAAAGTAACTTATAGAGATTGAAGCAGAATATCGGTAGTCTAAAATCACCAGTAAACACATCTTAGTAGTATCTCAATTCAAGAGAACTAGGTCCACTATCCATTAGCCAGTAAAACAAATAAAATCAATTCATAAGATTATTATGTTCTTTCTTTTTGATTGTTAGGAAGTCATCAATATACACTTGGTTTTCCCGCCTTCTCTTGCCTCATGGCCAGAGAGTTTCTGCAGAAGGCATCAAAGTAACCTTCAATATTGATAATGGCAATGAGTACAAAGTCAGTATAACTTAATGCTAATTGGGTATGATTTTATTTGTTCAAGACCAATTTAGATTCATTTTCTGCTCACACTACTTTTATTTATATTTATGTTTTGCTAATATCCATTTTCCTTTACATTCATATTCTTCTATACATATTGTGTTTGCAATAATGTTTTCCTTAATTTAATCTAAGGGAGAGGACCCAGTACCTGAGCAACTTTCAATGTCATGTTGTTAGGATTTATTGTGAAGCTAATCCAAAGTTTTTCATTGTTGCTTAAGGCCATATTGCAGTGCTTTCTCTAGGAAGCCCACATGATCCCCATCAGGTATCTTCCGTTTTTAGTCTCTAAATTTCTTAGAAGAAATCAACATCCAGTTTGTCTAAATGTGGCTCCTTGTTTACACATTAATATATATTTTGGTAGTAATGGATCAAAGTGGATTCATGGGGTCTTAAAGAGAAGGCTCTCAAACATGGAGATCAAGAGTGGGACCAGGTAAAACCATTCATAATCATGCTCATATTGTTTTATTGACTGTCTAAGAGCTAAGTATCCAGGATAACATTATGTATTTTTCAATTTTGGGTTTGCAATCCTATTTTTTAGTACACTAGCTAAGTATCCAAGATGCACTACAGGTACTCTTTCTCACCAAATTACTCATTTTCCACAAATTTAGATTCTAGTGTGTAGTTTAATGTTCACTAGTTTGATTTTTTATTTTTTAGCAAAATTAGAATCAGGTTCGTAGGTTGTGCTTGTTGTCCATGACAGTCCCCTTGATCTCATGACTCGTCATAGGTTTAATATTTTGCTCCAATTGTTGATCAACATCAAATGTGGCCATCATAATATCATCCATAGCCTCCATATTCTACAATTATTCATTGCTCATTTTTCATACATAGTAACCAAATAATGCAGGCCTAGAGCTTGGACTATAGATGTATGCAAAAAATGATAAATCCCTGCCTCTGTAAGGCTAATTAAACATAACAACTGACATGTTGTTTGATATTTTAAACAATCATATGACTGTCATTTTTCTACCTTGTAAACACTTACTCAATGCATACAATAATTTATTGAAATGCAAAGTTGAATGGCCTCTTAACTCTTAACACTAATGTCATTGCATTTGTCCAAATAGGGTTAATCATATTGTGATCTAAATTTTCATAATGAAGTCTTCCAATCTGTCCTTTATATCTGAGCATTGATGACAATCCATCTTGTCTTTTACTAACCCTATTAAATGCTCATGGTCTTGGCACATCAACTTTCTCTCTTTGATTGACATGTTCTTATGTCTTGTCATTATCCATATGGATGCACTTTGGAGCCTCCTACTACTTTTAAATATCGCCCAGAGTCACCCCAATAAGTATTTCGATCCATTTATATCTTCATCGACAAGAGATCATATATCGCTAGGATATTCTGTAGTTTCCCCGATGTGGTGAGTCTCCCCGATGATTATTCTTTCGATCTCAACTATGTCGCCAAGATTCATGTCGATGTAATCTTATCGGCGTCACATAGTGGGTCAGGTAAACATTCGGAACTTACTCCGATGTTATATGTCTTGCCGATATGCTTCCCTCGTGCTTCATCGATGAGACAAGATGAGTATCTCACCGATGAAAATTCATTACTGAGACTACAGGCCAATCCTCCCGATATATCTTCTCAGGCAATTCTGATCACTATAACAGTCTTGATCTTTCACCAATATGCCTACATTTGTTAAAATAGCTTTTTTTTAAAAATAAATTGTATTGTTCCGTCGAATTTTCAACGAACCTCCAAAAGCGTCCGACGAATCTGCAATATATCCGACGAACTTTCGTCGTAATCACTTCCCTATTTCGTCACGCGTTCAACGAACTTCTGTCGTTATTTCGATATGTACTATGTCGCCAAGACTCCTACCGATGTAATCTTATCGACGTCACATAGAAAATTTGCCTCTGCACTTTCAGAAGTGCACTTGAGGGGTCAGTTTGAATGACCCACTTTGGAGAATCACAATTCGGAGCCTGTTGATTTCCAAGCAAAACCCATTTGCAGACGTATTTGATTGACATATGTGAGTGTGTGTGTCAATTTTCAGCTTTTCACATTAAGTTTTGACAGCGTTTCGAAAAGTAAAGCTGGAAGGTTTTTGCACTGTTCTGCTATTTGCAGATTGTCAGTTTGTGAAATAGCCTCCTGTTTGAGCTTGGATTTCGCAACCAGTTGACTGTCATGTCAAATTGAATGTTGTTTTGTGTTCTCCATACCTAAATGATCTCAGGTGTCAGTTTGTAGAACTTTATGATTTGATTTGATATTTTTAGCAGACCAAAACCAAATGTAGTTTGCTCAATTTCACATCTGCATTCCTGACAGCCTTTCTGAATGGTCAACTTTGATCGTTAATATATTTTGATCAAAGATGTTTCATGGAAATTCCTTTTGCACACGTGCTCGGGGTACCTTAATGAACTCATGTGTCTGATGGCAGCTCTTCAGGGGTTGATTTGCTATTTTTACAAATTGGCAGTCGGGTGTGTTTCAATTGTTTCAGAACAGTTGTAGTTTCAAAAAAGCTTGACTGGACAACTTTGCCGATTAATATCCTGTTCCTCGGGATCTGTTTCTCTGAGCCGTCTTTTGCACTATACTTTGGGATCAAATGACTATATGCTTACAAGTTTTTATAGTTTCACGAGGTCATTTGATTGGTTTCCCAGATTGATTCCTGAGTCAACTTGGCCTGTTTTGATAATTTTCCAAAAGTGACAGAAAACAGTTTCTGACGGCAACCCAGTTTACCATTTCACTTAAAATGCATCCAGATGTTGTTCTGGGATGACTTGAGTTTGAAACTTGTTTGAAAACAAAAAAAAAAATTAGTCGTGCCACTTGGGTGCCGACATGCTTTGCATGATCATGAACTTATAATGGCTCCGGTGTTGCAATCTCATTAAGTAAATTGATTTGTATTTGTTAGCAGGTGGAGGAACATGCAATTATAATTACTTCAAGTTTTAAAATTTAAAATGAGATTCACTTTTCAAATATGGAGTTGAAAATCATACCACCAAGAGGGTAAGGATTTGGAATAAAGGATAACAAGCATGAAGTTTTCAACGCAAAATGTGAAAAGGAAAGTGTGTTCACAGTTAGCATTGAGCGTCATTTTTCAAGTAAGGTTGAATATGCTTGTTGCTAAAGGGACCCGACATTTGTCACATAGTTTGAAGATAGCTTGTTCCTTGAGTTGTTTGCAAGTTGTGGATGTGTAAAAAATGATGCATCTAAAGGTATGAAAAATGGATTTTGGATGTCTTTGAGACTCAATCCATTCTACGAAGGTCTCATAATTGATTCAATTCTAGGTGAAGTGGCAACTATGGCTTGATGTAAAGGCGGTGAAGATCATGTTAACATACTCTCATTTGGATTGCCAACGAAATCATGGATTTTGTTAACCTGATGCAAATTCATTTTTTCCCATAATTGGAGGGTGTGACATTCTCACAAGAAAGGGGTGACAAATGGTAACGGAATTAAATAAGAATAGAAAATGCCCTTTTCTGATTTGCCTTTGAACACATTTGTAAGTAAAACCAGAGTAAAGAGGGGATATGTTGAAAACGCCTTCGAAACTTGTAGGCAGACGCATAATTGAGTGTGCTGGAATGAATGGTAAAATGGATATAATGATACTTGATTTCAGTGAATTCAAGAATGGTGTTTCTGGATATAAAACTCAAGTGAGAATAGTAACAGGTGAATGCATTGTCAAGAATTGAAATTGTTAAATGAATATGGACTCTCAGAATGCCAGTGAAGCGTGATACACACTGACTACTTTTGGACGAATCAGGCTGCGTTGAAATTTTTGAGAAAATAACTTCAAATAAATACACATATAAAGGATGTAAGCACACTTCAGTGAGGGATCGAATAAGAAGGCCACTGGGCAGATTGCTTGCTTAACGGAGTACCTATCCGGCCGGTGAAAGTCCACACCAGAGAAGGATGATGGGAGGCACGAGCTGAGAGGAAGCTCATACATATTGAGGTTGGAGGGCACGGCCAATGGAGGAGTTCGCAGTCAAACAACAGTGAAGGTGTAAAGACCACGCATCAGGAATGGAAGGGAGCCCGCGCCTGCAGCAAGGGGCCGCACCAAATGCAGATGGCAGGAGGGCTGGTAAAGCCAAAGTGAATTAAGGCAGTTGCATAAAGCAAGGAGGCGACCAGATAGGATGTGCGGCCTTTTGCAGGGGTGGACACAACCAGCAATGCGTGGAGGTGGGCGCGGATAGCACAGGGAGGCCCGTGCCCAGGTTCCAACGGGTTGCTTGCGCCAGAAGTGAAGGTAACCCACGGACAGGTGAAGGAGAGCCCGGAGCCCGCGGCCAGGTGAGTTGTGGTGGGGCTCGAACCAGTGGAAGGGGAGGCCTGCGAGGAGAATACCATGAGAGAGGCACAATCTTGGAGGGAATCTTTGCATCCATCAAAGCCACGGAAGATGGAGGAACTGTATGTGTGATAAGGCAGGGCTCCATGAAAATATCAAACACACTAGACATAAAATGCATCTATTGATAAGGCTTCAGAACTTGAAGAGCAACCGAGGTTGCGTGGGGAGATGCATAAAACGAATGTGGACTGTGGAGGGCTCTGGAAACTTCCAAACAAATACAAATTGATTTGACAGAGTGCGCGGGTTTGGGTGAGGACTTGCGCCAACCAGAGGGAAGGAGCCTGTGTCAGATGATAGTTGTGAGATTTGGAGTGGATAATAAACATCCATCAAACAATGTAGATGAAGTTGCCGCCATGGATGCCCGTGGAGAAATGCTCGAGCACTGAGAAACGAGCAAAATAATTTAGGGCAATTTAAGGATGAAACAGGATCAAAGGTCAAAAATAAATTTGACTCCAGCAACATCCGAGCCGTCGCCCGCCATATCGTGATCCGGATATGATCACGGGCTATCAATTGTGGGATGGCGGGATGAGAGGTGAGTGTGCAGTGGATCCCAGCAACAAAATATGGAGATGTGGGTAATAGTTCTATGGTAACCAAATAAAATATACGAGGGTTTTTATACAAAATGGAACATAACTTTTAAAATTGAAATGTTGCCCGTGAAAATAGAATACATCAACATGTGTGGGTTAAGGATGAAAGGGAATAAATATGGTGGGTCCTCTGCAACAAAATTAAATGCTTGGGTAATGTTTTCTTTTAAAGGGTGCTCGTTTAATTTTTAGTGAACACTTTTAAAATATCTCCGATGATATTTTGATCAAGTATGGAGATCGGAGATGCATCTCCAGCTAGATCCTGGCCGTTGCCCGTCATTTCGTAATCCGGATTTGCTCGATAAATATGGATTGGGGGATGGCGGGGAGAGGGAGAGAAAGGAGTGAATAAAATGAATAAAATTTAATGTTTTGTCATAGTTTGGTAAAGTAATATCAAATTGGGGGTGGGACCCATTTTTATTTTCTCTCGGGTGTGAAGTTTAAAAATTTAGGGGAAGATGAAAGCTAAGGCAAATCAATCGGAGGGTGTGAAGTTTAAAAATTTAGGGGAAGATGAAAGCTAAGGCAAATCAATCGAAGGGTGCCCGCCATATCGCAATCAGGAATTGCCCAGTTATTAACAATTGCGATGGCGCGGGAAGATGGGAAGAGGTGGATTAAACCTTTAAAAAAATAAATGTTTTGCCTATGGTCCGGTCAAATATTTTTAAATATAGTGGACGCCTCCAAATTAATATTAAATTTTATTTTATTTTTTTCACGAGGAGAAGTGGGAGATGGGTCCCAAAGTGAATTTCAAAGTGGCTCAGGTATTCCAAGGTGCCAGGGGTAAAATTTTAACGGGAATTTCTATCTACCTTTGGGGGAAATTTTCAAAAGATATTTTACATGGAGGGCTTAGTGTGGAGGAAATAAATTATAAGTTTTTCATTTTGATTTTAAAGTGAAAACACACAGACCTGGGTAGAATTTGCAATGTATCCGACAAAATTTCGTCGTAATGACTTTCCCATTTTGTCGCGAGTTCGACGAACTTCTGTCGCTGTTTCAATCTGAAGTATGTCGCCAAGACTCTTGCCGATGTATGCTTATCGCCATCAGATAGCGGGTCGGGTAGACATTCAGAACTTACTCCAATGGTATATGTCTTGTTGATATGCTTCCCTCGTGCTTCGTCGATGAGACAAGATTTGTATCTCGCCGATAAAACTTTATTGCTAAGACCAAAGTCCAGTCCTCCCGATATATCTTGTCAGGCAATTTTAATCGTTGTAACAATCTTGATCTCTCACCAATATTTGGAATATGTCGAAACTTTCATCGTAATGGCGATGAACTTTTGCTATTAATCTAATGTTTTTGGCAAAGGTATGTCGCTTGTGCTCCGTGTGTTATGCGTCGTTACATCGACGAAACCGTCGTCGTGGTTCCAACGAACGTATGTCATTGCTCCGACGCTTCAGCGGAGGTACGCCGCCCGTGCTTTGGCCATTGCTCGTCGCTCGATCGACGAAGTGGGCATCGTGGTTTCGACGAGCTTGCGTCGTGAGTGCAACGTTTTATAGTCCGTCGGAATATAGATGAAAATTGAGCAACGGCGGTGATTTCTACGATTCGTCGGTCGGGCGACAAAACTGCGTCAAAAGTCCGACGAATGGCCATCGAAAATTGGAGTCAAATTCAGTAGTGGTGTGTGTGTTTTTTTGTGTGAGTGCATGTTGATAAGCAAGCTCCTAAACAAGTACAATAAGGTATCCCGTGCTAGGGTAAATCAAAGGTCATAATGAGTATATAAGTGTCGGTATCAATAAGTCAATGTCATCGTGAACCCTAAGTCTATGAGTGTCTCAGACTCCTACTCTTCTCCCATTCTCTACTCAAGGCAACATTTTAACCCTTATGTTCTTACGAAGGTGCCCTCTAATGAGAGCCTACATTGGTTGGTGTCTGCTTATGTTGAACCCCCCATGTATCTTTGTAATCTCATAAAAAGGGTGTTCTCTACGTATAGTCCAATGTAATTCGAGAATCTCATAAGATGCATACTAGGATGGAGTTATAATGTCAAGCTTTACACACTTGCAATTTCACATTGTACCTTGCACTCACTCTAGTGCCTTATCTTACATTATCTTGATGCCAAAGTACTAACACCATTTTTATATTTTTTTGTGCTTTTCCTAATGTTATAAACCTTTTTTGGTCCAAACTGTCTAGACAAGAGAACTACATATGGATGTCAATGCAATGTGCTAGTGGCCTACAACATGTTATCCATGATTTTGTGACCATTTCCAAGTGTTCATTTTTGTATCATGGTCTACTACTTGGAAGGAAACCATCTTGAATAGATTCACGATGAATATCTTCCCTTTGTTCCTCTCTTTGACCTAATGCAAACATCCATTCTCCCAATTCCATCACTTGGAAAAAATTATTCCCAAGCTCTCAAGCTTTGCATTTAAAAATTATGAACTATCTCCATTGTTGTGAATATTTTTACCATTGTTCTCTATATGTGAATACTCTCATTGTGTTTTGTACATTCATGGAGGTGTGGTAGCAACTTCTACAAATTAGCATTATCCCTCTTTGTTGCTTCAAGTTTTGGAGGTGATATTGTTCTTGTGTTTGTTCCAATATCTTTTATTTGTCTTGTTGCTTTCTTTATTGTATCTTGGGTTTTGATAACATCTTGGAATCTAGTATTATTGGCATTATAGTTTTCTAGTATTCTATTTAGCTTTGCATTTGCAATATCTATTTTCAAGTATTATCAAAAAATAGGATGTTGTGGAGGTAGAAATAGAAAAATAGGGATTTGACCTAAACGCAAATCCCCAAATAACCATCGATAGATTTATTTTCCTTTTCTTTTGTTGCAATTTCCATTGAGGAAAATAGCATTCCATATTCTTTGCATTTGATGATATCTTCTCCTTAATTTCATTATCATTTTATAAAATTTATGTTCATAGATTAGTTTATTGCATTGTCATCACACTATTCTCGTTACAAGTAAACTTCACCATACTCCCTTATTTAAATTTGGTATGTGCAAGGGATGTTTTTTTAGCAAACCAATGTTTTATATTTTTTGATTGTATGGGACTATAGTGTATCACGATGTCATCCGTGTAAAGCACTAGTGTCCAACATAGTCATCTCCAAATATTTGGTCCATGTTCTTATTTTATAGTTTTTTCCCCTTTTATATTTAGCTTGTGATCTCTATTTATCAACTTTATGCAATTAGCATAACTTTTCTTCTTTAAGTGTTTTAGCTTCATTTAATAAATAAACATTTGTTTATAGTTAAAGCAATAAAGGGTTAATTGGCATAATCTCAATAGTAGATTAGTATGTAAACATAAACTTAGGCTAGTTAACCCTATTGTAAAATAATTCAGATCACTTGGTAATATAACCAACTCTCTTTGTCCAAGTCAAATTTCAATATTTATAGGAGTAAAAATATTAGTGTGAGGTTGATAAAAGATAAGACACCTAGAATTAAAAAAAATCTCATATCTCATTTGAGATAATAAAAATAAAAGGCTCAAAATTCCCAATTCAATGTCACAAATAAATGTTCATTCATCAATTGTGCCCACATTCTCACATCAAATGAAATAAAATTAAACATTGATAATAAACATCATAAATATCATCAAATTTATGTAACAAATAAATGCAAATAAATGAGTACATGAGTGTATGTATTACAAATCAATAAATAAAAGGATACTTACAGATATGTCCCTCCTACTAGGAGAGGCTTGTTACAACCTATCTTGGAGGACTTGGTCCCAGGGACAATTCCTCTACCTCTCTTAGGGCCCCACACTCTCTTTGTGGAGGTTGATAGTTCAAATAATGGATAGTATGGCATCAATGACACGTTTATCCTTTGGTTTCTTGTAGATCTCTCCATATTGGGCTCATAGTCTACATCATCCTACTCACTCTATTGTTGTAACCTATCCTACTTAGTCATCTCCCACTCTAGATTATCCTCTAGTAGTTGTGCCTACTTGTTTCCCTCTTCCATATTTGATGGGTGTCCCTACAGTCAACAAGGGTCATCCTACTCTCCCTAGTAGTCCTAGCCTAGCATTACATATCCCCTTGTGTATTATCTTATATAGGGGAAAAGCTGCAAGTCTTAGCCCTCCAAATTGTTTAACTACCTTGTCCATAGGATGTGTATCTTGTTATCATTATCGGTCTCTCAAAGAAATAATACCTTTACAAGCATCCCTCACTTCCTCATCTCCATCTCAAAAACCCTGTAATTGTGATGTATGCATTTGTAATCATGTCTACATTAGTCATGTTCTTCATGCTATGAATAGTATCTAGGAATCAATAGAGATTATCCCACCTTAGAAATCAAATGAACCTAAAAGAGAGTTGTTGATTTGGACAATGAGACTTTAGAGGACCACCTAGGTTTCTTCTAAGAGGAGTGGGACATTGTTGATGGTTTGAAGGATCTCTCTTCTACTTAGTCTTTTTTTTTGGTCTCCCCTATTTGTGTGCTATTATTTTTTTGTCTCTAGTTCTATTTGTTGTCGGTTTATAGTTTTTGCTTCCCACTTCTTATGCTGGCTATTTTGATTTTTCTATGTAAATGGTCCTTTTTGTTGTTCTTGGACTAGATGTAAAAGGGTTTAGGCCCTTTCAAAAACCCACTTTTATAATTGATATCAAAAAATTATATTTCATTAGTCAATTATGTTAAATTATTAAAAATAATTTGATTAATTTAGTGTATTTGTTTATTTATTGTTAACTATTCAATTTAGATTTTGATTAAAATAAGCAAGAAACTAGGGTCCTTAATCTTTGCAAAGTTTCCATAAGGCAAGGCAAAATAGGCCCAAGTTGGCCAAGAATAGCAGAGAAACGACACAACCAAAATACGAACAATTGCAGCCAAGTTGTCATAAACAATAACAAACGAAAGAATGAGTTGGGACCCTCAGGGTTAAGGGTCCCATTTAGACAATACCAGGCCTAAAATGAGTTGGCATATCGCCCGACACATGAACATGAGTTCTGGGAATTGATATAGGAGTACCTTTCTTCCTCCTTACAACAATCTAGGAGACATTAACATCCAAATTCTCATAACAAGGGGAAGCAAGGGGGATTCCCACACAGAGAGCCCATCAACATACTAGGAGAGAGCCATAGAATGGCAAGGAAAAAGATGGTCATCCATCACAAGAGTAATCTAAATATGATCTAAATCCAAAGGAAAATTAGGTTGTGAGGTCAGGGCAAGAGGTTCCCCAAGAGTTTGAAGGACATGTTAGAGTCGTGCTAGAAGCAAAAGATGTGTCATCATCCTAAGATGAGTCATCTGATGGAGAATCATGAGCATGAATAGTTAAGTGATCTTCATTATAATCCTTCCACCACATAGTAGTGCCCTTACGACGCGAGAGAGAACAATTTGTAACCAAGTGACAAATGGAGAAGCATCGACAAAATCTAAAGGGGAGGCCCTCATAATTGAGAGGATGAGTCCAAGGCCTATCCCCAACCATCAAAAACCACATCCGTATGAAGAGGCTTGGAGATGTCAATATCCACCAAAATACAAATAAAATTCAAATGCCCCATGTAGGAAGTGGAATTGTCAACTTTCAAGAAGTGACCAATAGAGTTGCCTATGGCCTCATACCATGAAACCTCCCAAAGCTGTAGAGGGGGGTTTGGAAGTCTAACCCACATCAACTGCACATTTAGTGGCTCAATAAGAGGGTTTAAGGAGGTTAAATGAGGCTTAACAGAGAGAGTGCTCCCCCCAAGCCCATAGCTTACTTAACACCAATTTATATCCTTAGAAGAGGCAAAAGAAGCAATGAAAAACCTTTAGCACAGGGAAAGAGCTCAATCTTACCCACCACAAGAGGCCTCCAAGAATCTAGAACCCATTTGTGAAGATCAAGAAGTGAAGGCCAAAGATTGAAGAATTTGCACATCATACCCTACACTGGCAGAAGTCCTTATTTTTGACATTCTAGCCACAAACCACCACTATGGATGATTTGGCGCAAGGAAATGGACAAATTTTTTCCCTCAATGGATGAATAGCACCAATATCAACCACATGAGCAAAGCTCTGACCAATAGCAATAATAGAAAACCCCAAAGGGGGGCACAACCCACACCCACACCAACAACCCTAGTAGAAGAAGGCAAGCCAACATAAACATTGTCAACTTCGGCAGCAAAAGTCAAAGCTTTGGGCGAGGATGCATGCACAACAACCATAGCGGCACCCAAAATAATAAAAGAGCCCAAATTGGAGGAGGAATGCTACCTAGTAACGCGCCATGGGCAAGTGGAACATGTGGCATGAGATGATAGTCGCCAAGCATAGAGGATGGGAGCCACGGGAGAATGGGAACGATGGGAGTGACATTCCAAAACTACAACTAGTACAAAATGACTATTTAATTTAGTTACTTCATTATTTATTATGAAAATTGCAAAAAGGAAAGCAAACTGTTTTTAACAAATTTAGATTAATTTAGTTTAATGAATTTGAAATAATTAGATTAGATTGTTTTGTTTTATTTGTTTAATTATATTAGAGCTTATGTTTTCATTCAAAACATAAAAAAGACATTCAAAAACAATATAAACCTCAAGAAAATCAAAACAAAAGATTTATTACTTTATAAATCATTTTTGAACAAATTAAATCAAGACATGCAAATGAATAAAACACTCTCCAAACAATCCAAACGAAAGCATAAAAACAATCTCAACAATTGAAATTGCTTTTAATGTGCCTAAGATTATGACCATACTTAGCAAGAGATCCCTAGGAAGAAGTTACTCATATTCACATAGTTCTCTTCCATGAACAACTCAATATCCTAGAAGATCACCTTAGATAGCAATCTCTACAACTCCAAGGATTATACTTCCTATCCAACCAACACCTTAGCCCCTATCCATTTATTATTGCCACAACCTCAAATAAAATAAAATCAACCAATCCATCTAATCATTTATCCATCAAGACTACCACTTCACTTGATCTTTACTACAATACTAGTCTTAGATGTCTTAGTTTCCATTCACATGAACAATTATGTGAGCACCAATTTTTGTGCGTAGTGTTGCAATGAATACAAGTTAAACAAGTTGTGTTTCTCTCTCTCCTTGAAAGAGGTAGCTTCTTCTACAACAATTAGGGATACACCGACTCACCTCCACCTTTCCTCCTCCCCAAGCCTAAAATAAATTCACATGATAAAGCATGAAATGATGGCTAATAAACATTATGTGAAAGAAACAATTGCAATTCTCTATTAATATTAGTGTCTTTGAATACATCTAAAAGAAAAACAACATCGTGTATAAGCCCATATTGTGAAGATAAAAATAATCGAGCATGTAATATTGCATTTTCATTTCCACTAAATATAACTAGAATTGATTCATTAATAGCATATGCCTTAGAAAGATGAAGCATACAATCATGAGTCCTAGGAGCATCTATACGATCCAAGGGATCCTCATGCATTGATGGAAAAGTGTGATCATTAAGCAAAGCAATATCATGTGGTGGTGAGGACAACTAAAGCATATCGTTGATGCAAGCATCTTAGTCTTGTTCATTAAATGTGACATAAAAATAAAGAGGTACTCAAGGGAAAAACACTATCACTTGTAATAGAAGAAGAATCTTCAACATTAGGCTCATCACTAGTCATAACATAGTCA
The DNA here is from genome assembly GCA_007115665.2 of Sequoiadendron giganteum. Classification (NCBI taxonomy): domain Eukaryota; kingdom Viridiplantae; phylum Streptophyta; class Pinopsida; order Cupressales; family Cupressaceae; genus Sequoiadendron; species Sequoiadendron giganteum. The sequence goes on from CM021106.1 coordinate 400,709,906, forward strand.
ACATCAAGAACATCAGCATCACTAGTACTAGTCATAGGAGTGGTATAATCAATATGAAGCTCATGGACAAGCAAAGAGAAAACCATCTAAAATAGAAGGGCAAACAAACAAGATCTATGAAATATGAAAAGAATGCATCCATGGAACGTGTACCACCATCTTTAATATTTATGGTAAAAAGGATATGGTGTCATCAAGGAGAAGTGGATAATGTAAAAGCTATAAAAAACATATTAAAATCTTTGATGCATGTGATGATATAAGCTAACAAGAAGGGTTGATGGGATTTCATAGTCAAAGAATCAATAACCAAGTCAAACTGCTATGGGTAAAGGAAGAATAACTTATAAACTTCATATCTAAACTAAAGATGTGAAAAATTAAAAAGGTCAAATTAAAAATCATTGTTGGGAAGATCAAAACCCTAAAGCGGTTCAAAATGTTTAGTTTACCAAAATGTGGACAAAAATACCCAATGGTCCTTAAGGTACCTAGAAGTATAGATCTAGGTCTAATAAATAATATAATACAAAATACCTAAACAAATACAAAGAGTTGAGTAGGACATATACCAATAAATGCTTAAATGAAAGAGGGGTAAAGGTGGTCACTTGGCTATTTCATGTTTACCTTGACTGATGCCAGTTGAGTATCAAACTTAAGACTATGAAGGTGTATAGATCATTGTGACATACTAAGTTTTGATGTTCTATGATTCAAGAAAAAGTCGTCTAAGATGCAATTTCGATATACTATTACAATTGCATCTTGTTGATGCAATCATGTCCTCTATACCTACAAATATGAAAAACTAGTTCACCTTCCCACAATATTTTAGTACATAATGCAATGTTGGCAAACACCTTTAAGAGTCTACTATGAAAGCATTTAAGGTCTAGACTTATTTCTAAGTTAGTCAAAACCCTATTTGTTGTTTCCATGAGACCAAAAGCACACAGGACAAGGATACAAGATGCCTAGAATGAAGTGTCACCATAGTATTTGTGCAAGCAAAATGATAGTGACTCCTTTCTCTCTCGATGTCTCTTTCATGACTCTAATGACCTAGAACTTGTCTTTAAATATAGAACTCTAAATGCTTAATTCGAAAAAAATGGCATACAAGATGACAAGCAATAATTTAATTCCAAAATTATCAAATTGTGGGAACAATAAATTTGGAAATTTGGAAGATCACATGGACAATTGATTCGGGCATAATCGCGATCACAATTTGATCTGAGAAGAAAACCTTTTGAGATCAAACCAACCCAATTCTAAAGATAAGATATTAGTAGCAAAGAGGTAAATATTAGATTCGACACTACAAGACAACCTAGCACTAGGGGAGAGGGGCCAGTAGTCGTGTGGGCTAACTTTGTCAACATATAGCGATTGATTGGTATATCGTAGAACCTTCATTTCTTTTTTTGAAATGTGGGCTAGCCTCATATCTATCTATAACTAAGGTTTGGAGGTGTGACTCATCATGCAGCTCACCACATTAGCACATCTATTGAGAAGTGTCTAAAATTTGACTTTTTAAATATTCGACCAAAACTTAATCATGGGACCCCCAATAGTTAAAGAAAAAAATACCATTTGTTGTTTGTAAAATATCATATTTTTATTTAAAATAAAATTAATATGCAACTAAATGAACCAAATACCTATTAGTAACCATAAATCTGTGATATCTCTAGTTTTTATATTCAACACATATGGACCAATAGTTGAACACAAAAAAAAACATTTGTTGTTATAAAAACAACACATAATTATTTAAAATACAACTTATATCAAACAAAAATGGAGCAATAGTTGAACACTAAAACTTTTTGAAAATCTTTCACATTTAATGGGAGAAAATACATGGTATTTATTGTGCTCATCTTTTATATTTGTGATATGACAAACTATTAATATAAAATACTCCAATGCTTGTGCATTGCTAGCCCAATAGTTGTACACATAAGAAAAATATTTTTTCACTATCATAACAATACTTGTTTAAATGATAGCATACAAAAAACGGGTGGTGTCGAAAGATTATGAGGACGACGCTCCTAAGGAAGAAGATGAAGGTTGAAGGTGCCCAGGCCTCCGTTATTTTCTAGTATATAGTTAAGGTTTACTAGCTTTAGTCAATCCCGGGTTCATTTTAGCATAACCTATCAAATTCAGGCCTTTTTTGTATCTGCAAAAATAGAACAGTTATCTTGGAAGTATTTTTAGTAGATAGTAGTTGTTTGGCCATTTTCAAACAAGGCCTTCAGCTGCTCTCTTCCATAACCTGCAAACTTGTAAATTTTTTTGGATAATCAATATAGGGTGTTGCCTTCTGCAGCGGTTTAACTAACAACAACAAAATAAATATGTGGTAACATTGGGTATTATAATCACAATTGACTGCACAACTATGGACCCTGCACGACTACTAGTCCCTCTCCCCTAAAACAAATATATTCAAGACAAGGCCCAAATTGAAGAAAAATCAAGAGAAAAAGCAAAGATACAAAAGAGAACTTTGTCGCAACATGGTAGGGCCCATCAATGTTTCTTCTACCAAATAATGATGGGGTTTAAAGGTACTTCCCCAGTTTATAGTTTATCGTGCTTTAATTTTTTCCTATCATTGAATTTCCATTTTATTGTATACTTTGAAGAAACAGTAACGTGTGTGTGTTTAGGTTTTGAATAAGCATTCACTTGGAACTTGGGCATAAAGCTTTCCCCTACCACATCTAACACATTTCTCTCTACCTGAAAATATATTGCGTACATATCTCTTATTTTCAGTTATGATGATTACGTATGTCAATTCAGATTGTGTCAGGTAACTAATAATAGTTCTTATATGTAGTTAATTTACCAATTTGAACTGCTTTGATATTTTAGCAATCAAACTTACAGTTTTATGGCCTTGGATATTGAGTAGTAGACATGTAGAGATAGGCTTGAATAAAAGCTCAGCACAAATCTTGAACCCTGCCTCATCTAACACTTAAATGTCTCCGCCTCAAAAGATAATTAGCTTTTAATATGATAATTAAGTGAATCAATTTGGGTTCTTTACCAGCTAATAAGTGTTAAAATGTGGTAACTTTCCTGTTTTATCCTACTTTTATTCTTTATAAATCTTGACTTTCTATTTTTTTGTCTTTAAGTTCTAAGAAACGGTTGTATTGAGATTATGCTGGTTTTGAAAAATATTTCACTTAAAGTAATTATGTATCTGTGACAGCTGGCTTTGCTAACTGCGCTTCTTGCTTAAGTGGTGGTTGATCTTTTGGTACCTTATGTTTCTAAACCTTGGTTTGATCCTTTTTGTCGTCTTGGTTGAATTGCTATATTTGTTCACTACATCAAATATTTATTAAAAAAAAAAAAGTGTTTCACTATAAAATTTGGCAAAAACCTTGAACCTAGCTATGTCTACCACTTTATCTCTACACCAAAAAAATATTTGCAATACATTTATGTCCCTATTCTGTGTGATGTTGTGTAAACCAATTCGGTTTTCATCTGCCAACTAATAATAGTGTTCAACTGTAGCTAACTTTCCCCATCTGTCTTGCTGTGAATTTTTCACAGTTAACTCTGTTTATTGTAATCAGATATTAAGAAAGCCATATACATCTAATTTAAATAAAGAAATTTGAACCATAACTTCAGCCAAAATCTTTAACTCTGCAACACATCTAAAACTTAAAATATTTGCCTCAAACAAGAAAGAATGTTCTGCTTTGATTTTTTCACAATCATTGATTTTTTGTTTTAACCTTTTCATATACTAGGAGACAGTCGTAAGGGTTTTAAATAAGTTTTCAAACTAAAAACTTTCCCAAAAATCTTAAACCCTGCCACATCCAACACTTTTGTCTGCACCCAAAAACATCTATTTGACGTACCATATACAGTTATATAAATCCGCACCCAAAAACATTTATTTGATGTACCATATCTCTTACTTTCCGTAAGATTGTGTAAGCCAATTCATATTTAAGAAAAATTTATCTACCTCGTCCAATCAATGCCAGGTTTGAAACGTTGTTAACATTTATGTATTTAACTATTTACTCTGTGATGAAGCTAAATGAAATAATTATTCAACAGACTTATGCTACAAAGGCCAACATTGAGCACAGCACTATGCCATAAGATGCAATGAAGAGTAGCTGCCACACACTCCATGACATGAAAACATGTACCTGAATTCCACGTCTACTTTTCATGCACAAGAATTACTGACAAGCATTACAGTAAAACAAAAAAGCATTGATTTTTTCATTAATCATATCAGTAATATGATTGATACATCAATATTAATTCTCTCCTCTTCCTGAGGAGATCACGTGCACAATGCCAGGGACTCCTGATTGCAAAAGCATTCTTACAAAACAGGCAGATTCCAGCAGATCAATAGATACATTAACATACATGAAAAGCAGATCACGTGCACAATGCCAAGGACTCCTGATTGCAAAAGCATTTTTACAAAACAGGCAGATTCCAGCAGATCAATGGATACAGTAATGTACGTGAAAAGCAGTTCATGCAAAACATTGTGTTTGACTTCAGTTCCCTGGTAAATATAATTGCATCCCCAAGCAAAATATCACATGCTTCCCAATGACATTGAACAGTGATGAACTAGTGTATGTTACAGTTCCATTTTATTCTTGGAAATAGTAAGCAAGCTTCCAAAAAGCAACCCTTTACATAGCTGAGCGCATTTGTTTTCCTCACCTTTTGTTTGCTTTTCTCTTTTGCCCACATGAAGCTCCTTGTGGTAGAAATAAAAACCAAGAGTTCATGAGAAAAGAAAAAGAAGAAAATAACCTGTAGTCATCAAAGGAAAAACTTGAATATAAATTCATTACAAGTTAACAATAATTTTAAATTTAACAATTACATTCATTATCAAGTAGGGTGGCGTTTTTTAGTGTGTCGAAGTACGTGATGTTCTATCAAGGAGTCAACTGTGTAGTTTTTGAGTCAGTCTCATTGGCCCATATTTCATGAGTAGTGGTTCACAATAAGCCATATCTCATGAGATGGGTTATGAGATATGGGTTATTGTGAACCACTACTCATGAAATATGGGCCAATGAGACTGACACAAAAACTACACAGTTGAATCCTTGATAAAACATCACAACTGAGTTTCTAAAACTGGAGCTTGAACACCATCTAAATGACCTCTTCAACAACCTGTGTGAGCCTGGGGAGGTCACACCTTCAAATCTAGAAGGGGGTAGGGTGGATTGTACATGTCACTGAATCATAAGTAAATGGAAAGCAATCCTTTTGTCGACTTCCACAGAGGGTCTCATACACCAAATTGGTGTCCTATTTGGCAATGACCTAAAAACTACCTTTAACATCAGTAAAGAGGCATACAATATGCTAATATTTCTGTTTTAAATATTGTATCTTATATTTTTATGCACTCATTGTTACCTGTAACATTTATTCTCTATGCTAATTAACACTAACCAATTCTTTGGTGTTTCACTTTCAATTAAGCATGAAAGCCATGCCATGCTTTAAAGTTTGGGTCTGTTTCAGTCAATTAGGTAATGCATGCAAGTGAAATAAGGTAAGCTTCAGCTGCTACACTTACCAGTTTTACTCGTGTTAGAATCAATGTAGAGAGTACTATGAATTTAACAGCTGTTATCCCACCGCTGCAACAAAACCATTAAGATTGTAACTCCATAGACAGGAATAGGATAATGGGCCTGATTCTCAAGATCTTTTATCAGCTTAGGAAAAAAATCATGTATTTTTGTTTGTGTGTGCATGTCTCTGGGATGGGGGGGAGAGAGAGAGAGAGATTGACCTTCAGTCCCTTTTTTTCCTTGTATGAGAGAGAGATTGACCTTCAGTCATTTCTTCTCTGTTCCCATTTGTATGAGAGAGACAAAGAGAGATTGCCCTTCAGTACTTTCTTCTTCTTTGTATGATATTAAGCAAGGTGCTCACTGATTTGGAAATGGACTCCCACTTGCAGCAAAACAAGTTTCAAGAAAACCATTATAAATGGTGAGCGGTCAATGTATCGTACCAAACAACATATCTTAAAGTGTCTCTCATATTCTCTGCTTTCTTTTCTTGCAGTTCACACTGCTTTGTTTCTCCTATGGTAATAGATCACACAAGTTATCACATTTCCATTTTAAACATATCCAGGACCTGTCCATGCTGGTTTGACTCGGTTGCCTGGGTTTTTCAATAAACAGGACAAACTTGGGTCAAACTGAGGAAAAAGGGCAATTTTTTTTAAATGCATCAGACTGAAAAACACAATTTTGTTACCCAATCCATAGGTTTTTTCTATTAAACCCTCAAAAAATTGATTTTTTTCTCATTTTATCACTTTCAGGAAGCAGTTTAACACACAGTAAATAGTTATACAAATGAAATTCAATTGCTTGCCTTTATTTCTAAATTTTGCTTTTGCAACTAATCTAATGTTAGGGCAATAGCGGGAGTACTTCAGCCACGAGGCCAAATCACTTCATTGGATGGCAATGTAAATTCTACCCCAGCAATGCAGTTCTTCTACTTGTGAGCGCTCTTGGAATGTTATTGAGCACACCCTAAAAAACATAATTGATTGAACCAATAACAGATGAATGATTTGGTCATCATCCACCACATCCTTTGTCTTTGCTTGAAGATAATTCAAGGTTAGAATCTTTCTAATCGTGGATTTCAATAATTTTGTATTTTTGTAGCATACACTAGTAGGTTGAGAATTTATGTTTTCATCATTGCTAATCTCAGGTAGTGTTGAAGATGATCAACCAATTGATCTAGATGAGACTGATTCTAATTCGGAATGGATCACAGCTGAGGAGGGGCATAGATCACAGCTGAGGAGGGGCCTACATTTAGTGAAGAGGATTTAGATATCCTAAATCATAAATGAGGTTTTGGATGATAACAACCATGCTCATTTGGAGCATATGGCTGCAAACGCAGAGGCATCAACTTCTGCTTCACATATCTAGTCATGGCTGCCTTAGAGGCCATTTGAATTTTGAATTTGTATTCTTCATTTTTGTTTTGTATATAACTTATGAGTAATGAGTGTATGACAATATATACTCTTAAGACTAAAAATTTGATACTTAACGAGAATTTGAAAGTATTGACAACATTGAATATTTACTTATGTCTTATAACTGACATTTGGACTTTGTTTCTTTTTCTACACGCTCTATTTGGCATGAATAACGTGCAAATTTATTTATTTTTGTGTGTTTATGATTACTTTTGCATCTTTTAATTTGCCATGCCATTGCCATGTAAATATAATGTGAATATGGTTTCTCTTCTAATTCTTCTGCTTGTAAGTAAATTATCAACCCAGTTTCAACTCTGTATATTCCCTTCCTAGTCCCTTGCCATGCCATTGCCATGTAAATATAATGTGACAATGGTTTCTCCTCTAATTCTTCTGCTTGTAGGTAAATTGTCAACCCAGTTTCAACTCTGTATATTCCATTCCTAGTCCCCTTCTTGCTAATTTTACAAGACAACAAACTAAGCAAATGAAATAAATTCAACTCTAAGCTAAACAAAAAATTTAGTGAACAGTTATATAATTAAAAAATTCAACATTTATCACTTTTTACAGTTTAAAGATTGAAACATGCTATCAAAGCAACATATCAGCATGCCAAACATATGAAAGCAGAATTTCAGCCCTCTTCGGTTTCATCTGAGATATCTTCTATTTTGCTAGGATATGATAGAAACCTCCATATCTCTTATCTCCCTTGACTCCAAAAGGGCGTACAGCTCAACAGTTAGGATTCTAATTTCTTTTACATCCAATACCATTATGATAGCAGCATCGCTCAATACAAAATAAAAGCATGTTGAGAGTTTTGTCAAATATGTTCATTCAAAGTTTTTGGAAACTATTTTCAGGAAAAAGGATAAATTTTAAAGGTGTCTGTGTCACTGATACAGTTATTGCTATGAGAACTTTCCGAAGGTCAGAGAAGATTGCTTGTGGGGTAGTTTGATGGTCGGTGAGATATGCATGTACGCACGGCAATGGTCCCTATCGGATTACTCAAGTTGGCAGCTAATTGGGAAGACAAGGGACCTCTAACCCATGGAATAGATGATCCAATGCATAAGAAGGCTTTGACAGATCTCCATTGAATACCATCTTTTAGACTTTAAAAAACAGTTCAAAATGCAAGTATAGAATACTATATCACTCACATGGTTTTGTTGTTATTAAATATTATGTTAAGTGTAAATATGCTCCAAAAGTTAATATCAACACTGTTATATTGGACAGATAAATTTAGAAAATGTGAACCCCTTGGACATTTGGCATTTTTTCCATAGGAAAAGGTCTTAAAGCCTGATTGAGTATACCTTCTGGTTATTATTGCAAAGCAGACTTTGGCCTATATATACTTCGATCATTTTAAACTTGCAATATAACCAATTCACAATTGGTTACAAAATAACTAAGAGGATAGTGTATATGAGTGCTTCTGGTGACTTTTGAACTTGCAATATAACCAATTCTAAAAACTGTTCACAAAATAACCAAGAGGATAATTATATCGTGATTTTGAGCTCTGCTAGATTTTGTTGAGGTCTTTGTTTCTGTACGAGATCTTTGAGCATTTGTTTTCATTTCAAGTGCCTTGGGTTACAGGATTTCCCTCAATGGCACCATGTAGGTGGTGACCCCATTCCCCCACTCGTTGTTTCAAAGATACAGTGTATGTTTCAGATTCTTCCATTTTGGAGAAAGAAATAGATGCAATGTTGGTGGCAAGAGGCAAAAGAACTAAGAGTCAATTAGGAGAATTTTCTAATCCATGCATATCAACCCCTGAGGATTCTCCTATCATTAATTTGGATGTATTGGAATTCCATAAGAATGTATCCACCTTCCAAGGCAGAAGTTTGATCTGTATGTTCCTGGGCACCCAAATCTCTCTGGAAAAGTTGTAGTCCTAGACACGAAGAAACAGGAAAACCAAAGGGAAATATGAACTCTGTTCTTGTGCCAAGGCATATTTTATAGCTATCTTGCCAATGAATCATATAGAGACAAGTGTCTTTGGGAGGAAGGCCATACTTCTTTCAAAATGCCAATCTTTTTATGAAACATTCGCTTGTGGATTTCAACTCAGTAGAAATCCCTACAACAGCACCAATGTGGATTCACATGTACACTCTCCCCCAAGAAATTTGGTCCCATTATGTCTTTGGGATGATAGCAAAGTCTCTAGGAGTGGCAAATGATATATCAAGACCATACCATGGCAAAGACCTGAAAGCAATTGACTTTGAATGAATCCGAGCTTTAGATTATGAGAGCTTGCCTTTCAAACATCGCAGATGCCATGAATATGTTTATCTTACTGAAGAATGCCCTACTTTTTCAAAAAAGGATTCAGAAGGATAAGAAGGAAGATGGAATGACAAGAGATAATAATAGCTTCATAAAACCCAAAAGAAGGGCATAGAAGGAATGCAAAATACCCAAAAGAGTGAAGAAGGGCATAGAAGGAATGCAAAAACCCAAAAGAAGGGCATAGAAGGAATGCAAAATACCCAAAAGAGTGAAGAATTAGTCAAAGAAACTTGATTCCATTTCAAGGAAGGGGAGAAAAAGGAATGAATGTTAAAGAACTGCAATTTTAAGGAAGAATGGAAGAACTCTTAGGGAAGCCAATGGAAGCCCAAAAATCCTCAAGACCAAGGAAATGAAATAAGGGCAAAAAAGCCCCCCAACTAGCATTCACTATAGAGATGGATCAAGATAAGGATAATAAGAATCAAGAAATCCTGGATGGATCAAGCTCCGAGCAGAAAGGGAATGGAAAATATCTCTCCCCCAAGCATTCAAAGAAGAGAAATGGAGATTTTGGTAGAAATAAAGTAGGAAGGCCAAATTGTTGCCTTAAAAATGGCAGCCCTGGCAGATTGAAAGAAAAGAAAAGAGGATATCTTTCTTATGTGTTCATGTTAAAATAGAACAAATTAAAGCCTTTAGATTCAATCTAATTAGCCTAATCTACAAATAAGCCAAAATATACCAGAGCTGAGACTAACAAAAAACAAGAGACACAACTTAGAAGCATAGGTTTGGAAAATGCAAACAAGCAAATGTGAACTAGGATTAGGAAGAACAAAACTGTAAACCAAAGGAATAAGATGCTCCTAGAAAGTTGATGTTAGTGACCATATGGGCTTCAGAAACGCTCAAGAACTAATGGTTCAAATCTAGATGCTTTAGGAGGTTTCCTCTGCTAAAAGGGAGCTGTGTAAGGTGCACGTGTCTAAAAATGGGCACCAAATGAATGAAGTGGCCCAACTATCCTGCAGGGGCACTAGATAGGTAAAATGGCACAGGTGGTCCTATGGATATGAGACAGACCTGCCCCAAATGCACAAATCAACTCCAAATGACCTCAAATTTTGACTTTAGCTGACTTTTCAGGTGTACAGGTGCAATCAGAATCAGGTACCTGTGATGCAGAGAGATACTGAAATGAAAGCAAAACCTAGCACGCTAATCTTGTAGTAAGAGAAAGAAATCAAACCAAAAAAACATATTCACCTGATGGAAACTATAAATGATGACTTGTATGGAGGTTAGAAGACTGGAGGAACCTTCTGGCCAAAATTGGGCTCTATAACTGGTGAATCCTAGCCAAGGGTGCTATAAGTTGAGGACATGTCTAGACAAAGGTGCCAGATGTATGAAATAGCGCATTATCCTACAAACTAAATAGGCAAAGCGGCCCTTTTGTCCAGTGTCCAAAATGTTTTGAAACTTTCAGATATGCTCTGTCTTGGCCTGCTGCACAATTTGCAGGTTTGACCTGATTGTTGAATATGCACAAACTCTCCCATAATTCACCTGCAAACAAACTTGACAAGGAACCCTACAAACTGGAGACGTTAGAGGGGAGCCTGTCATGGTCAGCACCCTTGTGGGTTTTCCAACATAATCTGCATTTACAAATTATAACAACAAATGTGCTCCAGACCTGTAGGCTATGGCAATGACCATGGCAAAAGATGATAGGAAAACAAATACCTAGAGGATGGAAGATAAGACTGGGTTCAAGAAAGAAAATGGAAACACACTAGGCGATGGAAAAGAGGGATCACAAAGAGACTAGAGAGGGATGTAGACGAGGCAAAGCGTGTGAGGATGTGATGTCCCAAAACTAATATTTTGGGATTTTTACAAATATTAGCATGAAATGCAAAACCCTCGTACTCTCTGATCACCCAAAACCTGATGTGGGCAAAGTGAAAGCATATGTAATCGAGATGGTTACTTACTAGCGGCAAGCCACACAATTCTACAATGTATGTAATGCTGCAAAATAAGAAGTGTCTTGGCAGCATAGCCATCCAAACTTACATATTCAAACTATATGGTGGAAAACCACACATATGATTACAAATTGATTGATAATGCAATGAGTACTCTTCAATAATCAAATCCAAGAGTTATGACAAACAATTGACTGCCAATCTAAAAGTAGACAATTTGTCAAACAGTTGGAATATAAATAGTGTTGATGTTATAGCTGCGGGAGTTCTCTTTCTCTCCCAGAATTCGAAATAAATAAATAATTCATGAGGCCGACTCAAGTGAAGAGTCGCCTCATTACAAATAAGAATTATATTTCATTGAGACCAACCAAAATAAAAGTCGCCTTGCTTGGTGAATAAGGCCTGACTCAAAATGAAGTGACGCCTCACTTGTATATATTCAAGGCGCTGTTCATCCATTTCAGGACTATAATTAAAATTCGCATTTTTCAGGGAGAAGTTCGCATACCTTCTGCAGATCGACATTTTGTTTCAGAGCAGATCAATAATAAGGAGAATTCACAATTGCTTGTATATTCGCATCTAGAGAGGTGCTATCTTCATTACATCAGATCGGCTAAGTGTTTGGCCAAGTTGTAAAGCAAACTTCTGTTCTTTCATTAAATATATAAGAGACATATTATTGGCTGGGTTTTTCTCCCTCGAGAAGGAGGGTTTTCCCAGGGTAAAAGTGCTGTGCTTATTGTTCATGTGTTGCATTTTTCTGATTGCTTATATTTCTGATCCTAAAACTAACAAATAGAGAACACATAAAATAAGTACCCAAATTGAGTTATCAGTTGTAGAAGAAAAAATTGTTGATTTTAACAGCAGCTAACTCCACCAAAATATCAAAAGCAACAGCCTTGAGTAATCTAAGTACAAAGAATTTCGTAAAATAACAATACCGAAAACTCTACAGCTGTCATGGAGCTATAACAAATCTCTGAAGAAGCTATCCAAACCATCCGGCCAGCTTAAATGATAATATGGCTGCATAAAGATGAAGAATAGACTGTAACAATAGCAGCTAATCTTCTGCAACACAATAGCTGCTGATTCAAATATGTACGGCTGCTCAAGGAGGTGGTCTGGCAGCATCAAACAAATAATAAACAGCTGTTGCGATTCATATCTTATTTGGTACGGCAGTTTAGAGGCTGGAATATAATATATTACTAGCCTTTAAAAATGTGATGAGGATGCAGATTAAGAAAACAATTATTTAACTCAGGTGCAGCAATACCCTGTGGTGTCCCAAAATTGGGTAGCAACCTTCCAGACAAAGCTGCAATCTCCTTTCTTCAGGGCTGCAGCTGGAGTAATATGGTAGGACCCTCAAATGACTTACCTTTATTTGATCAATCTCATCTTCTTTGACTGTACGGTGCTCCCTTAAAACAATTGCTGCAATTTCTTTTGAGACCATATTATGAAGCTATACTGATTGCAAACTATGTACGGCTTCTTCATAACAAATGTACTGTCTCCTTTGATATAAGATAGCTACTTCAAATTATGCAATCAGATTATTACAGCCACTATGTATGGCCTCATAATAAAATACTAGCAACAATTGGTACAGCCCAGTATTAAAATAATTTATCACCAGTTAATACAAAATAATATTCAGGAACCACAACTAAAAATAAATATATCTATAAAATATTAAATTGAAATATTTTCTGAAAATCCCAAACCATTTAACTAAACTTGGAAAACCACAAATCAATCAAAATCCAGAAATTCTCCGACCTTCAGCACAATTCCAAAACTCTTCAATAAGCTCTTGAAACAATCTTTCCACAAAAATAAAATCCCTGAATGGAATCACCTCTGTTGGATCAATGAATTTTCATTCCCAAATCCAATCCAAAAACCAAGTGAGTTTTCATCCTTTGGCCAAAAGATGAACACAAATGCTCAATCTTCAAGAAAGGAGTTTTAGGAAACAATCAATGAATTATTTCCCTCAAGCCCAACTCATTTTATTATCACCCATTAGCTGTTTTGAGTCTCTGAGAAGTCTCTAGAACATCTTTCTTCTTTTAAATTTAATATTTCATTTTGCTCCCTTGTCCTAGTGACACTTTTGATAGTACACTTTATAAAATCACTTTGATGTACTTTATAATTTAATAGTAAAATATAAGTTGTCTTTTTCTAATATTTTGCTTTTTGGGTAACTTAAATTAAATTATTAAAAAAAATCATATTCCAAAAAAGGGTTCATGACAAAGGACAAGAAGTATAGATACTTAGGGTGGTGAAATGAGGGTTAGATGGCTTCAAATGGGTGAGGACAAATAGACAACATAAGGCGACAAGGGGGATGAAGAGAGTTACAAGAGGGCTAGACAAAAGCTCTAAAGTGAACTCCAAAAACTTCATTGGCTCCAAGCTCCAGCAAAACCTCTTCAATTGCACTCACAAAAGAGAGCACTTGCACATTAAACTATTGTTTCACAGTATAAGCACTATGGAGAGGTATGAGAAGGGAAAAAACCTATGTGTAGGTTTTCGAAGAGATTTTGAGCTAACAAATAGAGGCAATGGGTTAATGAGCAATTAATGAGCCTCACATTTAATTTAATTGGCAAGATGAGCAAATAACAAACCCTAGAGAGCTCAAAGCTCGTCACAGTTAATGGAATCAAAGAGAAGTGCTTGGAAGTAGTTTTAAGTCTTTGTGTTCTACAAGTAGAGAAACGAGGCAAATGGTTTACAACACATGAAAGGGAGCATACACAAATTAAATGCTAGCTGAGAAAAGATAAACATCACATGGGAAGAATAAACAAGGCTTTACCTCAAGATCAAATACGCATGAAAAATGGGAAACATAAATACATTGGGATAGACAAAGAAACACAAGTCTAGACTAGGTGTGAACAAGGGCACATGGGACAAAAACAAATTTAAATGGGAGCACCTAAAATGAGTGAAAGGTGTGATAAAATTAGATGCAAAATATGTAATTTTTGTTATTACAAAGATGTGGTGGTAAGGCACCAATCTTAGTTGGAAGATATCTTTGTAGGCACCAAAAGATATAAGGTTAGTCAATGAAGATTCTTTCCTAGAACACTAAGGGACTACACTCCCCCTCCAAAAGACCATTGATTTGTAGACTCTTGTAGACATTCAATCCGAAGATACTCTTCCTTCAATAAATTAAGTTGGACAACATGCATGATGCTCATGACTTCCCTCTCTTCCTTGGGAAATGAAGAATTATAACTAAGAAAGACTAAGGGCTCTTTAGGAGGTTTAGCTGTTTTTTTTCTCCAAGAGACCTACTCATCAAATTCTTGACTAGTTGTCATGTCCCTTTTCAAAGTGTACGTCATTTAAATACTCAGCCTATTATTTTATTTCCCATAGGCTTTTGGGGTGATATAAGGAAAATAATTTAATAATTTAACTTAAGTTGTCCTTAAGTAACTTTATGTTATATTCATAAGAAGACAATTTATGTTTTATTATTAAAAAATTGCTGTAAAAAAAAGGTTATTATAGTGTCATTAGGACTAGGGTCCAAAAGTAATATTTATTGGTAAGACTTTCTAGACACTTTTTAAAAAATAAAGCTTTCAAAAGCATCATCTCCAGAATTATTACTATCATGAGGCATTTTCATTGTAAGGGTATAGGGGAGCACTTCAAGGAGTGCTTTGTCTCCTACAAACAGATATATAAGGAGGTCTTGGTATCAAGGATCTTGGGCTATTCAATCAAGCCCTTGCAGCATACTTTATCCTTTTGGTACAATTGTTGGTAGACTCACCTCCTTTTGGGACAATTGTTGGTAGACAAATAAACCTCTGTGTTAATCCTATTTTCCACAAGATATCCACCCATCTCAATGAAAGGTGAGGATCTCTGGTCAAAGAATGCTAAGAAGAGAAGATGGATACTGATGAAAGATCTAGGATTTGGAGAACTCTCCTAGAGGTCCTAAATGTTACAAATCAAGTTTATATTAGACTTATTAAATATTAAATGTAATATTAATGGCCATCTTAGCTTTATTTAGTCTTTAGTTAGTCGTAAGTTAACTGCAAGTTAACTTAGACTAAGCTTTAGTTTGCTTTAGTTAACGTTTAGTTTGCTTTAGTTAACATTTAGTTAACTCTTTCAATTTAGCTTTAGTTTCCTTTTAATTACGTTTAGTTAACTCTTTCAGTTAACTAAATCTTCTCCCTAACTTTGAGGGTTTGTAAAGTCTATAAGAGCAAGGCTCTTCTTTAATAAAATTGATCTCATTATTCAGTAAATCAACATGGTATCAAAGCAGGTTAGTGAGATCTAAATTCTGCAACAACAAAAAATTTAGGGTTTTTTGAAAATAAAAAATTCATGGGGCTTTTATGATCGATTTCTAGGATTTCTAAATTTCTTTTTAAAACCCCTATTTTAGAAAATCGAGGTTTTTTGGCCAACAAGTTTTTCTGGGCAAATTGTTTTTCTGCTAAATCAAGGGTTTCAAAGCAGGTTTGAGGGTTGCAGGAGCAGCAATTTTCGAAGGTTATTTTCAAGAATAGCAAAAGATTTTTATCCGGGCGTCTTTCTTTTTCCATCAGGTCTTTTTGCTTCCTAAAATCGCGTTTTTTGAAAAACGCCGCTCTTTTTCAGCTTGCACGACTGTGTTTTGACGTGTTTTTTTTTTTTTCTGATTGTTTGTTTCTTCCTACACATGACTCTGCACTTTACGTTTTTCTAGGCCGCGTCTTCAAGTTTCCTATCGCGATTTCATCATTTTTTGGTCGTGCAATCTGCTTTTTTTTTTATATGTTTTTTTCCTAAAGATTTCGCAACATTTTTTTATTTTTTTTAAGTTTTGGCGCACGATTTGGGTTTTCTAGGCTCGTTTTTCGAAACAATCTTTGGCGCATGATTTGGGTATTTCTAAGTCGCGATTTTCAGAGCTTTTGGACGCATTTTTGACCTGTGCAAGCCGCACGATTTCCTGCAACATAGCCACGGGTTTCTAATCTTTGCTAGGCGCCATTTACAATCTCTTTTGTGTCGTGATTTTCAATATTTTCTGCATTTTTCTAGGCATTCGTGATCTGCTTGGTTTCAACTAGGGTTTTGCAAATAAAACCTCTGTTTGAAGTTGAATTTTTCTTTTTTGAGTGCAGATTATTTGTGTTGATGTTATAGCAGCTTAGGGCTGCACTTCCTTCGCACAAATCACAAGAAGAAGCACATGAATTAAATGAGTAGCCTTCGGCTATTTAATTCATGATTACAATACTTAGTAAATGCAAAAGGCCGACCCTTTATGGTTCGCATGCCTTAGTCATTACTTGGGCCGACCTTATTATAATTGATATTTATTATGGTTCTTTTATGTGAGCCGACCTATGTTGAAGAGGCGCCACACTTGTATAAATACAAGGTCTTATTTGTCATTGTAACACATTCATTATTCAAGTCAAGTTCGCTATTAAGAGCAGAGCAGCAGTTCGCATTTCCTTAGCAGCAGTTCGCATTTCCTTAGCAGCAGTCCGATTTCAAGGAAGAACATATTCATTTGTATCTAGTGCATCTAGGAGAGGTGCGACTTTATTGTATCCATTGTTGGCCATTGTTGGGCCTGAGTTGTAAGCAGATTTCTGCCATTGTTCTACTTTATATAAGAGATTCAATCGCTGGGTTTTTCTCCCTCAAGAGGAGGGTTTTCCCAGGGTATCTTTGTGTGTTCATTGTCTTATGTGTTGCAATTCTATTAAGTGCTTTCATTGTTCAATCTGATCTAAGAAACACTAACAATTTGTGGGTTTTTCAAAACATTTTCTGGATTGCCTTCAGATTTTTTTGGGTACTTTGAAATTCGTACCTCAATTTTTGTGCCAACAGATTTACCTTGAAATTTGTGCAAGGTTCGCGTGATTTCATGGCAGCTTGAAAAATTCTGAGTCAATTTTGACAAAAAATTTGGGAAAAATTAAATTTTTGTATAGAGTTTTTGAGAAGAAAAATTTACAGAGTTTTAAAAATCTTTCAAAGTTACCTCGTTTTTCGTGCTTTGGAAAATGAGAGGGATGTCGTCTTTGTCCAATATTATGTTGGAAAGTTCGCAGAGGTTCAATGGAAAGAATTACAACACGTGGAAGCAAAGGATGCTTACCATCTTTGAGTATCGATGTCCGGATGCGCTTGTTCTTGGTACAGAAGTTTGTCCCACTGCTGTTGGGAAGGATCAGGACAAATATGATGGAAGTAATAGGGAGGCAGTCATGCTTCTTAAATTATCTATCGCCTATGAGATGTTACCAGAAGTACCATCTGGTAAATCTGTTGCGGAGATCTGGAAGCATTTGAAAGATCTTCATGAGACCTCAGACAAAGGAAGGGCTTTCTTTCTAAAGAATATGCTATTTTCTATTATGATGGATAACCAAGTGTCTTTGCAAGAGCACTTGATGAAAGTGAAAAGTATTTGCGATCATTTGGAGGCCATTGGTCGTAAGATAGAAAAGGAGGATATGGTGGTGATCACTTTAAAAAGTTTGCCACGTTCCTATGAGCACTTCATCGAAATGCTCAACATTACATCCACCAATGTTGACTTGAAGTTTGATGAGATGTGCAACAAGCTTTTGCAGCAGGATCGATGGAAGAAGCAATTTGGGAGCAACAGTGTGTCTCCTACTGTTGAACAAGCATTTACTACCAAGGATATTGGCAAAAGCAAGTCCACTCAACAGAAAGGACGAGGCGATTCGGAGGAGGTCTCCAAGAATTCTTTTACTTGCCATTACTGTGGGAAGATTGGTCATATACGGAGGTATTGCAGAAAGCGGTTGGCTGATGAGAAGTCCAACCAAGAAGCATCTCAGCAAAGTACTCACGTACCGGAGCAAACTGAGCAAGAGTCTGCACACTTTGCATTTTGATGACCATCACAATATGGGCAGACTTAGTTTTTTGTTTGTACGATGACCATTAAGGGAGGATATTAAATATTAAATGTAATATTAATGGTCATCTTAGTTTTATTTAGTCTTTAGTTAGTCGTAAGTTAACTTGTAGTTAACTTAGACTAAGCTTTAGTTTGCTTTAGTTAACGTTTAGTTAACTCTTTCAATTTAGCTTTAGTTTGCTTTTAGTTACATTTAGTTAACTCTTTCAGTTAACTAAATCTTCTCCCTAACTTTGAGGGTTTGTAAAGTCTATAAGAGTAAGGCTCTTCTTTAATAAAATTGATCTCATTATTCGGTAAATCAACAAGACTCTCTCCTTTGTTGCATAGCTTCACAATAGTTTGGAATAATGAAGAAGATTCTTTTGCATGGCTAGAAAATATGAGTGGCTTGTACTCAATACGGGAAAGATACATTAAGCTAGTGAAATATGGGAATGATAACGTATCTACCTTCTCATGTGTTAGGATATGGAATTCTAAAGTTGACCTAAGGCTAAAATCTTCCTATGGTTGGTTTGTCATGCCAAGATTCTCACTTGGGAACATCCTGAGAAAAAAGGATTCTCTAACCCTAGTAGATGTCCCTTTCTTTGGCCAAGGAAGAGGAAAGTGATCACCTGATTATTCACTATGATTTTACAAGAAATATTCCAAACTGCTTCCTAGTCAATTTCAATCTCAAATGGGCTATAGGAAGATCTTTCAAAGATTATGTTGAGTCCTAGCAATGACTAATCAAACTTCAAACTCTCCAAGATCTCTGGTATTTAGCAACAAGTAAGATTGGGTGGAAGATTTGGCTACAAAGAAACAACAAAAATTTTAATAGTAAGAAAAAGAACCAAGACCAATTATGGGAGGAGGCAGTTGTGGCTTACTCTTGGAGTTAGACTCTCCAAAGACAATCAAAATCAAAGAAGAAAATTCATTGGAGGTATCCATCCTTCGAAACTGGCATGATGTCAAAAAAATCCTATGATGTGACTCCCCACAAGAAAAGACAATATGTGAGTCAAACTTTTGGAATCCTCCTCCCTTGGGATGGATTAATTAAATGTTGATGGCGCTTGTAAAGAGAACCCAAGTCTTTCAAGGGGAGGAGCTTTTCTTAGAAATCATAATGGAGACATGCCAGCCCTTGGCACTTGCTTCACTAGCACCAACATCAAATATGTTGATGAAGTGAAAGGCTTGGTAATAGGTCTCAAACTAAGAGTTCAAAATCATTTGAGAAATCTAATTGTGAAAGGAGACTAAAGCATTGTCATCAATGGTCTAAAAGGTGGAAATATTTCCCATTGGAGACACTCCAAAATGCAACAACCCTTCTTGGAAGGTTTCATAATTTCAACCTTGTACACACTAAAAGAGAAAGAAATCACACCTAGCGTTGGTCAGCAAATCCAAGTCTTAAGGAAGGCCGCTATTTCTTAACTCTTAAAGGCAATAGCATTAAGAGTAAGCAAATCATAATTACAAAACAAAACATGCATATTGTTTCACAATCAATAAGTAATATCATTTTAATTTGCAGTGTCAATGTTTTACCTGTTTTTTTTCCATCTCCACAAGTCTCTGCTGCAATCTCAGCTGCTGTAATAGGTTTGTGAATCTGCATAAATAGAGCACATTTAATGATCATTCATTTAACATAAGTAGACATAAGAAAACTACAAGTCCAAAAGCAGCGTCCACAACAAAATGACAGATATACAATTTTATGTGAAATGGGCACAATAAACAGACAAACTATATATAGAAGAACAACTTACAGCATTTGCAACAGGAAACCAATGGAAACAGCAATTAAAGGTGTCACTTTCTGAAGGCATGTTATCATGATTCCAGTAAGTTATATTCTCAAAAGATGCAGTTGCATTCCAAGCATCAACTCCCTCTTTTTCTAAATTAGATGGTCTAGCAGAATCATTATGGTCCTCAGGTTTCATCTTTTCCAAGACAAATCCTTCAAGTTGTCATGCATTCAATCAAAGGGATTGTTAATGCCATAGTCACATAAACTGCACTAAAAACATACATACATAGAACCAATAGAGTAACTAAAAGGACGATACTCTAAAATAGCAAGAAAAGCAGAACAGTAAATTTGGAATTCTATGTAAAAGAAAATATGCAAAATCTAAAATAACTCCTAACACCAATCTGAAAAGTCAAAGGAAGATTTCAATTCAACTATTGACCTGAACAGCCTAATGTGTAAAAAAACAATTAATTTTTTTGTAAATTGTCATGTGATTGACTGCAGTTGGGTGCATTTTCACAATCCATGAGTTCTATGAATAGAAAATTCAAATACAAGATATGGGATAGTAAATAAGTTTTATTATTATATGGAGAGAAATACACTGATAGTTGCATCTCTATAATATCTCATGTCTCAGCATTTAGAATGTTTAATCCTAAAGATAAGAGCAATAATAAAAAGTTGTTCCCAAACTGCAAACTGCAGCAAAATAATGTTATATTTATGCACTTCCAATAAACAAGTCAGAGGCCCAAAAAAGCATTTGATATTTTGGTTCTTCAAATTTCAATATAACTACTGATCCTCGTGTGTGTCAACAGATAGTACTTAATCAGTTTTGATCAGAAGCTCTCAAGAAAGACATTTAGAGGCAGTTACCAAAGTCAATTATCCAGTCAAGCTCTGCAGCTGCCATTTAAGTACACTGAGAGTATGTACATAGAGTCTTGGATACGGATGAAGAAACAGTGAAAAATATATGGCACAAATGAGTAAAAACCTTCAAAGCATTTGTCATCTCTTGTACTTAGAAATACATATGTTTAGTATCTTAGATATATATGTTTTTGTTACAATTGGTGCATGTTGATGACAATGACAATTCTATTTTGATTGTATAACTAGGCTACAAAATTAAGCTTCTGATACATATAATGTTTCTCTGGTCAGCCAAAGAACCAGAAGGGATCTCTCTATTGAGATGGAGATTTGAAAGAACGAATAAAGTGAAATGCATATTGCATAACATAGAATCCCCTTTGTAAAAAACAGAGAGCTAAGAATATAAACAAGAAGTAAATCACACATGAGCAGATCAAACAACAGTGGAACTGAAACATAGGAAACTTTTTTTTAAACTATCCAGGAACATTGATAATTCCATTGAAGGAAGCCCATTATAAATTCTTCAAAAGATTTTCAGAGAGAAATTCTTGGAGAAGTATCCTTTACATTAGTTAAAAACTTGAATCCAACAACTACAGAATGAGATCCATATGCCAATTGACTTTTTTAATTATCCATGATAATCATGTGACATGTTTGTTATGACCCAAAACATAATCTTAAGATAGTAGAGAAGACTCTTCAACCAAGTACAAGGAGTGTACAGAACAAAAGAGGAATATCCAAATGGACATAATGACATCACCACAGCAATGTGATGGGCATCATTCTTAAACCATTATCATTAATTGTGACATCATAATAGAAAAGATGAAATTACGAATGTTAATTTATATTTCCAATGCTTGTGTCAACTTGGCATTATAAATTATATGTTGCCAGTTCAGGTTCGAGGTTCTGCTGATTTTTTTCCCTACTTTGGAATGGCCAAGTTCAGCCATACAATATAATACTAATGTAAGCTCATTTGGATTGTCTAACCCCTCTAATCTCTGATGATATGAATAACTTGCTTGTGGGTCCCATCTCTCTTGAGGAGCTTGAACTTGTGTTCCAAATGAACAAGGGATAAATCCTTGGCCCGAATGGTTTTCCCATTGAATTCTTTCAAGAATTTTGGAACATCTTTAAGTTCAATCTGTTGGAGGTGGTTTGTGAATATCAATCTAATAAGCAAATGCTCAAAGAAATCAACACCACCTTTCTAGCCTTAATTCCTAAAAAGGAGGCAGGTGACTCTTTTAATTTGTTCCACCCTAATGCTCCTTGGCACCTTGCAATGTTACCTATGAGATCATCACAAAACTCATTGCAGATCATCTGAAGCGGATTTTGGCTTCTTTCATCTTGCCTATGCAAGAGGATTTGTGAAGAAGCGCCAGATCCTCAATGGTATCCCAAAAGCCACCAAGGCCATTCATTTTATGTCTTATTCCAAGGATAAAGCTATAATTATCAAGCTAGATATGTCCAAGCCCTATGATAGGGTTAGATGGTCATCCCTTAGGAACATTCTCAAGGCCTTTGGATTTTGCTCAAAATGGGTTGACTCGGTCATGAATTCTATGGGTTTCCCCTCCTCTATTTTAATTAATGGTATCCCTTCCCCACTTTTCTCTGCTTCTATGGGGCTGCAATAAGGTGATCTTCTATCTTCTTAGCTCTTCATCCTCATGGCAAAAGATTTTGGGCAAGCTGCTAAAGCACCAAAAACCAAACATCAGACTTCAGTTCAAAAACTTGACTCACAATCTCATCTTCAATTTGTTGATGACACAGCTTGGTTGATTGGTTGATCATCCAACAGAGAATAGCTCATATCCTTTATTTTAAAATAGGTTAGCTTCCATTTGAGTATCTCGGTATCCTCTTATCAGTTGGCATCCCTAAAAGAGATAAGTGGAAGAAGATTACTGACAGATTTACAACACAAGTTAGTCATTGGACTTTTTAGTGGTTTTCTATCCTACAAGCTTTACCTATCTAGAGATTCTATGTGTTATCTACCCCCAAAAGCTTTGTCAAGGACTTTGATGCTCTCTCTAGGAAGTTTTGATGGAGACGAAGTTTAGATTCTCAAAATTGGAGTCTTATTAGTTGGGATCAAGTGTGTGAACCTAAGGAACACAATGGCTTGGACATTATGCAAACTGTTCTCAATAGCCAAGCCTTGGCTTCTAAGCTTTATTGGTGATGGTGTAAGTATTCAAATCAGCCTTAACTTCAGATATCTTGGAGGAGTTGATGTTATTGAAATTCCAAGAATGGACCTAATCTGAAAAGGTTTAATGGTTTGGAATGCAATTAACAAGGGAGCTTCAATTATCAAGGATGATCTCTTTTGGACTATCAAAAATGGTCAAAGGGCCCTTTCCTAAAACAATGCTTAGGGTCTCCACCCCTAATCCTCTCTTCCTTTCCTCCTCTTCAGCCCTTGAGCCAAGTCTTTAAGGCAATGAAATGGCCTCATATTGTTGACTTTAAGAGTACTCTTGAGGGGAGGGAATCATTAATCTATCATTTGAAAAGACTCTAGTAGATGGCCTATAGGGGAAACTATTGAAGCTAAGGGGCCACCCTAGCCTCCACTCTTACAAATTGATCATGTTGCTCTCTAGAGGAAGTGGATGTTCTTGCATGTGACCATGATCCTAAAGGGACTTATACGGTGGCTTTTGGTTACAAGTCCCTTGATTTGAAGACTAGTGAAAATAGAGAATCCCTTTGGTGGAACAAATTATATTGGCCTAAATGCAAATTATTTATTCGGTTGCTCTCTCAAAACAAATTCCTCACTTGGGATTATATCAAAAAAAGAGGATTTTGAGGCCCTACAAAATGGGTTATGTGAGGCACTGAGTAACAATGTGCTACTCACTTTTTCTTCCATTGTCCCTTCACCTTAGGTATTTGAAGGCAATGGTGACAAATTTGGAACCCACTTGTCATTCATACTACTTCCTTGTCTAAGTTTTGGGGAGCATAGATCGATCTCCTTCTTTGGCCTCTTTTCTCATTGTCATCTAAGACCTTGGTCCTACTTTTATCCTCTGGAAAATCTTGCTTGAACGGAACCATTGAATCTTCCAAGGACAATAGAGCCTCATCTCACAAATATGGCAAAAGATTATGGATTCTATTAAAGAGATCATTTCTACCAAGTATTTTATCAGTAAGAACATGTCTCCTTCTAATCTTCAACTTCCAACATGCCTTCAACTTCTTTCTATTGTCTTCCTCATATCACTTCCACTTAGCCCTAAAGAATTCTAGAAAGGTGAATAGGGTTGGTAAATGGTCTCTTACCACCCCACCCCACCCCACCTTGGCAAGTTTCTTCAAAATAAATACTAATGTCTCTTCTCATGGCAATCTAGGTGCTATAGGGCTCGGAGGAGTTGGTCATGCTAGAGATGGTGTTGCTCACTTTTTATTGTCTATTGCTATGGGGTTTAGAATTAACAATCAGATGGAAGCTCGAGCCATTCTTTTAGCTCTTGAAAAATCTTGCAAGCTAGAATGGAAAAAGATTATTTGTGAAATGGATTCCTTAATCATGCTTTCTCCTTTGAATAGGAAGAAGACCCACAAGTCATCTTGGCAACTGATGACATTAGCTAAGCAAATTCTTCATCGTACTCCTAATTTTAAAGCTATTTCCTTTGTTCATATTACCAAGGAATGGAACTTGATTGTAAATTACCTTGCCAAATGGACTAATGAGGAAGTGAGAGTCCATGTCTCATAAAAAAGTTGCTTAACTTCTCCAACTTGTTCAAAATGATCAAGCCTCACCCTCCTTTTTCTTCTTTGTTGAGGTTAAAGCTCTTTAATTGCAATTCTACTTGGATCTCTTCTTCAAAGGCCCTTTGTTGGTATTATAACATGGTTTGCTTTCTTGGGCATGCTCGATATCTCCTCCTCTCAAGCTTGGACAATAAGGGGATTCATGATTTCAAGGATTATGGTTGTCAATTGGGCTCTTCAAGCTCTTTTGGGGGTTCGGGTAGTGGAAAACCTCTTTGGGCTTTTTCTTTTCTTACTTTATTTATGGCTCTAGCCATTTTGAAATTTTTGTGTTGTAAAGCATAACAAATTTCTTTTAATATAATTCTCCTTGTTAACAAAACAAAATTAAAATGTAAATATATAAAAATAAGTCTATATAAACACATTAATATGAATATAAATAGAAATATATTAGTATATAAATATAAAATAAATTAACAATAAATAATATAAGTAAAATAAATTACTTAATGCATGTATTTAATATTATTATATTATTAAAACATTATATACACATTTAAATTACCAATTCTAGTATGGATCCTAATCCTAGTTCGGGTTCATGGATCTCGCAAGAAAAAATTGGTATTGGGTTTGTTTTGGGTTCATCTGTACAAAAAAAAAATGTAAAAAAACATAAATATATAACTATATATATTTGCAGCCTCAAAGCAAGAATTAAATTTAGAATACCACATAGCATAATATAATCAACAAAAGCATCATAAACTCTAATGTCATTTAAAACATAATTAGCTTCGAGTCTTTTACAGGGTCTTTTGAAAGAGTTTCCATCGTTGGCAATATATCGGGGTAATTCTAATTACATCACAATTGCAATAATTCTTGCTAGGAAGAACGCCCATGTTGTGGCGATTCCACCCAAAAGGTAATGAGCTACTCCTACAGCACGTCCTTGGACAATACTCAAGGCTCTGGGCTGGATAGCAGGAGCAACTTTCAATTTATTATGGGCCCAAACAATAGATTCAATAAGTTCTTGCCAATATCCACGGCCACTAAATAGGAACATTAAAATAAAGGCCCAAACGAAATGAGCACCTAAGAATAAAAGACCATATGCAGATAATGAAGAACCGTAAGATTGGATTACTTGAGAAGCTTGTGCCCATAGAAAGTCACGGAGCCACCCGTTAATTGTAATGGAACTCTGTGCAAAGTTTCCTCCTGTAATATGAGTTACCACTCCCTGATCACTTATACTACCCCAAACATCGGACTGCATTTTCCAGCTAAAATGGAATATTACTACCGAAATTGCATTGTACATCCAGAATAACCCTAGGAAGACATGATCCCAGGCAGATACTTGACATGTTCCTCCTCTACCAGGCCCATCGCAAGGAAAACGAAAACCAAGATTGACTTTATCGGGTATTAAACGAGAACTGCGAGCAAATAAAACACCTTTAAGTAATATTAATACAGTCACATGGATAGTAAATGCATGAATATGGTGTACTAAAAAATCAGCAGTTCCTAATGGAATCGGTAACAAAGCTACTTTGGCACCTACTGCTACCAAATCACCACCTCCCCAGGTTAAGCTGGTGCTTGCTGTTGCATCAGGAGCTGTCAAACTGGGTGCTAAAGCATGAGTGTTTTGTATCCATTGAGCAAAGATAGGTTGTAATTGTATAGCAGTATCTGAAAACATATCTTTAGGACGTCCTAAAGCACTCATAGTATCATTATGAATATATAGACCAAAACTATGGAAGCCTAAGAAAATACATGCCCAGTTGAGGTGTGATACAATTGCATCACGATGTCTCAGAACACGGTCTAAAAGATTGTTGTATTGAGTAGTCGGATCATAGTCCCTTACCATAAAAATAGCTGCATGTGCAGCAGCACCAACTATGAGAAATCCACCAATCCACATATGGTGCGTGAACAGAGACAGTTGGGTACCATAGTCAGTAGCTAGATATGGATAGGGAGGCATAGCATACATATGGTGAGCTACGACAATAGTCAAAGACCCTAACATAGCTAGGTTCAGAGCTAATTGAGCATGCCATGAAGTAGTTAAGATCTCGTAAAGACCTCTATGCCCTTCTCCTGTAAATGGACCTTTATGAGCTTCCAAAATTTCTTTGAGGTTATGACCAATACTCCAATTGGTCCTATACATATGACCAGCGATTAGAAAAAGAATTGCAATAGCCAAATGGTGGTGTGCAGTATCGGTCAGCCACAGACCCCCCGTTACTTGGTTGAGTCCTCCACGAAAAGTCAAAAATTCTTAATATTCCGACCAATTCAGGGTGAAAAATGGGGTCAATCCCTCAGCAAAACTGGGATAAAGTTGAGCTAAAAGCTCACGATTTAAAATAAATTCATGAGGAAGTGGTATCTCTTTAGGGTCCACTCCAGCATCTAAGAGTTCATTAATAGGTAAAGAAACGTGTATTTGGTGTCCTGCCCAAGATAGAGACCCAAGTCCCAGTAACCCTGCTAAATGGTGGTTTCCGCCCTTTGCCAGCGCTTTTGTTGATCTTCTATCTTGAACGCTGTTTTGAGGTTTTTAACTTCTTCTGGAGAAGTTGCCGATTCGAGCTTTTGTAATCTATCTTTTTTCGTCTTTTCTCTTTCTTGCTTACGTTTCTTTTTCTCCTCTTTAAGCTTTTGGATTGCTGCTAGCTTATTTCGCCTTTTTTCTGCTTTTTCCTTGAGACTTTGCATCACAAAAGCATCAACATCAAAGTCCTTGTCTATTTCAAGTTCTTTAAACTCCCACATTAGCCTAATCTGTTTCCTTAGTATATCCGGAGGATAAAGGTTATCAAGTCTTTTGGCGTTCTTGACCTTTCTTCTGATATCTGGGAACAACCAGAATTGGAAGTAATAATACGAATTTTTTTTAGTTGTCGCAGGATCCGAACTCTTAGTCTTCTTCTTCTTGGCAGAATCGGGGTTCTGTTTTCTCTTAGAAGAATCGTAATTCTTCTTCTTCTTGGCAGAATCGGGGTTCTGTTTTCTCTTAGAAGAATTGTAATTCTTCTTCTTTTTGGAATAAGAAGGATCCTTCATTTTTTGAAATTTGGCAATAGCTTGATGATCTGGTTCCGGGATATATTGGACCGCGGGTCCGTGATTATCCTCTTTCATATGATCCAAGTAACTGTACGCTAAAAGTTCATATCTGTGACGTTTGATCCTATTTTGTAGCCGTCTTAGAAGAGACGCAAATTCTTCTTCTCCCAAAAAAGATGCAAATTCACTCCATCCCAATCGGTTACCAATTCGATTTTTCTTTTTCTGGGGTGCTATTCTGTAGCCAGAACACCATTTTAACCATTGTTTCCAATGTTTCACCGTTAAATCTTGAGGATTTTCACAATCCAATATCCCTTGCAAATCTAAAAATTCTTTGACATTTTTTTTGATTAAAGGAGTCGATGCTCTTGATTCTAATAAATCCTTCGCATAGGATCCCTTCATGGATCGTATTTGTTGCCAAATTTTATGAAAAACATATGCTTGAGAAATATGTTTTGTATCCTTTTTGATAATTGGGTTGATAATTCTATTTCTATTGAATAGTTTTTGAATTGGTTCAATTTTTAGCGTCAATTGCATGTAAAGTTGGAAACTGGACTCGATCAGATTGAAAATGCTTATTTTAAGATCAATAACTGATAGTTTCGTCCTAAAATAAAGAACTTTCATAAAATAGGGCAATTTCTTCCTAATGAATCGAACGCTCTTCTTTTGGAAGATAGAACCCCAAATTTTGATTCGAACCAACTCTTTTTTGAATCTGGATTTTATGTCAGGAGAAGGCTGATCCATTTTGTTTTTAAAATCAGCTTGCAACTTTTTATAAATCTCTAAATTCACCAGATACTCTTCATTCATCTGCTTGATTCGATCATGCATCGTGGTTATCCAATCCTCTGTATCTTCCAGATCCAGATCTGGTTCGACCTGCATTGAAAATGGTTCTAATGGATCTTGTACAATTTCTAAAGAGAATTTAATATTTGACGTAGGCCTGGTCCGAATTATTACGGGAAGCTGATCATTTTTTTCTGTACTCTCAATATCTGGTCGAATGTTTATCTTTATGGTCTTTTGTGAGCAAAGCAGTTCTATCCATTGGATAATAGATTTCATCCATTCGATAATAGGGTTTATCCTCTCGATAATAACTTTTGCCCGATGGGACGTAATTGGCATATATTTCCTCAAACCACCCATAAGAGCCATATTCTGACTTTTACTGGGGCAATATCCAACAATGGGTTCCATGGAATGGATCACTGATCCGGATCCTAGGAACAATAATGCCTTGGAATAAGCATGTGTAATCAAATGGAACAGAGCGATTCGATAGGAATCTATCCCTAGAGCTAACATCATGTAACCTAATTGAGACATAGTAGAATAAGCCAAGCCTCTTTTAAGATCTTTTTGAGCGAGAGCCATAGTAGCTCCCAATAGGGCTGTTATTCCACCTATCCAAGAGATAAGATACATTATTAAAGGTAGAGCTTTAAAAAGAGGAAACAATCGAGCTACAAGAAAAATTCCTGCTGCTACCATAGTAGCAGCATGTATAAGAGCTGAAATAGGAGTAGGCCCCTCCATAGCATCAGGTAACCATACATGAAGTGGGAATTGTGCAGATTTGGCTATTGGACCTAAAAATAAGAGAAAAGCACACGAAGTAACAAAAAACGAACCAACCCCATCAACGGCAATCAAATTGTTGAATAAATGGTTGGGTTTCATTCGCCCCATAGGTCAGGGGTTTTTATAGGTAAGGATTCATAGTTGATCAATTCTGACTCTATGTGGGGTACATCGAGCAATCCCTTGGGTATGCTATTCTCCCTCCCTCTATAGGGAGGGAGAATAGCATAACAATAACTATAAAGAATCCTTTTTTTACCCTACCAACTCGATTTTGTTACCCCAGCCAACAAACATGCGTGAGCCATTTCACGGATTATATATCCGGATAATTCAAAGTCTCTATAATTGGCTCTAGGTCTTCCAGTCTTCAAACAACGTCGACGAAGACGTGTAGGTGCACTATTACGCGGTGGAGATTGTAATTTTCTATAAATTTCCAATTTTTCATCCAGTGATGAGACTTCACTGATCTCTTTTTTCAAAGATTGGCGAAGCAAATTATATTTCCTTTCCAATCTTTGTTTCTTTTTCTCTCTTTGAATGAGACTTTTTCTTGCCATAATGATTCAGCCAGTTTATATAAACAATATAGATCAAACTTGAGATGGAGAAGTATTACGTGGATGACTCCTTCTTTTTATCCATAGAGATTAGATTGAAAATCTAAATAGTCTCTAAAATGAAAAAGAATTAACCGAATTTGCCCCTGTCATAATGAATCCGGCGATGTATTGATGATGAGTATACAATGCAGCTTGGGTAGTAAAATCTTGTGCTATGAATGCATAGGCAGGTAAAGAATACATGTGTTGAGCTACCAAGGAGGTAACAACTCCCAAAGAAGCTAGAGCAAGACCTAATTGAAAGTGAAGAAAATTATTGATTGTGTTGTAAAGACCCTTATGCCCGCGTCCTAATAAGCCTCCCGGAGGAATATGTGCTTCTAAAATATCTTTTATACTGTGTCCAATTCCAAAATTGGTTCTATACATATGACCAATATTGCTTTAGGACGTTTACCTATATCGGTTGTTGAAGATTTAACAATTCAAACAACTCCGAGCTCAACATATTAACTTAGTATGTCTAAAGAAACTACGGACAAATTGGATTATTCAATCGCTTCTACGATTATTCAGATTGAGTTCCGATCAAAGAATATCTGATTAATAAAATACTTTTTTGACAAGTCAGGAATTATAAATCCTATTGACATTTCATGAATAATGTCACATGTATGATTGATCAGAATCTATTATTAAACTATAGATTAATGAATCAGTGCCCATATCAAATGAAATATTTCAAGTACAAATCCAGTATAGCATATAGGTAAATGGGGTCACTTTTTATTGAATGAATGGGAGGAAATAATATTTAAACTTATTGTGCACATAATGAATCAACCTGAATCGATCCGAATAATATATATCCAACCAAAATGAAGCACAGAGGGATAATTGGCATTACATTAACAATTGGATCGAAAATCGCATAAGCTTCGGGCAATTTGGCAAAAAAGGGATTATTCAAAAGAAAAGCGGCATCGTCTAGACAAATAGGAAGGTTGAGGATAACTGGCATTTTGATTCTCCAATGAATAAAAATGATGTAAAGACCCAAAAGTTTTTGGCCAATCAATTGAATTTCTTCGCCAAGATTAGACTTTTATCTTTGAGTTGGAAGGGATCATTTCTTCATATAATATTTTAACCATTCTGATAGAGAATGACCAATGAATGTATATTCTTGTTTCTTTTTAGGTTCTCTATAGATAATATCTATTTTATTCACTCAAGAATCTATGCCCCTCCGGTTTTTCTATGCATAATTGCATAGCACCAGATAAGAATGAATCTCTAATGAATTGCAATGAAACATTGCTTCAATTTCTATTAATTGATTAAAATAAAACAACACCAATGGGGCGTGGCCAAGCGGTAAGGCACCAGGTTTTGGTCCTGTTATTGTGAAGGTTTGAATCCTTCCGTCCCAGGTGGAACAGTATTCTTCCGAAAAATCGGAAAAAAATTCTTTTTGATTTCTCATCCTTTCGTAGACTATACTTATAGAACGGAAATATGATTTCAATAAGATCTAAATAGAGAAAGGGATATTTTTGTGGTGTAGGATGGGAATACAGATAAGAACATTGCATAAAAAATGCAGAAAGAATATAATGCTAATGCAAATAAAATAATTGATGGGATGCAATTATTATTTGATTATTTCGTTCTACAAGAAGGGGATATGGCGGAATCGGTAGACGCTACGGACTTAAATTTTTTGAGCCTTGGTATGGAAACTTACCAAGTGATAGCATCCAAATCCAGGGAACCCTGGGATATTTTGAATGGGCAATCCTGAGCCAAATCCGATTTCTAGAGACAATAGTTTCCTTTCCGAGAAAGGGATAGGTGCAGAGACTCAACGGAAGCTATTCTAACGAATCAACATAATTTGAATTGGATACAATACATTATTTACAGAATGTCTTTTGTATTTTATTTAACGCTTGCGTTATATATCACCAATAAACAAAAAAAAACGATTAAAGCTTGAATTGTTCTAGGTTTTATTTGAAAAAGAATATGCCTAGCTTCAAATTGAAATTGAAGGATTCATGAAGCTTTCCAATTAAGAGCTTCTCTAGAAAGAGAGTTGCGTTTACTTCCATTTTTGGAAGTAATAATTGGACGAGGATAAAGATAGAGTCCAATTCTACATGTCAATGTCAACAACAATGAAAATTGGAGTAGGAGGAAAATCCGTTGGTTTTATAGATCGTGAGGGTTCGAGTCCCTCTATCCCCAGGCCTCTTTATCAAAGAGGTCTGTTTTATTTTCTTTTTTTTATTATTTGTTAGATGTGTTAATAAGAATATAAGAAAACTTTATCACATAAGAAGTTTGAATTGTATGATCAATTTGTGTCTGCTTCTGTATATATACATCTTTGTATATGTGTATGTTGTATAACTGTATATAACATATATGTATGTTTTTATTTGCATCGTTGTTTCTACTCTTTCAAATGCTGACTTTTAGCTTTTTGTTTTTAGTTGACAAGAGTTTGGTTACTGTGCTAGTATGATGCATAGGGGAACAGCCGGGATAGCTCAGTTGGTAGAGCAGAGGACTGAAAATCCTTGTGTCACTAGTTCAAATCTGGTTCCTGGCATGTATACTTTTATAAGTATTAAAAAGGATTAATAGACCTTATTCTACTCTATATATGATGAATTGTTTAGAATAATCATCAATGGTTCTATGGTATTGAATTAATAGGGAGTTCGCCCAAGTTATTACTTGAAATAACTCGAACTAGAGAGCAATTTTCTCTATTTCATTTTTTTTATATCTCGTAAAAAAAGGGTATAACTAGGCCTATTAGATAGTTTCCAATTCATCTGAAAGCTCAAAAAAAATGATTACGATTAATAGAAAGATTGAGATAAAGTAGCTTCTACCTTAGCATTATGTAAAAATAGAACTAGATCGGGGTAAAGACCAATACCTATGATTGGTAAAAAGAGATAGATCAAAATAAAAAGTTCGCGTGGTCCCGAATCCTTAAAATAAGGTTTCGGGGCATTCGAAACTTTATATCCATAGAACATTCGACGTAACATAGATAACAAATAAATGGGAGTTAATATCATTCCAATTGCCGCTATTGCAGTAATAATGATCCGAAAGGTCAAAGAATATTTATGATTAGTAATTATTCCCAAAAATATCATAAATTCTGCTACAAAACCACTCATTCCTGGCAATGCAAGAGAAGCCATTGAAAAGCTACTGAACATAGTAAAGATTTTAGGCATTGGTATAGCGATTCCTCCCATTTCATCAAGGAAAAGAGTAAACCAATTAGTTAACATACCCGCGAGCCATTTTTTATTTACATAATGACATCGAGCTGCTAAAGCAGCTAATTTAGCAGCATCAACTGTTTGATTTGTACCAACTATCATAAATTGTTTTCCTCTCTTTGCTCCATCAAACACAAAATCACAGGCTTCTGATAAAAAACGAGCAATGTAAGTCAAATTTATAATATGACTATCTTTACGTTCTTTAAGAATGTAAGGTGCCATTTTAGGATTCCATTTTCTGGTCTCATGACCAAAATGAACTCCTACTTTTACCATCTCTTTCAAATTGATGTTCCAATTTTTTTTCGTCATTTTGTTTTTATTTTTTACTATGAACTGGAATATCTACATTCCAATGGAATGGGTTAGATTGCTTGCCGTAGCGTACTTGGTACAAGATATTCATTTCATTTTTTTTTATTTTAAAAGAACTAACAAGAAATTTCTTCATTTATACAAAATTACTTTTTGACTGCTCGTTTTGATTTTTTCTTTTTTATTTGATTTTTTCTTTTTTCTTTTTACTAGTTTTTTTATCACTTTTTTTCTCTTTTGCTTAACAGATAAAACAGAGACTTTATATTCATGATCAAAGAAAAAATCTTTCATTTTATTGATAAAGAAATTTTTGTTCCTCGTTTTCGAATCCATTTTGCTCCGTTTTCCCAAACGGTTGAATCCAGTACCGACAGGTATCATTCCCCCGAGAATAACATTTTCCTTCAAGCCCTTCAACCAATCAATACGACCTTGAAGAGCAGATTTAGCTAGAACCCGAGCAGTTTCCTGAAAACTCGCTTCTGACAGAAAACTTTGAGTATTCAGAGATGCGTTTGTCATTCCCAATAAAATGGTTCGGTAATTGATTCTTTTTTCTAGAGCACGATCCATTCTTTGTACTCGTGATAATCCAACGAGTTCTCCGGGTAAAAAAACACTACCTAGTCCATTTTCCAAATTTTTATTTTCCGACTTTTCCACATCTACAACTAAAACTTTCGATGTAATTTGGCGCACAATAATTTCTATATGTTTATCAGAAATTTTTACTCCCTGGGATCGATAAACCTTTTGAATTTCATTGACCAAGTGATTCTGACTATGCTCCATAGTTATTCTAACACTGTTGAATGACCCCCAAAAGTTTCCAAAAAATATTGCCAGGTGTATGTTCAATTTTTGAAAATTTTTTTTTCGATTTTTCGATATTGAAGTATTCGAACGGGCTTCTGACAATTGTTCAACTTTAGGAAGACCTTGAATTATATCATCGGATTTTAATCTTTCGTATAAGATAGTTATTAATCTATCTCCTTCGTAAAGAATTTTCCCATAAAAACTATTAAGAGTTGCTCCTCGAGTACCCAAATAGGGTTTAGCTGATCTAATGACGAAAGATTCCTCATGAACAACTACAATTTGTAACCTGCATTAGCAGACTCATTTTCGGTAGTTTCTCTAATCAAACTCGAAGTTACCAAGGAACCATGCATAGCACTAAATAGAGAGCCGCCGAATACGCCAGCTACACCTAGCATGTGAAATGGATGCATAAGAATATTGTGCTCAGCCTGGAATACGATCATGAAATTGAAAGTACCAGAGATTCCTAGAGGCATACCATCAGAGAAGCTTCCTTGACCAATAGGGTAAATCAAGAAAACAGCAGTAGCTGCTGCTACTGGAGCTGAATATGCAACAGCAATCCAAGGACGCATACCTAGACGGAAGCTAAGCTCCCACTCACGACCCATATAGCAAGCTACACCAAGTAGGAAGTGTAGAACGATTAGCTCATAGGGACCACCGTTGTATAGCCATTCATCAACAGAAGCTGCTTCCCAGATGGGATAGAAATGCAGACCAATGGCTGCAGAGGTAGGAATAATAGCACCGGAAATAATATTATTTCCATAAAGAAGAGAACCGGAAACAGGTTCACGAATACCATCAATATCTACTGGAGGAGCTGCAATGAAAGCGATAATGAATACAGAGGTTGCAGTCAATAGGGTAGGAATCATCAAGACACCGAACCATCCAATGTAAAGACGGTTTTCAGTGCTAGTGATCCAATCGCAAAAACGATTCCATAGGCTTGCGCTTTCGCGTCTTTCTAGAATTGCGGTCATGGTTATAACTTGGTTTATTTAATCATTAATAGCTCCCAAGCATACACATAAGGCTTGTTATTGAATAGTATAATATGATTCATATCTGTATGTCAACCGATATTTTGACATCTTTATGAATACTATATAAATTCATAGTATCGTCCTCCAGAAATTAAAGGCTTATTTCGCGCACATATTGAAATACTTTTCAATACTCTATATCCGTAGATATTAATACCAGTATTAATGCGCTCTATTAGCATTCCTTCTTTCTTTATGATTCGAGGTAATAAATAATATTATTTATTACCTCCCCCCCCCTTTTTTTTGAACGGCTGCTTCTCTTGCTTGTTAAGAGCAATGGATAACATGAATTGGATTGGATCGAGAATAAGTAGACAAAAATATCTTTAGGTTTTTGAAGGGGACTTCCGCGTGAATTTAGTTAATTCATATAACAACCATATTACATTATATTTGACTTCTATGTGGGGAGAGGAGGAATCCAGAATATTAAGTAGAACGAGAGCGGATTCTATGTCGAATCAAATTATAGTAAGGAATAATTCCTTTTCCAAAGAAGCATTTCAAATTTCGAATAAGATGGAAGGATTGTACAAAAAGAACAGAGGTTTGGTTGTCACTTATCCTTTCTTCCATAAGGGATCTTTTGCATATCCGAAAGAATCGGGCAAGGCAATGCTATTTCCTTTAGTTGTCTTGGGAATATTTCCTCTATTTGTTGGATTGATAGGAGTTCCTTTTTTTCGAAGCGGAATGAGTTATGACATATTATCTCAATGGTTTACTTCATCGATGACCCGTTTTGATAAAAAAACATCCGGAGAATTGGTCCGAATTTTTCATAGACGCAATCCCCTCAGTTGGTATAGCATTTCTCGGTATATTGATGGCCTGTATTCTATATAGACCTATTTACTTCTTATCACAGAATGTATATCATAAAACAAATCCTCATATGAAGATTATTATGGACCAATCGATTAATATTCTATATAATTGGTCTTATTATCGAGCTTATATAGACATATATTATGACATAATCTTGATTAAAGGTATACGAGGATTAGCTGAAACAAGTCATTCATTTGATCAATGGGCAATTGATGGAATCCCAAATGGAGTAGGTTTTTTAGGTCTTTTTGTAGGGGAGGGAATGAGATGCTTAGGAGGGGGACGTATATCTTCCTATATATTTTTCTCTTTATTTTGTATATTAATATCCATATTAATATATTACTATTCATTTTGATAATTTCTATTTTCATTCTATCCATAGAAAATTAGAATGTATATAAATTGCGCTCTTTATCAGCATTAATGCATATCACATAATCCTTTTGAAATATCGTTCCCTGATTTATTCTTTAAGATAATAAAATATTGTTAATTAATATTATTCACCGATTTCATCAACTCGTTTACATGGAACAGATAGATATAGAGATAGAAAAATGAAAGATGATGAAAAAACTTATTGAAATGCTTCCTAAAAAAGGAAAGACAAATAGGTGAGTGATTGATCCGATGAAGGTACGATCGCTGATATGAGATCCATCTTCATACTTTACCACTTTCCAATACTTCATTTAACAAAATAAAATCCCCGAGCAGATCGAGCTAAATTACCTTAGCTCGCTCATAATTTGAAATAAATGAGCGAGCTAGCCCCGGGTTTTAGATTATTCTCAATCTACACGTGGATGTTGGTAACATTGCCGGGATAAAATGATCAATGAGATTAAGATCAATAGTTAAAAAAAATATATATATATGTCGGAGCGAATAGAGGTTTAATCTAATTCAGCTCTAGAAATTGGACAGTTTTTTTCCTCTTTTTCTGGTCCGATCTCTGTTATCGACAATATCTTATTCATAATTTGGATAATTTGCTACTTGTTCATAAAAAACAAGTGCTTGAAGAAAAAGACTCTCCTCAAATAGGATTTGAACCTACGACCAATCGGTTAACAGCGGACCGCTCTACCACTGAGCTACTAAGGAATAACGAAGGTATGATGTCTCTATATATGTCGTTTCTTTGAAACAACTTATGACAAGTGCATCAACGATTGAAAAATTCAACGAAAAGGTTATTCGAAAGACCTTCACCTTCTTATTCCTATTCTAGGGTATATTATAAGCATAATAGGTTATCATAGCAATCCCTCCTTTGTTTGTTTCTTCGGAAAGCCTTCGGGACAAGGGGAGGCGGCGGTCAATCACCACCACAAAGAACTGTTATATATAATAGAATCTTTTAACATATTCAAAATAGTAGTATACGCCATGTACGGACCCTTACTGACCTTTGTTTCAACACAAATTGAAGCTATTGGTATTCGCAATGATCTTACTAGTTCGAGAGCAATCATAGTCATTTTATTCTATATTCTATAGAACTGCTAGAGATACTCATAGTCTCTCTATAGTGGACTGCTGTGGGCGAGGAGGGATTTGAACCCCCGACACCGTGGTTCGTAGCCACGTGCTCTAATCCTCTGAGCTACAGGCCCCGTCTCCACGAGATCACAAATACTCCATTTCGCAGTGTGGAATGGGAAAAAAAAGAATGCCGGGGTTGGGTTTATTTTGAAAAATAAGTAAGCTTTTTTTTTATTATTCTGGCATCGAGCTATTTTCCACAGGGCTTCCCCTACAGTATCATTATTTCTAACAAGAAAAGTTCTTTTATTTTCTCAAATTTGTCTACAACGCTTTCTTCTTGTAAATAATCAAAAAAAAAATTCGATTGACTAGTATTCCACCAATTTGTAACCCAAGATTCCAAACCGTTCTGTAATGAAATTGAAATTGCCCAAGGCAATACTATTAAACATGTAAGATATTGTAGACAAGCTAATGTTTTATATTTGGCGACTTCCAATTCGTGAATCGTTAACGAATTCGATTGGCCCATTAGCTCTGTCCAAAATTTGAACAAAGTACGAATTATAGAACGAGGTATGAGATTCATAAAATGATCTTATGCGTAATTCTTCGAAATATCTTTCGGATGAGGGATAGTTTATTCGGAAGGAGAAGTGGAGTAAAAAAGGAAGGATCAATCCTTAAAATCGCTTTGATCTGGACTCATTTTCTATTTATTGTTTTCTTTTTTAACTCTTGACCCGAAGAATCGCTTCAATTCGAGCGGCAAATAAATTGAAGTTTAAGTCTAATAATACCAAATTTGTACTCTTTGGTACATATAGCAGATCAAATAATTTCGGGCACATATGTAAAAAAGTGTAAAAAACTAGAGGCATTTACTTCATTGTATTCTTTTGAGATGTTATATCCGTATTTATTAGACCTTTTGTCCCTATCTAATAGATAAAGAATGATATCGAGTGTTTGCGAACTGCCGAAGAATACCGGTATGCTTCTATAAGTAACATTTCGTGTTGGTGTAAATAAACTGACTTTACTTATGAATTGAATAAATGGAAAGGCACGAATAGAGTTCTTTCCTCTAGCTCTATGAGCTATAGAAATATCTCCTTCTTGTTGTTCCTATTTATTCGTAGAAATCAATAATGTAGTAGTAAAAAAGCATAGAGATTCATAAAATAGTTAGAAATATTACTATGAGTAAGGTTCAAGACGTAATAATATTCAATAGAATAGATTTTGTGAACAGTCTCTAGTGAAGAGCAGGGAGGAAGAAAAGCTAACTTGCTTTTCCAGCAATTGTTCTGTTTCTATTTATTACATTCAGAAGATAATTTTAGGATAAGAAAAAAAAATGGAATAGAAACAACTTAGGGTTATCATACATTTACTTATATTGGAGAAGTACATAGCAGAGGAGAAGTATATTATAAAATATTCATTGTTCAAACTTCGAGTTTAATATCAAAATAACAATATCAAGTTCCACAATCAATTTTCAATGTCATTTGGATTCTCTAAATCATCAACATCATCATCACCATTGACATTAGATGATATAGGAACATTTGAAGTACCACAAGCAATGCCACTGCCACTCACACTAAACTTGTGCTCACTTTCAAACTCCTCAAGTGCAACACATTGGAAAGTGGAAGCATCCAAGTAGTTTGCTCTAGCTCCACATCCCACAACTTCACAAGGGTCTAGGGTTAGTGCCCCCAGCAAGGTTGAGTGGCAATGCCCCTTGTGGGGGTTTAGGGGCAGGCCCTTGTTTGGGGGCAACAGCCCCAACAGAGTCAAGCAGCAGCAGACCATTTTCATAATTTTTTAGAAGGCAAAGTCAGGTGGTAAAATATTAAAAAACATAGAACAATGAACATATTCACTCTTGGGGCAAGGGGCCTAGCTCGATTGGCTAAAGCATCCTGTTCTTGCAGTATTACAATAATAATAAATTATATATATATATTTACTCTAGGTTCCCCCAGATTCTTTCCAGGTTTGTCCCAAACAAACCTAACCCCATTTCGCTGCATCGTGCCCATATCTGCAAAGCAGATCAGACAACATCACGGATTCAGTTCAAACTGGACCCAAATCTGGCCAATCTGCAGTCCGATCCAATAACATAGATAAATATAATAAATTAATTAATATATGTAATTTTATACATATAACTATTTCCTAAATTGATTAATAAGTAATAAATATATTATATAAAAATAATT
Organism: Sequoiadendron giganteum; assembly: GCA_007115665.2. Taxonomy (NCBI): domain Eukaryota; kingdom Viridiplantae; phylum Streptophyta; class Pinopsida; order Cupressales; family Cupressaceae; genus Sequoiadendron; species Sequoiadendron giganteum. The sequence goes on from CM021106.1 coordinate 400,749,984, forward strand.
ATAATGGGGATAGAGTAATGAGGATTCAGACACTTGCAAACATTTCAAGTGGATCAAGTCAAGGTCTTCCCTCTAACACTAAGCACTCAGACCTCAGAGTAGCAATCTGTATGTTTACCTGGGACAAACTGAGTACCATCGTTGGGGAGACTGCCCTCCCAATTCAAAGTTTTTCCCTGGAAGTTTCAACCCAAAATCAACATCTTTTTGGATCTCAGGCCACAAGTTTTTCCAGGAAATAGTAGCAAGAATTCAGAAACTTGCAAACATTTATGAGAAGATAATTTACAGGGCTTATTGATGATTTAAGAAAACAAGTTTTTCTGTTTTATTTAAAAAGAAACACATTTTTTCCCACAATCTAGGTTGCCCAGATTTGAGCCATGTACAGCCAGGGCACGTCCCAGGCCTGTGCATTCAGTACATGTATATTTGAGCCCAGGAAGTGCCCTGAGCATACAGGCCTGGGATCCAAACCCAGACTGGTTTGGTCCTGGTACATCCAGGGAACCGGCGAACCCAATAACACAGCTTCATTTGACCTCAAATGCACCTTCAAAGAAGCATAAGGTGTTTGCAGTAGAGAAGATGATTTGCACTGTAATCTCAGTAACATCAACACCCGAATTTGTAACGTTGGAAAGATACTTGTATCTTAAATTAATAGCATTTTAATTTCCATCGACTTCCAGCATTAACAATCTACGATCTAATGTATGCTCTGTTTTGACTATTTGATGAATTATAACTGAAATAAACTTAACCAGTAATCGAGAGAGATAGGAAAAGGCAAAGGGTGAGAGAGAATTTTGTTCTTCCTCAAATGTTGATCTACCGTTATGTTGGGCGTGATAGAGAAGTACACTCACAAGAGCCTGACTCGCGTAAAATTTCCCCACTGCAGTAAGGCAACCCATAACTTCAGCAGACCTAAGGTTGTGGTCTTACAACAACAGAATGTATTTAGGTTTCGCCTGCGTTTAAAAATACTAAGAATGTGATTCAATCATACTCCACGCCACATCAGAGGCCACACAAAGAATCGGAGACCAACCAATGCAAACTACTCAATTCCTTATTATCTTTGTAATAAAAGGCAATCCAAAAGATAAAATATAATACCACAATAACTTCCTGGGATTGACAAAGTAGTTCCAGCTAACTTCCTTCCTCTGAAAGAAGCTTCCTTCAACTCAAGCTCATCGACGACCACACCTGCAACTCAAATCCGCAAGGACAATAATCACTATCCATTAAAATAAAATAAAATATTTGAAAAAAGATTCATAACCCATAATAAAACTTTTAGAAAGCAGCCCAAACCCCACCAACCCTAGGGTTCCATTAATATATCAAGAAGTGAAATTCAGCTTGTAAGAAGATAGAGAGAAAATGCAGAGAAACTGAGAAAGAGAAGTTGCCTGTGATCTTGGGCTTGAAGTAATCAGAAACAGGGCATTGGCCATTGTATTTGATGACACAGGGTAGCTGATGTACTTTGTCTGTTAAATCCATACACCCATCAGATATCCTGATGCTTCCACTCACTCCACTGCAAGATACAGAAAAACCATTATCTGTAACGCCGTCCATTGCGTATGTGTGAAGTAAATATAAGTAACGGTCTTAGGCAAATAAAAATCAGATAATGAGCTTTTTGGCCACAGTTCAGAGAAGCCCGTGCAATGCTTGAGCGGGAGAATGAAATCACTGCTATGTATGCTTTCCGATTTAAATGAGACTTAAGAATAGTTGGGTTTGCTTCTTTTGCAAGCTTTGAATATTTGATCTTTGGTTTTTTCGCATCGGGTCCAAATCGTGGTGAAGAAGTTTAGGGCAGTTTACTTCATTCTAGTTAGTTAGATGCCCATGATGCCCGAAATACAATTGTAAACTAGCAATTGGATCTATGGGTTCAATGGGCATGTTAATAATTTTTTATAAGAGAAAAAATAGGAATATACAAACGCACCTATGTATGTAACATTATATCATACCTCCCATCCTTGAGCGCAATACAATTGTAAACTAGCAATTGGATCTATGGGTTCAATGGGCATGTTAATATTTTGTTATATGAGAAAAAATAGGAATACACAAAGGCACCTATGTATGTAACATTATATCATATCTCTCATCCTCCATCGCATGCACTAGACAAAACGCCCCGACGGAAAAGATGTCTAGACGAACAAATCGCATCGACGGAAAGACTTGACAGTTGGACGTTAACTTCAACCTGCCATCACCTGTCCAATCGTTGGGAAAACATGTCAGCGCCAACAGGTTTTCAAAATCATATTTTGAAATGGACAAAAACCAAAAAAAAAAACGTGGCATTCGAAACCATTATTTGCAAATAGCAAAAAGCCCAGACGAGGTCCTATTTTCACCGCCATTTTCCATAGCAACATTTTGTAGGTTGTTGGAGAGCAACGGGAAGGAGTTGAAGTGTTCAAAGGCCAAAGCAATGCGGCCACCCTCCATACAAAAACGCATTTGACAGGAGCGGGCAGCTAGCTAGCTAGCAGGTATGTATATCCACTTGAAATATATGCCATTTTGCCTAAGAACTATGAAGAAATGAACAGCTATTTGTTGCAAAGATGGGTTTTCATTGACGTGAAAACAAAGGGTTTTCCTTGGGAAAAGGGGTTTTCATTTGAAATGCAAAGTTGTTTATGTGTTTTTGTGTTGAGGGTTTTTTAATTTTCGTTTCCTCTTGTCTAGTGGTTTTGAAATTTTGCGATTGTCGAATGAAATAACTGACAACCCATTGTGGAAATATGAGTGAAATAACTGACTAACGTTTATAGAAACCAGAAACCATGCGGAATATATTACGAGGTTGGAAAACACAATGTGGCTTCTAGAATGAAATGATATATTTTGAAAACCACATAAAGCCCATAACATCACCATTGTTCATATTCTTATTTTGAAGGTTGCAAGGTTTTCCTTGGGAAAAGAGGTTTTTATTTGAAATGCAAAGTTGTTAATGTTTTTTTGTGTCGAGGGTTTTTTTATTTTGGTTTCCTCCCATATGTTGGTTTTGGAATTTTGTGATTGTCAAATGAAATAAATTACAACCCATTGTGGAAATATGAGTGAAATAATTGAATAACATTTATAGAAACCAAAAAACATGAGAAATATATTACGAGGTTGGAAAACGCAACGTGGGTTCTACAATGAAATGATATATTTTGAAAAACACATAAAGCCCAGAACGTCGTCATTGTTCACATTCTTATTCAGAAAAGCCCAAAACGTGGCATTCGAAATCATAATTTGCAAATAGAAAAAAGCCTAAACGAGGTCCCATTTTTGTTGCCATTTTCCACATTGACATTTTAGAAAACACGTTGTCTCTTCAAACCCTTACTATTCTAAAACCCTTTACAAGTAACAACCAAATTGGTTACTCGCCCCTAACCTCAATTTGGTATTTTTTGTGATTGTCTTGAGAACCTTTTGTGAATTAGATAGTAAGAATGTAATGAAATTGGAAAATAGTAGGTACTATGAAACCTGCAAAGCACAGTGTTGTTATACATTGTTTGCAATGTTGGAAAACACACTATCCCATGTCAGTTAATTTGTTATGAAGAGTTTTGTTTTGTTATGCTCCAAGAATGTAATGAAGTCCACTTTCAAATGTTTGAACAACTCTTTGCTACAATCCACATGTCATTTCACTTTCTTCATTTGATTGGAACAAAACACTCTGATGGAAAAGAAGGTTAGACGGACAAATCACACAGATGGAAAGACTTGATGATCAAATGCTCTCTCTGACTTGTTGTCGCATGTCTCGTCGTCGAGACAATGTGTCAGCGCCGACAAGTCTTCAAAATCATATTTCAAAATGGACAAAAACCCAAAAAAATGTGGCATTTGAAACCATTATTTGCAAATAGCAAAACGAGGTCCCAAGAATGTAATGAAATTGGAAAACAGTAGGTATTATGAAACCTGCAAGGCACGGTGTTGTTATACATTGTTTGCAGTGTTGGAAAACACACTATCCCATGTCAGTTAGTTTGTTATGAAGAGTTTTGTTTCGTTATGCTTCAAGAATGTAATGAAGTCCACTTTCAAATTTTTGAACAACTCTTTGCTACAATCCAAATGTCATTTCACTTTCTTCATCTAATTGAAACAAATAAAATGCTCACATTATTTGTAGTGTTGGAAAACACACTGTCTCCTCTCAGTTGCACAGGGTTTCACAACACTATATGGGTTGCTTGTTTCTTAACACCTAGGGTTTTTCAACATGAATTTTTACAAAATAGAATGAATGTCTTGAAAAGCTTTTGTAATTTAAATAGTGTGAATGTATTGAAAGGCCCTTTCAAAATTTATAAGGACTTTTAATTTGAGTAAAAATTGCATTTAAATTTTGCATGATTGCAAAAAAAGTGCACAAAATATTTGTAATTTGGAAAACATGATGTGAGTTTTCAGTTATTTGAATCTCCTTGTTTAAATGTAAAGGGTTGTCTCACAGTGGGTTGCTTGCTTCTTAACACATACTGTTTTGCAATATGGAATTTTACAAAACAGTATGAATGTCTTCAAAATCACACCTTTCATTGTTGTGTTTTTCAAATGGCATCAACATGGAATTTTTCACAACAATGTGATAATTTTATTTGGTTGAATCGGATGAGGAAAGTGAAATGCCATTTTGACTGTACCAATCAGTAGAGAAAAAATAGACAAAAATAAAATGCTCACATTGTTTAAAGTGTTGGAAAACGCATTATCTACTCTCAATTATTCCCTCATGAAAAGTGTTGGTTTTGTACGCTCCAAAAATGTAATGAAGTCCACCTTGATCTTTTAGAACAATTCTTTGGTGACGTAAATATGGCATTTCCCTTTTTTCATTTGATTGGAACAATAAAATGTTTGCATCACTTGCAATGTTGGAAAACATATTGTCCCATGTCAGTTATTTTGTTATGAAAAGTTTTGTTTTGTTATGCTCCAAGAATGTAATGAAGACCACTTTGAAGTTTTTGAATAACTCTTTGCTACAGTCCAAATGTCATTTCACTTTCTTCATTTGATTGGAACAAATAAAATACTCGCATTATTTGTAGTGTTGGAAAACATATTGTCTCCTCTCAATTATTCCCTCATGAAAAGTTTTTGTTTTGTACGCTCCAAAAATGTAATGAAGTCCACCTTCATATTTTAGAACAACTCTTTGGTGACGTAAATATGGAATTTCCCTTTTTTCATCTAATTGGAAGAAATAAAATGCTCGCATTATTTGGAGTGTTGGAAAACACGCTGTCACATGCCGGTTAGTTTGTTATGAAAAGATTTGTTCAAGTATTTTGGAGCTCAAAAAAATCTATTTAGAAAACTCATTGTCCTATGTCAGTTAGTTTTGTCTGAGCATTTTATTTGTTGGAAACATATACATAGTATGCATTGTTGGAAAACACACTGTCCCATGTCAATTAGTTTAGTGCGAGTATTTTATTTGTTCTAAATTATATTCTGCATTTATTTTTAATCATATGAGGAAATTGAAATCCAACTTTTTGTGTAAGTAAGAGTTGCTTTAAATTGTGAAGGTCAATGGACTTCACTACATTCTTACTGTCTACAAAACTAAAGGTTTTCATTAGACTCATGTTGTCTACATTTAATTATGTGAAACTAATAATTTGTAATTTTCCTAGGACATAGAGCACCTAAGTTGTCTTGTCCATAAAATCTTTTTCAAGAACTTCCCTTACATTATTGTCCTTTTTAGAGAGTATAAAATTAATTTGAATAATCTTCCTCTTGAAGCACAAATTTTAATGCACTTCCAATCAATGTTGACCATAGTTTGGCTAACTCCTCTTTTATCTCATTGAATTGAAATTAGGAAAGCGAAATTATCCAAGGTGTGTTGATAATTGAGTGGAATGCATTAAAATTTGCTTGAAGAGCAGGAATATTCAAATTCCTATGTACTATTTTTGAAAAGGATAATAAGTTAGGGAAGTTCAAATAAAATTTTTGATGGGCAAGACAATTTCATGCAATGTGTCACGAGAAAATTACAAGTTATTAGTCTGGCAAGTGACACTTGTGAAGCTTCAAAACTAGTAAATAAAATAGTTATTACAGATCATAGTGGAAAATATATTGTTGTGTTGTAGAAGTTATTCATGATAGAATTTACTTGTTCAACTCCATCCATAGCAGCATCTCTCAATTTATTTTCCTACAAATTTTTTTGTGCAATACGAAACCTCTTTAGTTTGTCCACTTGTGCATTGCCATTTCCCCTTTTCTTATATTGCGCATGCACCTTCCTCGACTTTTTTAAGAGCATGGAGGATATTTTCAGTCAATACATTAGGTATCTCACTCATATTGCTCGGATTTTTTTAAGTGCTTTTAGAGAAGAATCCTTTTTCATTCCATGCATTCTAGTACCTGCTTCCTTCGGTTCTACATTACCATTTTCCCACTTCACATAGTGCACATGCTCCTTCGTCAACTTCTGAAGAGGACAAACAATCTCTTCAATCAATACACTATCTATCTCATTCACTTTGGTTTTCTTCTTTTCAAGTGTTTTTAGAGCAGATTCATTTTTTATTGCATACTTTCTACTACCTGTCGGTTGAGTTTTGTGTTGCCATTTGTCGATTGTGCATAACTGCACATGCACCTTCCTCAACTTCTGAAGAGCAGGGAGAATCTCTTCACTCAATACCTTATCTTTTATCTATCTCATTTAATGTGGTCTACATAAGTTTCAAAGATGATCTTCATTACATTCTTATTGTGTACTAAACAAATATTTTTCATTACGTTCATACAGTCTATATATAACTGCATGTTGGAAAACAACGGGTGTGTAATTAAATTGAGGTGAGGGGTGACAAACCAATTGGGTTGTTACTACATTAATTAGGAAAGGTTTTGATTACATTCTCAATGTTTTCTAAAATTCCAAGTTGGAAAACAATGGTTGTTATAAAACCTCCAACCCAGATACCATTCTAAAACCCTTTATAAGTAGCAACCCAATTGCTTAGTCACTCGTCACCTCAATTTGGTATGTTTTTGGTATTCCCCACCTGCAACTCCTCCCCATGCTCGCACAATCCATGGGGCCCAGTTTTATCGACCGATAGGAGGTGGGAAAACTGACTTGACATTGTCATTATCTCCTTGCTACCATTTCCCTAATGTTTGGTCTCGTATGTCGATTTCGTCACTTTTATCCCCCATGTGGTGGGCCCCCCACTACGCCATCTCATCATGTTATGTATGTTTCTATGTATGGTTTCATGTGTTTTGTATGTACATAGGTGTATTTTGTGTAGAGATTAGTTGTGTCCCATTACATTCTTACTGTGTACTAAACAAAAAAAATTCATTATGTTCTTACTATCGATATATAATTGCATGTTGGAAAACACTAAGTGTGTAATGAAATCGAGCTGAGGGGTGCCAAACCAATTGGGTTGTTACTGTGTTGATCATAAAAGGTTTTGAATACATTCTTACTATTTTCTAAAATTCCAGGTTGGAAAACGTTGGGTGTTATAAAAGTTGCAACCCACTTACTATTCTAAAACCCTTTACAAGTAGCAACCCAATTGCTTAGTCACCCTCACCTCAATTTTGTAAGTTTTGTGGTTTCCCCATGTGCAACTCACAGAGTGTTATCCAACGTGTAATTATTTTGTGCATTATCATATTTAACCAATGTGATCACCTGCTATATTTTGGTCAATCAAGGTGATCACGAAGGTTTTCATTGACTTCTTAACCTTTATTCTTGAATAGTCGATGCACACTATGCTTTGCAACTAATGCGTCTTATAATAATCTGTATTTTTTCAGTTATTTGTACAAGTAATGATATAAACAAAAGTTTTACAATGGTGTGTGGTATCTTTCTTGTCTATCTTGTCTGCCCTTATTGATTATGCAAGTTATGGTTTCTTATATGCCAGGGGAGATGAGTTTGAGATTTATTTGAACGTTAAGTGCTTCACAGTTCCAACATAATGGAAAAATGGTAGATATAATTGTTGATATATATTACTAGTGTTAAATTCCCACTGTACAGATTAATATGTTTGTTTATTGTCTGTACAAGCTGGCATGTTGGAGTCAGCATAACATATAATCCAATATCGGTGAAGTTTGGAATGAAGTGAATTTTTTGCAGCACCAAATATCTTTAATTTACCAATTTAATCTATTGCTAACACTTGTCTTTCTTCCAAGTGGTTGATATAGGCGAGGAAACAAATTGAACAAAACAAGGGTAGGTAGATTGAGAAGGACGCTTCAGGAGATGTGAAGCTTCTGCACTAAATACAGGTGATTCTAGTTGTCATAGCTTGAATTGCAAGTGTACTAGATAACTAAATTTCCAAAATTTATTTTTCATTTAGAAGTTCTGTTTTATATATAGATGAGATGCTTAGTGTGGGGAATGCAAATAATTTGCAGTTTAATTTAAATAAAATAAATGTTACATTATTGTGTGTGTATTATATCCCAAAATTTTATGTCAATCATGTTTCCTCATTGAAGTGTGAGTGTTGCACGGGAAATGCTTAAAGCATTAATGAAGGTTGATACTACATCCTTTTAATTATCCTTCTCATAATTGATTTGTGTTAATTCTAGGATGATTTCTGCAACACTACATCGGTATCATTTATCTCCCAAAATAGAACAGGAATCTTTGGATCCTTGGTAATTAGATCAGATATATTTGGAAAAGAACATAATATTTATGATTTTACATTAGAGTATTTCTCATTTTAAATCATGTACCTTTATTCAATTGTGAAGCATTGTTGCATAGTTGGGTTTCATAAGGTTGTGAATAAGGAACATTGTTATTGTAATTGTTTTTACTCAGTATAATATACCATACAAACTACAAAAGCAAGGCCATAACAACACATAAATGGCCATTAGGCTTCCCAAATTTTGTAATGGAATTGTTGTTTTGTAAACATAATGCAAAAGTTTTGTAAACACAATGTGTTTTGCAATGTAGAATCCTCTTTACAAATATGAGATTTCCTTGTTGCCCATTTTGGAGGTTTAGAAACACAATGTGTTGTCAATCGTGTAGACACTTATGTAGAAAAGACGCACCTATGTACATACAAAAACACATAAAACCATACATAAAACCATACATAAAAACATACATAACAACATACATGGAAACATACATAACATGATGAGACGACGTAGTGTGGGGCTAGCCAAATGGGGGATAAAAGTGACGAAACCGATAGACAGGACCAAATGTCTAAGAAATGGTAGGTAGGAGTTAACGATGCTATCAAGTCAATTTTACCACCTCCTGCCAGCCGATAAAATTGGGTCTCATGGCGTGCCACTGAAGTTTCGCTTTCAAAGCTTTTTTTTGGCGTAGGAAAATTAGAGGCAAACTGACATGTGCATTTTTGGTTTGGAGAAAGAAGGGTGAAAACATGATGAGTTTTCAGTCTGCATGTTGAAAATTGAAGGTTGGAGTGCACATGGAGGAGTTGGAGGAGAAAACTAATCAAATCCAGGTGAGGGGTACTAACCAATAGTGTTGCAGAGGGTTTTACAACACTATTTGGGTTGCTTGTTTCTTAACACCGAGGGTTTTCCAACTGAATTTTTACAAAACAAAATAAAGTGTGTACTATGAAGTACACTATGTATTGACGGTTAATAGAGTCCCCCTTAAATGATAAATGTGTTATTTGATAAAATAGAACCCCATCTATACATTTGTATATCTGCATTTCAAGACAAAGCTTGGGTATAAGTAAAGGTAGGCTTCAAAACACATTATGTTTTCCAACTTGCACTACACAATGTTCACCACTTTCAACAAGTTTATTTATTATTTCCAATAACGACAAGAAATTGGTGTTCTTGCTATTTGTAATGCACACCTACATATATGTGTTTAAAAACCAGAAGGGCTTGGGTATGTTGTGATGTGGAGGTTGAAAAATGTAGTGTGTTATGAAGCATGCAATTTGTTATATACTTGAAATTTAAACACAACAATGGAAGGCACGATTTCAAAGACATTCATACTGTTTTTAACATTCCATGTTGCAAAACCATATGTGTTAAGAAGCAAGTGATCCATTGTGAGACAACCCTTACATTTAAACAAGGATATTCAAATAATTGAAAACCCACAATGTGTTTTCCAAAATACAACTATTTTGTGCACTTTTTTTTCAATCATCCAAAATTTAAACACAACAATGGAAGGTGTGATTTTGAATACATTAATACTATTTTGTAATATTCCATGTTGCAAAATTGTATGTGTTAAGAAGCAAGCAACCCACTGTGAGACAACCCTTTACATTTAAACAAGGAGATTCAAATAACTGAAAACCCACATTGTGTTTTCAATTAATACCACTGTTATATATTCTACAGACTAGAAAACCCTTGGAAATCTGTCAATGAATACCTTGATATATATTCAGCATGATTTTTTAGTTCTCTTGAAACATTATTCAGTTATTTCACTCATGTTTCCACAACGGGTTGTTAGTTATTTCATTCGGCAATCGCAAAATTTCAAAGTTAGCATACGAGAGGAAACCAAAATTAAAAAACTCTCGACACAAAAACACATAAACAACTTTGCATTTCAAATGAAAACCCCTTTTCCCTAGGAAAACCCTTTGTTTTCCCATCAATGAAAACCCATCTTCACAACAAATAGTTGCTCATTTCTTCATAGTTCCTAGGCAAAATGATAAAATGGCATATATTTATGGTGGATAAATATACCTGCTAGCTAGCTAGCTACCCACGCCAGTCAAATGTGTTTTCGTATGGAGGGTGGTTGCACTTCTTTAGCCTCTAAACACCTGCAACTTCTTTCTATTGCTCTCTAGCAACTTGCAAAACATCAATGTGGAAAATGGTAGCGAAAATGGGACCTCATTTGGGCTTTTTGCTATTTGCAAATAATGGTTTCAAATGCCACATTTTTTTGGGTTTTTGTCCATTCTGATTTATGATTTTTAAAACATGATGACTGTTATGATGCATGTGACATGTGTTTTTGTAGGGAGAATAGCCTTGTCCCAATTATAGAAGGTGATCACCTTGCAAAACCGCATGGCTTACACATGATAACGTATTACCCTTCTTCAGGGATAAGAATATCTGATTATGTTATCATGTCGAAGACATGTGTTTTTTCAAGGATAATAGCTTGATTTTACTATATTTTGTAGGGAGATTAGCTTTTGCCTTGCAATTGGACATGGCTATTCTCCCTAGAAGAATGCATGTCAGAGGCATCATAACATACAAAAATGCATTAAAACATACAAAAATACATACACCACATGATGGGACAATGTATTGCAAAAAAATAATTGGAGGTTGGAAAACACTGTGTGTTGCGAGTTTTTTCATTTTGCACATTTAAATCAGAAGGTTTGAGAGCATGGGGTGGAGTTGCAGGTGTGAGATATATAAAAGCATCCAAATTCAACTAAGGGGTGAGTAACGAATTGGGTTGTTACTTGTCAAGGGTTTTAAAACGCTATTTGGTTTACAAGTTTTTCAACATGCAATTACACATTATTGGCCTAGCTATTGTATGAAAAGGTTGACCTGTCAATGCCCGATACAAGTGTTAGATAAGACCTCTATAAAAACATGACAAATGGGCATATTTGAAGCAACTTTGCAATATTTGCAAAACAAGCTCTTCTCTCCAACACACATCAAGTCACCTCTTCCACAATTTGATCCATTGAGGTCCATGATGTTGAAAGGTGTCATTGATGTATGATGGAGAGAAGTGATTTTTTTGGAAATGAGAAAGGTATGCTTCAAAGTTTCCTAATTGTCATGAAATGTTGTCATGTTCTGGTAGAGGTTACTTCCAGAGGTTAGAGGAGAAAACAGGATGCATATTTGATGTGGGTTTTTTGAAAGATTTCCAATGGTATCATCTGTAGATGTTGGTGTCAAAACAAAACAAAAAAGAACCACATATTTCTAGGGTGGAAAACACAGTGGGTTATGTGTTATTTAATTTTGCTTTGTATGGTGAAGATGTGAAAGCTAATCATTTATTTGATGTAGCTATGCAAGATGTTGTGTAATGTTGAATCATGTGTCTATAATTGGTTGACCAACTACCACCTGTATCTTCCATGCAATGACCTCGCTTGGATAGAGGAATTGAGTCTTTCGTACAAGTTGCAAAAAAAGATGTTAAGGAGAAATGACAAAAAAAGGCCAAAGTGCAGTGGCATCAAATAACATAATTATGCTCATTTCTTTGACTACGTCTTCGGTGTATGGGTGAAAATGAGCATGGGCGTTCAATATCACAATCTACAAATAGAGACTGTAAATTTTTGTGACTCACCAATTCATTTTTACCGAGAGATGCGAGACCTTTTCCTAGCTGGATGTATCTGGAAGGTATCCATTAAACCAACACTAATCATCCAAAAGAACAATCTTCCCAAGGAGCTAAGCATGAATTTTATGAGATTCCTCAAGGGGGAATCTCAAATTAGTCATCACATGGGTCCTATCAAGGAATGGTTCCTTGTTGTGTTGAAATTCAACTACACTGCTATTTTTGATGACTAGTTTTACTATAATTGGTATCAAAGACAGGTCACAGGTTCCAATCATGTGGTCACGTTGGGGGGGATTGTTGGAAGCTTGGAGCCTCCACCCCTCAGTCAGTGTTGTATGTGTGATTCACGATATGGTTTAACCGCCTACCATGCATCTTATCTGATGCTTGTATCGGGCATGGAGAGGTCGATGTTTTCATGCAACAACAAGGTCAACACACATAGACAATATGAATGTAATGACAACGTTTTGGTTACTTACACAGAAGAACCTAATTGGTTGGTCACACATCACATGAATTTGGATAGTTTTATGTATCCTCCAACTGCAATTATATTGACAGTATGAATTTCTTGGAAGCCTTTTGTTTCGTACACAATAATAATGTAATGAAGTTCACCTTCAAAATATATAATAAATCTTAGTTACAGTATAAATTGTATTTGAATTTCTTTGTATGATTGAAACAAAGAAATACACAAAATAATGGCAAATTGGAAAACACAATGTGGGTTGTTAGTTGTTTCATTCTGCATGTTTAAATCTAAACACTTGAGTGAACGGGGAGGCCTTGCAGGTGCGGGATACATTTTGTTGCGAGTTTCTTAACGCCCTGTGTTTTCCAATTTCATTACATTATTGCTATTTAAAAAGCAAAAGGTTCTCAAGACAATCACAAAACATACCAAATTGAGGTGAGGGGCGAGTAACCAATTGGGTTGTTACTTGTAAAGGGTTTTAAAACAATATGTGGGTTGCAAGATTTATAACACCCAGTGTTTTCCAACCTAAAATTTCACATCATAGTTTGAATGTCTTGAAAAGCTTTTGTTATTTAGATAGTACAAATGTAATGAAAGACACCTCCAAAATTTACAATTGTTAGTTATGGTATAAATTGTTATTCATTATCTTCATGTGATTGAAAAAAATAAATGTATAAAATAATTGTAGGTTGGAAAACACAGTGGGTTACGTGTATAGCGTTTTACAACACTATGTGGGTTGTAGGTTTCATAACACCATCTCTTTTCCAACCTGCAATTTTGCTGATAGTAGGAATGTATTAAAAACCTTTTTTTATTTAGACTGAAAAAATGTAATGAAAGGAACCTTCAAAATTTATCACAAGTCTTAGGTAGAGTAAAATATGTGTTTCAAATTCCTCTTATGGTTGAAAAAAGATATGCTTGCTTACTATAGATGGTGCAATAAATTTTGGAACTTTAACTGTCTGTAACACTTGCAATTGTTTTATATTTTACAACAAACCAGGGATATGTGTTGTAAAAGGGAAAGTGCTTCATAAAATGACGAATTTTGTTGAGGTGGTTGACACACCTAAGAGGGTGTGTAGTGGCACATCTTCTTCAAGACGGTTGCATTCCACAAACGTGCAGGTAAGATTCGATAATTACAAGATGCAATCAAATGTATAATTTTAATATCTCATAAGTGAACTACAATGTTGATTAGAAAGTGGGAATATTTTAATCAGGAGGCAACAACTGTGGTAGAGAGGAAGTCCCCTCATTTTAGGAAAACGTTGAACGTTGAGGTAGCAACATGTTTGATAATTGATTATGAACTTCCAATTGCCCTTTACTTCCTTTGCATCAATCAAAATGCTTTACAATTTCAGTTAGAAAATATCACGTATTTTACAAATATGTTGATTTTTTCAATATATCATTCCTTCGGTTCAAGAAAATAATCAGGGAGACCATCGCGCTCTTTCCATAGTCCATGACAAAGAGGAAGAGCGTGCAGAGGGAGACCCTAAGGATGGGGAGGGACCCAATGAAGCACAGGGTGATGTGGAGGATGAGAAGGTAGATATAATAACTCAATTATTGAATCATTTGGTTGTGTGTATATGATGTGCATTCAAATTGTTTTAATATCAAATATATTAAGCGATTTTATTTTCTGAATTTGTTGTGTAGGTTGCTACTGAATACATAAGAGAAGTGGAGAATGCTAGATATGTATATTATTGTATTATAGAAGAATGTATGAGAAAATATCATGATTGGAGATTGTTCAACATGCATAGGATTCAACATCACCACCTTCCTATTCTCATGGCACCAAAGCGTGGTCGAAGTGTGTCGGTGGGGGGAACCAAAATGTCACGTACTGATTTTATTAATGATTTAAATGCAATTATTAATCATGATATTTTTAATTATTATGTTAGATGATTATTTAAAATTTAAAGTGAAATTGAAATTTAAAATGCAAATGAAATGATTTGAAATGCATTTTTATGAAATTTGGGGTTTGTCATTGCTGATGAGAAATTGAGTACAAGTGAACGCAAGAACAGATGAACAAGAATGAAGGCGAGAACATTGATCAGGTAGAGTCGTTTTAGCCATTAGATGTTAATGAGGATGATGGAATCTCACACACCACTTAATTAATTAGAACGTATTTTGCATGATTAAATGATTTAAATTTTAATTATATTATAATGGCTATGCATTTGTTGAACGAAATTGCGAAAAAGAATTTGTTTGTTTTAAATGGCAATTTAAATATTATTGTGAGAAAATTGATTTTTATTCAATTTATTATTTCTTTATTTAAATATTTTATTTTCAATTGAAAATAATAAGTGTTTTATTTTAAAATATTGGAATAAACTTTTAATTGTGAAAATATATAAAAAGTAAAAATTGTGTTATTGATTTATTTGTTATTTTCGCATTTTATAAATGAAACAAGAAATATATATGTTAAAATAAGAATATATATTAAATGTGGTTATTTAAATGGAAATTAGAATAAATTCAATACGTTCAAAGTTGGAATTGAAATCAAAATCAAAACAGTAGTTATCAAATTGAAAGCAAATATATTTCAATCAATTTTGCATGCAATCACAAATTGAAACTTGGAGCTATGGAAATTTTGGCTGGAGATCAAGCATGAATAATGGATCTGATTTCTTTGATAACAACTACCATTTGCATGAGAAAAAAAATACAGAGAGAGAGAGTAAATTCAAATTAAGAAAAGGGAAGTAAAAAAATCCGTTTTTGGAGAGGAAGCTAAAAAAATACAGTTTTTGTCTTGATTATTTTATTTCATTCTCCTTAACCCCATGCGCGGCCAGGAGAAGAGGACAGATATTTAATGTTAATGCTGGTGATCTCCCAGGCGCGACTAGCAGGGAAGAGAATGCAGCAAGAAAAAGAGAAATTCATTTTTTTTTAAAATAGAGAAATCCGTTTTTGAAAGGGAGTTGGACAAAAAACACATTTTTATGTTTTGATTGGATTCTTCTGGCTCTCCCATGCACGATAGGAAGGAATTGATTTATTTTTGGTTATGCTAACTCCATTTGCATGAGATCAAGAGAAGGGAATTCATTTTTGAGAAGAGAACAAAGGACAACTATCTCCATATTCGCATGAAGGAGAACATAGCACTGAAACCTATGAGCTCATTACGCAATAATGCGTAAACCTTATCATAAGATAAAGGTTGAAAAGTTCTTGTGCCATAACGGCAAGAGAAAAGAACTTAAGGAAGTGAAAAGGAAGATGTAAGCATTAGTAACCTGTGTAAGTTTGGGCTAGTTAAAATCATAATTCCTAAACCAACAACTTATGATGAAACCTAGGATTGCGGAAGATCATGCAATTAGGTTATGTAGGAAGGTTAGGAAGAATAACCTGTACATACATGACTCTAAGAAAAAGAGAATGAGTAGGAATGAGATAAATTGAATTGTAGCAACCTACAATTGTAAAAGAGTCAGGAACTCTTGGATTAGAGTAAACACTACGAATCTATGTATGCAAAGTAGCATAAATTAGATTGTTCAAGTAGGATATGAATGGAGGAAGTATCCTCAAGGGTTGCAGAACTCATGACTTAAACTCTTGTGTAAAGATAAAGATCTTGTTAGAAAAGATTTAGTACCGAGGAATTGAGAAAAGACCAAAACGGTTAGAGGAAACAATCAATGACATGAGCAAGGTTCCTCCAACCAAAATCAATGAGGTTATTGAAGTTTTTGGAATCAAACAACTTATGAATAATGGTTCCAAAAGGGAAAAGGAATGCAACATGGCTCTATGTGTTAGGACACTAGAAGTTGCAAGGAAAGCAACACTTTGAGTTGAGAAGTACATCAACAAAAGAGGTTTGTGAGCATGGATATTCCTCCATTTAAAAAGATATTAGAAAGAAGTTGGAATATTATTTGTTGCTGATTATTCATTGGATCTCCTACTGAATGATCCCTTATGCTGAATCTGTGAGAAAAAAAAAACAAAGAAAAATCTAACTTTGAGAAAAGTGTATTTAAGGTATGCCAGAGGTAAGGGAAGGCAATGAGAAGTCAACGTGAAGGAATGACAAACCCTTTCCAAAGAAGCAAGTAAATTGTTAGAAGTTCAACGTAAAAAGAACGAAAGTTGCGGAAACACTAGGGGGAGGGGAGGAAGAGAGTGGATTGACTCAAGCTAAGTACCCTACCCAGCAAAAACTTGGTTATGACTTCTTTGCAAGTCATAAGAACAACTAAGTCATACATTTTATGACCACAAAGGAAAAAGGAAAAATGGAAAGGTTAAGAACTATGACCTTTATACCTTATGATTATCTGATCTAAAGATCAAAGGATATTATTATCAATGCCTTAGAAAAGGATAGGCAGATAACTTGATCATGATAAGGAAGATCATTGTCTATGGGATTGACAAGGAAAGATATAAGAGACTCATGATTGGAAGAAAGTGTCTCTATACTCCTATATATCTTATATAGAGAATTTTTTTAAAATGATGTTATTTCTATATGAAATATATCCATGTCGTGAAACGACTTGACACTGAAGCTTACTATGCTAAGAAACCTTTGGACGAAAAAAAAAAAGTTAGCTATTTAAGCCATTGAGATGGAGTGAAATAAAGTAAGATGTGACGTTATGTGAACCACACCAAAATCTCTTAATGAGAATGATTAAATCACTTAATCACTACCTTACTCTTGAATGAAACCTTAGGTTAAGGATAACCTAATTGGGACAAGAAGTTCATTCAATAAAGAGAGAGATCTTATGATGAGACTAAAACCTATTAAGCTGGGTTGCGTACTGGATTACTCTTTAACACCTAAGTAGGAATTAAACTTGAATGAGTTGCACATTGGGTCTTGACTATAGCCATATAGAGTGGGGAAATCTATAAACAATCAAACTAGTCAACAATTAAGGATTCCATCCTAAGAATTGGAAGGGAATTTTGGGTTTAAGATTTGCCCATACGATTGAATATAATTGGAGATAATGAAACTCTATAAGGATAGAAGCATAGGAGGGATGCCTAGTAAGTTAAAGGAAGTTGTATTATTGAAAAGACTTTACTTTAAGTAGCTCTTATATTAAAAGAGAAACACTTTCAAAAGGAAGCATCTATTGTCATGACAGAACATCATAGAATTTTCACTTAGCAAGAAATGCTGAAAATCTTACGGAGAAGAACATCATAATCGTTACTTGTGCTCAAAATGGATATATTGAAGTTGAGACTCTCCTATATAATTAAGAAATCATGGAGTTAAATTTTCATGCTTGATGATTAGATATGCAATTAAATTTGTTATTATCTATAAATCAATGTGATTGAACGAGGATTAATACTCAAAAATTAGTATCAGATTAAATCAAAGAAATTAGACTGAGTTAAAAGATGAATTGCATCTATGAAAATAATCCTAGGACAAAAGAAAATCCACGGTATGGATGTCCTAAGATAAATGGGAATTATCTCCGCAAAACCTATAACCATTTACATGAAGATTAATAATGGCGTAAGATCAAAATAGGTTATCACTTAGTCAAAGGATAGACTATTGTTGGATATAAAAGAACCTATGTGTCCAAAATTTGGAAGATTCGAGAATGGAACGAGGAAAATAATGTCAGGGTTAAGACATTGGAATTGACAAAGGGAATTGTCGGATAAGGATCCACTATTATCTGGAAGAAGATAGAGTAAGAAGTTGCACGAAATGTAGCAAGGTAATGTCTAGTATGCCAGGAAATGAAGACCAGAAGTCATCATTGGTAGGACATGTAACTCTCTTGAGATTCTAGAAGGAAAATGGTAGAACACAAGACAAATTGATCTGTCAATGTTAGTAGAATTAACATAATGTTCTAGTGGATAGACTCGTCAAAGAAACCAATAGTTTTTGGAAACTCGACTTATAGGATTTTGGTCCTAAATAATATATTGTGGGTAAGTAGTTGCTTAGTAAACCTGAAAGGTTATTTCAGTTTAGCAAATAATCATAGGGTTGTGTAAACCAAAATCATACCATGAGACGTTCATTTGAATAAATGTGCAATATATTTTTTTAGTCAAATAAGTAAAATAGTGGACTAAATCTTGAATGATTTGTAAACTTCTAAATTGAAGTTTGGACCATTATATGGAAAGAAAGGAAACTCTTTTAAAGTTGAAAAAGGCTTGGATATAATCATAGACTTGATAGAATGTCAAAAAGGAATAATAGATCGAAGTGATCGATGAAATTTAATTAATAATAAAGATTAAGTGTGGAGCAGTATCAAAATTGACAAGTGTCTAGGAGCAAGGTTATGCTCGAGATAGACAAGTAATCAAGGGAAAGTACCTTATGGTAAGGATAATAAATGTGTAAGTGGCGGATGGACCCGATTTATGAGTTGTCTAAAAGTGTAAATACAAATGAAAAGGATAGGACCCACGATGTAGTGTACAATACATCGACATTCCTCTTCCATTTGGGTTATACTAAGGATAAATTCATGGACCAATGAATTCCGATCACTAAGTATAGTTATTATTATATATTGGATGTATTTATGGAGTACAGCTCTTTGGGAGAGTAAGTATGTGTGAAGCATACGATATTTTCCTATGTGATAGTAAGGACACTTGAAGCAAGGTCTAGAAAGGAAAAGATTACTGCTTAGGATGAATGTTTTGTAAATCTTACGTATTTTGGGAAATCATCAAAGTTGGCTCCTAGATTTGTGGGACCCTTTGATGTACTGGAAGTCATTAATCCAGTTGCTTATAGACTAGCGTTAGCATGGATAGTACTCAATACAGGTCCAGTGGGACCAGTATATTGAGGATAGTGCTACATGGGAGGATTCTGTGACGATTGACCGTCATTTTCCTCATTTGCTTTCTTAGATTAGTATTTTCTTAATGCATGAAATACTTGATACTCTGGTTTTTGATTCACATGTTGTGAACTTGGATAGCATGGATGCTACTGTGGATTGCTTATGCTTATGCTTTGAGAACTATGATGTTAGTTATTATTTCATTATGATTGAGATACTATGTTTTACTGATTTAGATACTATGTTTTACTGATTGAGATATTATGCTTATTGATTGATTAATAAGACATCGAGACGATGTCTCTTCCAAGAGGGGAAGGATGTCATGTACTGATTTTATTAATTATTTAAATGCAATTATTAATGATGAGATTTTTAATTATTATGTTAGATGATTATTTAAAATTGAAATTGAAATTGAAATTTAAAATGCAAATAAAATGATTTGAAATGCATTTTTATGAAATTTGGGGTTTGTCATTGCTAATAAGAAATTGAGTGCAAGTGAATGTAGGAACAGATGAACGAGAATGAAGGTGAGAACATTGATCAGGTAGAGTCGTTTTAGCCATTAGACGTTAATGGGGATGATGGAATCTCACACACCACTTAATTAATTAGAACGTATTTTGCATGATTAAATGATTTAAATTTTAATTATTATAATGGCTATGCATTTGTTGAACGAAATTGCGAAAAAGAATTTGTTTGTTTTAAATGGCAATTTAAATATTATTGTGAGAAAATTGATTTTTATTCAATTTATTATTTCTTTATTTAAATCTTTTATTTTCAGTTGAAAATAAACTTTTAATTGTGAAAATATATAAAAAGTAAAAATTGTGTTATTGATTTATTTGTTATTTTCGCATTTTATAAATGAAAGGAGAAATATATATGTTAAAATAAGTATATATATTAAATATGGTTATTTAAATGGAAATTAGAATAAATTCAATACGTTCAAAGTTGGAATTGAAATTGAAATCAAAACAGTAGTTATCAAATTGAAAACAAATATATTTCAATCAATTTTGCATGCAATCACAAATTGAAACTTGGAGTTATGGCAATTTTGGTTGGAGATCAAGCATGAATAATGGATCTGATTTATTTGATAACAACTACCATTTGCATGAAAGAAAAAAATAGAGAGAGAGAGAGAGAGTAAATTCAAATTAAGAAAAGGGAAGTAAAAAAATCCATTTCTGGAGAGGAAGCTAAAAAAAAAATAGTTTTTGTCTTGATTATTTTATTTCATTCTCCTTAACCCCATGCACAGCCAGGAGAAGAGGACATAGATTTAATGTTAATGCTGGTGATCTCCCAGGCGCGACCAGCAGGGAAGAGAACGCAGTTAAAAAAAGAGAAATTCATTTTTAAAAAAAATAGAGAAATCCGTTTTTGAAAGGGAGTTGGACAGAAAACACATTTTTATGTTTTGATTGGATTCTTCTGGCTCTCCCATGCGCGGTAGGAAGGAATTGATTTAGTTTTGGTTATGCTAACTCCATTCGCATGAGATCAAGAGAAGGGAATTCATTTTTGAGAAGAGAACAAAGGACAACTATCTCCATATTCGCATGAAGGAGAACATAGCACGCAACCAGCTGAGAGGGAACATAAAATAGTCTAAGAACTGTTTTAACTTCATTCACCTGATCTCCTAGGCATGGCCAATAGGAGAAGGAGTTGTCTTTTATTCATAGAAAAAAAATTAAAGATCTTGTGAAAGGCGCGGTTGGAAGAGAGAGGCGCGACAAAGGGGAGAATAAAAGATAGTTAAAAGGAGAAATCTCCCTGATACATGAGAAAAGAGGATAAGCCAACAACAGTAGGAGAATAGAAGGTGAGGCCAGAACAAAAAGATAATTATCAACAACAAGAAGAAAAGAGCATAGAACATAAAATTGACAGAGAAAGAGAAAACAAAATTCATTTCCAGATTTGGGAAAACACTCAACTACAGGTAGATTCAATAGTTAAATTGTTATTTCTCAAATTCATAGCAATTTAATATCTAAGTTTAATTATTTTCCTTCTTTTCAAACAAAAATGTGCCTGTCACTGTTTTTATCAATTTAGGAAAAGATCAAACACTAGATTGTATTTTTATTTTAGTGAAGATAAAGTATAGATTTGAACATAAAATCATTGAAACTTGAACGGAAAACAGAATGATTTTTATATATATTTCAAATATAAACATTTAGTAAAAGATTGTAACCAGAACAACATGTTTTTAGATTTAGAAAACCTTCAAACGGAAACTATATTCGTTATCTAAACAGACAAAGAATTGGAAATTTCAAAGAAAATATATCATAGAATAAAAATTGTTGAATGTTTTTTTTAGAATGTTAAGATAAAATAATTTTGTGTATTTAAATATTATAGAAAAGTAAAAGTGAAAATTGTTAAATCTTTAGGAATGATTTAAAGTTGTTTACGAAACAAAAGTAAATGTGAGGTTTCTATGTTTTTGAAAATATATTATTTTAATGGAAATAGGAAAAACAGAAAAGAAAAGAAAATAAAGTAAAAAAAAATAACTACCTTGAAATTAAATGAATTAAAGAAAGGCTATATTATAGCGTTATTAAATTTCATGAGCAAATGAAACGAAAGAATGTGTGCTCATTTAATTCTCGTTTTAATATGTACTTAGTTACATACTTGAGATACACCTTCTTTATTTATTTTATTATTTTATTGTAAATATGAACTTAATGTTATTTAAGATTTAAAACTGTGAAATTATTGCATTAAAAACCATGTTTGCTTGAAAATGAAAGTGCAGTTCATGTGTTTGAGAAATATTATTTTTGACTTTGAATGGAACCATGCATGCTTGATAATGGAATGTGCATGACATGTGTTTGGAAAGTTACCTTCCGGGACGGATGCCAAATATGGGTTTATAGA
This sequence comes from Sequoiadendron giganteum, assembly GCA_007115665.2. NCBI lineage: Eukaryota > Viridiplantae > Streptophyta > Pinopsida > Cupressales > Cupressaceae > Sequoiadendron > Sequoiadendron giganteum. The sequence goes on from CM021106.1 coordinate 400,772,683, forward strand.
GAGCGTAGTTTTGTTTTTCTAAAACTACTATTATTTGTCGTGCATGACATTTTTCTTGGCCAAGTAACTTAAGGACCATTGAAATAGATGGAATGAATTAACTCTCTACCATATCCTAGTATCGAACTTGCTTGTTTCTTAAATGAATTAGAAAAATGAAAATGCTTGTGGTTTTACTAGTTATACTAGGCACGCACCAGATTCCATCTTGCTTGTCGACCGCTTTTTGCTAAGCGATTCGTGCAGGGTCGGGTATTCTTTGAATGACTAAGGAATTCCGGGGAAGCATAAGCTTCAAGGTTGGGCAGAAAAAGCGCCTGATTCTTGTTCTCGTCTTCATGTTTGAAGATAAGCTATTGGATTTAAGATCAAAGGATGTTTTCTTCATTTATGTATTATTTATTTCTTGAATTATGTATTGTAGAGCTTAAGGCGAAAGAATGCCTAAGTCTCGAATTGTAAACTTATGATGTTGTTCCTCCCAACCCAGCATCAAACATTCATAAGAAGCATCGTACACAATCAAAAGTTTCAAGGCACCCTCACAAGAAGAAACGAGAAAAAACGGTGATCTCAAAATCTTTTGTTTAATGTTTGTTTTGATTATTTGAATGAATTAGTTGCATGTATTTGAATTTGATGTGACGTTTCAATTCCTGCTATTACAGGACAAGGATGAATAATGAAGTGTTGCCCTCGAGCAGGTTATTGATCATTTAGAAGATGAAGTAGTGCCCATGAAAGCACAAGATGATGTTGTTCCTCCCAACTCGTTGTCTAACATTGAGAAGAAGAAGGAGCGTATACGGTCTAAAGTTTCCTCTCGCCCTCACAAGAATAAACGAGAACAAATGGTGATTTCAAAATCTTATATTTAATGTTTGTTTCGATTATTTCAATGAATTGGTTGCATGCATTTGAATTTGATGCGACGTTTCAATTCCTGCTATTACAGGGCAACAATGAACAATGAAGTTTTGCCCTTGAATAGGGTACTGTTGATTTGGAAGATGAAGCAGTGCCCATGGAAGAACAAGATGATGTTATTCCTCCCAACCCACCGTCTAACATTGAGAAGAAGAAGAAGAAATAGCATACACCGTCAAAGGTTTCCTCTCGCCCTCTCAAGAAGAAACAAAAACAAATGGTGATTTTAAAATATTCTATTTAATGTTTTTTATTATTATTTCAATGAATTTGTTGCATGCATCTGAATTTGATGTGATGTTTCAATTGTTGCTATTACAGGGAAACAATGAAGAATGAAGTGTTGCCCTCGAACATGGTACTGTTGATTTGGAAGACGAAGCAGTGCCCATTAAAGAACAAGATGACGTTGTTCCTCCCAACCCACCATCTAACATTGAGAAGAAGAAGAAGAAGCAGGAGCGTACATGGTCAAAAGTTTCAAGGTGCCTTGACATGGAGAAACTAGAAGAAACGGTGAATTCCAAATCATTTGTTTAATGTTTTTTTTAATTATTTCAATGAATTGGTTTCATGCATCTAAATTTGATGTGACATTTGAATTCCTACTATTATAGGGCAAGGATGAACAACAAGTGTTGGCCTTGACCTTATTGGCCATGTGGTTGAAATTGAAATGGGAGAGGCTAATAGAGATGGACATGCAAATGGGGAGAACACTATTTTGCAAGTAGGGCAGGGAAATAAAGATGGACATGGGGACGGGGAGAGCACTGGCTTGCAAGTGGGAGAGGGTAATAAAGATGAACATGGGGATGGGGAGAGCACTATCCTACAAGTGGGACAGGGTAATAGAGATGGACATGGGACGGGGAGAGCACTGGCTTGCAAGTGGGAGAGGTTAATAAAGATGGACATGGGGACGAGGAGAGCATTGTCTTGCAAGGGGAGATGACAATAAAGATGGACATGGGGACCGTGAGAGCAATGGTGTGCCATCTATATCTGTAACAGACATAACATATTTCCATGATTCTATTCTAATTTCTTTATGAATCCTTTAATATGTCTTGAATTATGATTCACATCAATGATGTTTCTATTGCAGCCAAATCCTGTTGATGAACATATAATAGAGTTCAAGGGCATCACTTTTAATATCGATGATCACGTTGATCTTTGGAGGTAGCATAAACTAGTTTCCAAAGGCATTGTACATGTTGTCAAAAGAAATGGTAAAACCCATGGCTTTATGTACCCAAAAAATTATGTGAGAGTCAGCATTTTTTAGGCCATTGCTGGTGACTATGTAGTGCCTTTTCTACATCCTAGCACAAAGACCGTCGAAGAGTGCGTGGGCGGATTTGTGGTATGGAAGCTCTCTGAGTTGAAGCATTCTCTTCTAGAGGTACATATAAATGATATGTTGATGTATATATCATACTACCTTATATTTTTTCCATCCATACATTAATTGTTAAAATTATTTGTTATAGGTTGAAGTTGTTCAAAGTGCCAAGGACAAAGCACATCCTCTCCAGAAATCTATTGTTTTACGTTCATCATCTATGAGGGTTCATGGAATTGGAATTACCCCTCTTAAAATACACAACAAACTAAAGAAACATTCCCTATATTACGTAAGCATGAACTCAATTGCAAAGAATAGGCATCATAAGATATGATGAGACAGGTTCACAATACTCATTGTGCATTGTGGGTTTCATTATTTGAGTATTGAACAATTATGGTGTACAGATATACCATTTTCATATGTTTGAACACTATGTTGTTATACATTTGATATCAGACTTTTCATGGCCCTCTATAATTATTTTATTATTAACAATTATGGTGTAGAGATACACTATTTTCATATGTTTGAACACTATGTTGTTATACATTTGATATCAAAATTTTTATGGCCCTCTATAATTACATTATCAATAATGTGAAATAATGGTAGGCAATGCTAGCTGAAGTGTTACTATTTATTGTAGCTTTCTTATAAATGAAAAAGATAAGTTGACATGTAAATCGTTTGACCTCAAAAAAATTGAATATAGTAGTCAATGGTATTCAATATGGTAATTGCATACATGGTATTGAATAGAGTATAGCAATAAATTTTATGTGTTGTATATGTATGTACCTACATGGGCAACTATTTGCATTGTTGGAAAACACACTTGCCCCTGTCAGTTATTTCGTTATGAAAAGTTATTGTTTCCTTACGACCAACAATTTAATGAAGTTCGCTTTCAAAATTTAGAACAACTATCTATCTCATACAGTAAAAATGGAATTTCTCTTTTTCCATCTAAATGGAAGAGATAAAATGGTCAAATTATTTGTAGTGTTGGAAAATACACTGACCCATGTCTGTCATTTCCTTATGAAAAGTTTTGTTTGGTTATGACCATGAATGTAATGAAGTCCACTTTCAATTTTAGAACAACTATTTGGTACACTAAAAATGGCATTTCCATTTTTCTATCTGATTGGAAGAGATAAAATGCTCACATTGTTTGCAGTGTTGGGAAACACACTGTCCCCTATTAGTTATTTCCTTACGAAAAGTAATTGTTTAGTTACGACAAAGAATGTAATGAAGTCGACTTTCAATTTTTAGAACAAGTATTTCGTAGAGTGAAAATGGCATATTTCCTTTTTTCATGTGATTGGAACAATTTAAATGCTAACATTATTTGCAGTGTTGGAAAACACAGTGTCCCCTATTAGTTATTTCCTTATGAAAAGTAATTGTTTCATTATGACCAAGAATTTAATGAAGTTCACTTTTAATTTTTAGAACAAGTATTTCGTAGAGTGAAAACGTCATATTTCCTTTTTTCATGTGATTGGAACAAATTAAATGCTAGCATTGTTTGCAGTGTTGGAAAACACATTGTCCCCTGTCAGTTATTTCCTTATGAGAATTATTTGTTTTGTTACAACCAAGAATGTAATGAAGTCCACTTTCAATTTTTAGAACAACTACTTGGTAGAGTAGAAATATAATTTTTCCTTTTTTCATGTGATTGGAACAAATAAAATGCTTGCATTGCTTGCAGTGTTGGAAAACACATTGTCCCTTGTCAGTTATTTCCTTATGAATTTTTTTTATTTCCCATGCTCCAAAAATGAATTGAAGTCCACTTTAAAAATTTTAGAACAACTCTTTGATAGAGTGAAAATGACATATTTCCTTTTTCCCTGTGATTGGAACAAATAAAATGCTTGCATTGTTGGAAAACACACTATGTCCTGTTAGTTATTTTGTCATGAAAAGTTTTTTTATTTTATACGCTCCAAAAATGTAATGAAGTCCACTTTCAAATTTTATAACAACTATTTGGTTGAGTAAAAATGACATTTCCTTTTTTCATGTCATTGGAACAAATAGAATGCTCACATTATTTGCAGTGTTGGAAAATGCACTATCCTATGTCAGTTAGTTCGTTATGAATTTTTTTTATTTCATAGGCTCCAAAAATGTATGATTCTATATTGCATGGTTGTATCTTTTTTACTACGGTATCTTACAAGGATGTAATGTAACTAACATAACATATTATTTGAGTAGAAAGAGGATAGATGAATGAAAGGGATATGGTTAAAATGGATGAATGATATATGTTGCCAAATTAACTTCATGTCAAAAGAGAAGCTTACTTTTATTAGCACTAGAATTATGCATGATGATATAATGGATCATGATGATGATGCATTAGGTACATATGGAGTAACATAAAAATATAGAAGTTAAAATAAGAATAGTGATCTAAAATACATGTTTTCAAGGCATTCCATAATATGAAGGATGAAAGAAATCATGATAGTGTGATGGATGGAGCATTGAGACTATAGTAAATAAACAAGAAAAAATAAGATTGTATTTTATAAAACATTGAAGGTAAGGGTGTATGGGATTATGAATGGGATGGAAGGATGGGTGAATGGAGGGATGGAGGGGATTCTAAACAAGGACCAAATCATGGTGGGAGATAATTGATGATAGATTAAAATTGAATAGAAAATAGAAAAGGAGGTAAATGGATAGATAGGGGGAGTGGGAAAGAATAAAAATAAGGTGAAGTGTTGGTAGATGAGAAATATGATGAAGGAGGGTGTCATGAATAAGTAGAGTCCCAACAATAAAAATGGATGGGATGAATTGTGGAATGGAGAAAAAAATGATGAATAAGAAGGTTGAGTGAATGATCAGAGGTAAAAGGGATGAAGGGATGGGTGGGATAATTTTCCTTAAGGAAAATGTCTCCAACCCCAAAATATCTAGTATAGATGTATTTATTGTAGTGCTAGAAAACACACTATCCCATATCAAGGTAGTTCGTTAAGATTTTTTTTTTTTTGTTACGACTGAGAATGTAATGAAGTCCACTTTTAATTTTATGAACAACTCTTTTCTACGGTTAAAAAGGCATTTTGCTTTCTTCATTTGATTGGAACAAATAAAACACTCACATTGTTTGCAGTATTGGAAAACACATTGTCTCATGTCAGTTATACTGTCATGAATAGTTTTTGTTTCAAATGCTAAAAACATTTAATTAAGTCCACCTTCAAATTTTAGAAAAATTATTTTGGTGACGTAAATATGGAATTTCCCTTTTTTCACTTGGTTGGAACAAATAAAATGCTCACATTGTTTGCTGTTGGAAAACACACTGTCCCATGTCAGTTAGTTGGTTATGAAAAGGTTTGTTTCAGTTAGTTGGTCAAAAGAGTTTACCCCTCAAATGTCAAATGGCATCAAATAATGGTAGGCAATGCCACCTCAAGTCTTATTGTTTATGTCAACTTACTTACAAATGTAAGCACATGCAATGAACACTTTTTGTTTTGGAGACTGTAACAAAATAGTGTATTGAAGTTCAGCTTCATATTTTATAACAACCCTTACTTGCAACAAACATTCCATTTCAATATCATAATACGTTTGGAACAGAAAATGCACAAAAAAAGTTGCAAGATGGAAAACACACAGGGTTGTGACTCACTTCTCAATTCTTGTTCAATGAGCACTTTCTGTTATGCAGACTGTAATGACACAATATATTGAAGTTCAGCTTCATATTTTATAACAACACTTACTTGTAGCAAACATTCCATTTTAATATTATAATACGTTTGGAACAGAAAATGCACAAAAAAGTTGCAGGATGGAAAACACATAGGGTTGTCACTCACTTCTCAATTCTTGTTCAATGATAGCACTTTCTGTTATGCAGACTGTAAAAACACAATGTACTGAAGTTCACCTTCATATTTTATAACAACGCTCACTTGTAGCAAACATTCCATTTCAATCGTAATATGTTTGGAACAAAAAATGCACAAAAAAGTTGTAGGATGGAAAACACACAGGGTTGTCACTCACTTCTCAATTCTTGTTCAATGACAACACTGATGGTGTAAACCATGTAAGCAATAATAGACTCAAGAAAGCTTCCACAAATCCTCTTAAACTTAGCAAAACTGACATAAATATTCAGCTTGACCTCACTTGAAGCGCTTGGTAGTGGCCATTTTATCGATGATGTTTTTGCTTTCAACTAGTTGTGCTATATTGTCAAAGCTAGGTAGCCATGTTAACTAGTTTATACTGTAAAGCCTACATATATAAAAATTAGAATATTGACATCGTATAGAAACATGTAAAGACCTTATCTAAATTCCATAGAAAACCAATCATGTTGTCCAAAAACTTTGAACCATGTGTAACTGAAACTATGCAATTATGTTGTTCAAAATTTATTCACAAAATCTTGTGGATATAACTAATGGACATAGAAAGTTCAACATTGTTGTCTGGCCATTTTCAGAGGAAAATATATTTGTTTTTGACAGTATTGGTAGATTCTAAGACTAGCCCAGTATGTCAAGCTGACAAACACAATTATTCACCTAGATGTGATCTTTTGGATTATTCACCTAAAATTTATGTTAAGGTTGCTCGAGATGTACTACTCATAAATTTTTGGCTATTCGTTATTTCATTTCTTTCACAAAATATTCTATAAACCAATGAATTTCAACTCTCTAATTGTATTCAACATGAATTTATTTCATGGACTCCAGCAAAAGATGATGCCAAGAAAGGACATTCTATGAAATTTACCTTGTGTGTATCCTCCTTTGAAGAACACCATAAATTTAAACATAAATTATATGAGGAATCGAAAAGAAAGGGTTGCTCCAAGAATGCTATTCTCCTTCAACTCTCTTGTATTCTGATTATAGTTTACAGATTGTGATTTGAAATTCTGATGAAAAAACTTTAACATAACTTAATCTAATAGTAGTGATCAGACAATACTTAAATTCTAAACATAGATCTAAGCTTCTTCAAATGCGAGCTCCAGCTAACAAAATTATGTTGATGGTAAAATTTGCATGCATGGAAGTTATACAGTTACTGAACTCTTACACAATATTCAAAACTATGACTTTCACTTCTATGTATAAAGTTTAGGTGATCAGTATTATATCGAGTAATGTTGTAATATTTGTCCATCCAAATATCCAAGGAATTGTAAGCAATGTTGTAATACATACTAAGGGATGGTAAACAATGTTTTGAAATGTTTTCAGATTTGATCTGAGATAAATAATTCGCATCACACAATCAAATGTAAAAACATTTCAAGTTAATATTATAGATTTTGAAGAAAAATTACAAGCCACATTTAATAGTGCTAACAGTCCCCAAAGGAAGTTGTATTGGATACAGTCATATATACAATCATTGAAAAATTTGCAAACATTTGTCACTAAAAATTTCATAAATGTTCGCTATAATAACTAAATTGTTTCTAAACACTAACAACTATGTCAACTATTTATGAACAGGTATAATTTTTGCATTATCAGTATTTGGAAAGATTTTGCACACTCTGATTGACAACATACAACATAGGCACCCTATAATTTGCATGTATCAGCTTGAATGATGGTCTAACACGGTGGATCTCGAACCTGACAATGTGGTCAAATTTGAACACAACCAACAACCATTCCTCCATAGGACCCATGTGATTACTAATTAGAGATTCCCCCTTAAGGAATCTCATAAACCTCATGCTCAGCTCATTTAGAAGATTGTGCTTGCATATGATTACTGTTGGTTGAATACATACCTTCTAGATGCATCCAGCTAGGAAAATGTCTTGAATTTCTCGATAAAGAGAGATTGGCCAATCACATAAATTTACAATCTCTATTTGTAGATTGTAATATTGAACGCCCATGCTCATTTTTGCCATACACCAAAGACTTAGTTAAAGAAATGAGCATAATTATGATAGTTAAAATCACTGCGGTTTGACCATTTTCTGTCAATTCTCCTTAAAAAAAAAATTGCAACCTATACGGGAGGCTCAATTCCTCTATCTGAGTAATAATATTACATGGAAGATATGAGTGGTAGTTGGCCAACCAACTAGAGACCCATGCTTGTGAATTGTATGACATCTTCTATATATGCATCAAATAAATTATTAGCTTTAACTCTCAATGTTGAACAAAAAGCGGTTGCAAAGCTACATAACAATATTGAAGAACATGCATGTGTAGTATGTGCAATGGATAAATGACAATGCACAAGTGGAGCAACATGTACTACAAATCCTGAAATGAAAAAAGAATCTACTATGAAAACAATGGAAAAGAAGCGACCAAAGTGAAAGAGAGATAATATTTTGACTGAAGAGATTATACCTATTCTTCAGAACTTGAGGAAGGAGCATGTGTAGTATGTGCAATGGGGAAATGACAATGCACAACTGGAACAACAAGTAGTAAAATGCCTGAAATGAAAGACAAAACAACTTTTTAAAAAGAAACAAGTACATTCTTTAATTAAAAAGACACTCTCAATACTGACCAAAAAGCACCTGCAAAGCTACATAACAACATTGAAATATCGTGCGTGTGCAATATATGCAGATAATGTGATAATATGGGACAGTGTGTTTTCCAACACTGCAAATAATATGAGCAATTTTTTTGTGCAATGGGAAAATGGCAATGCACAAGTGGAGTAGCATGTACTAAAAATCCTCAAATGAAAAAGGAATTTGCAATGTTAACACTAGAAAAGAAGTGAGCAAAGTGGAAGATATAGATAATGTTTTGACTTAAGAGATTCTACCTATTGTTTGGAACTTAAGGAGGGAGCATGTGTAGTATGTCCAATGGGAAAATGGAAATGCACTACTAGAGCAACAGGTACTAAAATTCCTGAAATGAAAGAGAAGACAATTTTTTTAGAAAATACAATTATATTCTCTAATTAGAAAGACACTCTTAATGTTGACCAAAAAGTCGGTGCAAAGCTACAATATTGAAGAAGGCGCATGTGAAATTTTTTTGGGAAAAAATTTATGTAATGAAGACAAAACTGCATTCTCTAATTAGAAAGACACTCTGAATGCTGACTTCATTACATTCTTGGACTGTACGAAACATAAACTTTTCATGACGAAATAGTTGATTAGGGACAGTGTGTTTTCCAACATGTGGCAAATAATGTGAGCATTTTATTTGTTGCAATCAGATGAATAAAGTGAAAGGACATTTTGATTGTACAAAAGAGTTGTTCAAAAAATTAAAAGTGAAACAAAACTTTTCATAACGAACTAGCTGTCATGGGACAGTTTATTTTCCAACAGTGTAAACAATGTGAGCATTTTATTTGTTCCAATTAGATGAATGTGAAATGTCATTTTCACTATAGCAAAGAGTTGTTCAAAAAATTGAAAGTGGTCTTCATTACGTTCTTAGTGGTAACGAAACAATACTTTTCATAAGGAACAAACTGACATGGGACAGTGTGTTTTCCAACACTACAAACATTGTGACCATTTTTTTGTTCCAATTATATTGAGAATGTGAAATGCCATTTTTTATTGTACCGAATAGTTGTTCAAAAAATTGAAAGTGGACTTGATTACATTCTTGGTCGTAACAAAATGAAACTTTTCATAATGGACTGATTGACATTTGGACTGTGTGTTTTCCAACAACAAACAATGCAAACATTTTATTTGTTCCAATCAGATGAAGAAAGTTAAATGACATTTTGACTGTGCCAAAAAAATTTGAAAGTGGATTTCACTACATTCTTGGTCGCAACGAAACAAAAACTTTTCATAATGAACACACCGACATGGGACAGTGTATTTTCCAACACTACAAATAATGTGAGCATTTTTTTGTGCAATGGACATATGAAAACACATAAGTGGAGCAACATGTACTAGAATGCCTGAAATGAAAAAGGGAACTGCTATGAAAACACTTGAAAAAAAGCGAGCTAAGTGAAAGAGATAGATAATTTTTTGATTGAACAAATTCTTCTTGCTCTTCATGGGTTGAGGGAGGACCACGTGCAGTATGTACAATGGGAAATGGCAATGAACAACTAGAGTAGCAGGTACTAGAATGAAAGGAAAAGCAACAGTGCAAAAATGCTTTCTTAACGCTAAAACCACAGAGGAGAAGTGCAAAGACCAGTTTTAAAACTTTAAAACACTTAAGATGAACACATACAGGAAAACAAGAGTAATAGAAATAAACAATCATAGAGATAACACCAGATTTCCGTGGGAAAACCCTTACGGGAGAAAAACCCACCACACCAAGCTAAATCACTTTGTATTACAGTAAAAATAACTTACATACAAAGTTATAGACTTGACTTCAAGATGCCAGCTGTCAACGACATTCAGTCGACCTCTTCACTGTTCCAATGCTATTACCGCATACAATGAATTCTCTTTCTCTACCATCACCTTAGTGACTATATCTATGTATCCAACTGTTACAAGTCTTACGTTCATTATTCTGTCAACCAACCAATTGGGTGCCATTATTATGCACCTTCCTTCTGACAGATGAATCCGATCACTTCTGACCAAGTCGCCTTGCAATCATGCATCGGGTTGTTTAGACATTAATTCTCTTTGCCATAATCGGATCCTGTCACCTGTCGAATCGACCCTTGCAGTTAATGCTTTCACCACTTCAAACTTTGGCCAATCAATTGTTGATTACTTGCCACGTGTCGCCTTCCTATTTGTTCACCGCTTCCAGTCAAGTCAAATTAGTCAAACTATGTCCACGATCTCTTTATTGTGCCACCGCCCCAAGCCAAAGAGGTCACTACGGTATGGTGGTGTCACAGCGGCACCGCGACACCGCTCCAAGGTTGATAGACCTCCGCGGTATGGTGGTGCCACCGCATAATCGTTGGTCTCTCCTAACACCCTCGCAATACCAAGGTAGCGGCTTGTCTGCCAGCTCGTCGCCCATCACTGCTGAGCACTGTGAAGCCTTCTGCGGTATGGTGGTAACCGCTTGTGCCGACCATCGAACCCACCATGCTACCACACTCTGACCACCAGACCTCTGCAATAAGGAGGTAAGCGATTTTACTGACTGCCGCCACGACATGGCCAAAAGGCCATCGCAGTATGGCGGTAAGAGATCTTCATTGACTGTCTTCGTTCACCGCGGCCATCGCGCCTCCTTCGAGCAACCTCTGCGATAGGGAGGTAAAAGATCAAACCGACCATGCAGTCAACTGTGCTACCGCCATCTTAGGACAGAGACCCTGCAGTACGGCAATAACATCGCCCAACCGTGGATAGAGCAACAAAGGCCCGTGGCATGGCGGTAAACCGCACTATCGCGCCTCTAAGAAGAACTCCTAGCGGTAGAGAGGTAAAGTCCAAAAAAGGCTACAAAACACCAAGTTTTTTACAGAGGTTCAAGCTAGAAGTTGAAGCACCTGTTCCCAACAAGCTCCCACTTGACGAAGACTTTCTGGCTTCCTTTGGACTTTAAATTTATTGACGATCATAGGCCCCAAGGCCCATCAAATCTGTGCACCATTTGAACTTTTTTGTGCTCACTGGCTTCATTAATGCATCTACAACATTCTTCAAGGTTTCAACCTTTTCCAAATAGACCTTTCCATCCTCCACCATGTCTCTAAAAAAGTGATACTACACATCAATGTGCTTCGTCCTAGCATAGAAAGTAGGGTTTTTTGCCAAACAAATGGCACTCTAATTGTCACAACAAATTGTAATCTGCTCTACATTAAAACCAATATCAAAACACAAACGACTCAGCCAAATAACTTCTTTGCAGGCGTGTGTTGCTGCCATGTATGCTTCCATAGTGGACAAAGTGACTGCAACCTGTCGCTTGCTCATCCAACAAACTGCACCACCATTTAACATGAAAGTGTATCCACTGGTGGATCTCCTACTATCAATGTCCCCTGCCCAATCATAATCCACATATCCATGAATGATGAGTGTTCTTTATGATGCAACCAAATTGCCATGGTAACACAGGGCATATTCTGAAGTACCTCTCAAATATCTAAACACTCTCTTCATAGCATCCCAGTGTGTCCTTCTTGGATTTTCCATAAAATGGCTAAGAACTCCCACTGCTTGGACAATGTCTGGCCTTGTACAAACCATTGCATACATTAGACTACCAACAACACTTGCATAAGGTACCCTAGTCATGTCCTCCATCTCAGTAGCAGATTTTGGACAGTCTTCAACAGATAGATTCATTCCTTGCAAAACTGGAACAACTAGTTGCTTGGAATCATTCATACCAAATCTCTCCAGAACAATGTTAACATACTTACTCTGGCTGGCCCAAAGCTTTCTACTCGTTATGTCCTTGGTTATTTCCATCCCCAGAATATACCTTGTTGCACCCAAATCTTTCATTTCGAACTTTGCAGACAACTGAGATTTAAGATCATAAATCATAGACTTACTATTTCCTATGAACAACATATCATCCACATACAAGGTAATAATAAGCACACAATCATTTTCAAACTTGTAATAAACACAATGATCAAATTTTGATCTCACAAATCCCATAGACAACACAAAAGTGTCAAATTTTTGGTACCACATTCTAGGAGACTGCTTCAAACCATACAAAGATTTCTTTAATTTGCAAACCAGGTTTTCTTTACCTTTTTCAACAAAGTGCTCAGGCTGGGACATATAAATTTCTTCTTCTAGCTCTCCATGGAGAAATGTTGTCTTCACATCCATCTTCTCGATATGTAAGTCATAAGCTGCTGCCAATGATAAAAGAAATCTGATAGATGTCAGCTTTACTACAGGGGAAAATATTTCTCCATAATCAATTCCCTCAATCTGGGAAAATCCCTTTGCAACCAACCTTGCCTTATATTTTTCAACACTGCCATCTAGACTCGTCTTCCTCTTAAATACCCATTTACAGCCAATAGGCTTTCGCGCTTCAGGCAAAGGTACCAAATGTTAAGTTTCATTTTTCTTCAATTATTCCATTTCTTCATTCATGGCTTCCAATCGAGAATTTGAATCAGACATGCTAATAGCCTCTTTTATAGTCCTAGGCTCATCAGTGCTAGTAATCAAGGCATAGGCATAGTTCAATTCTAACATAGAGAAACCATACCTATCAGGTTGTCATTTTTTACGTGTAGACCTTCTTACTAGCTGAGGTTGTGGTTCTTCATCTTCAGAACTCTCGGAGCTGCTTGAACTCTCCTCAGTTTTAGGTACACCATGTAGTTCCTCTTTTTCTAGACTCTGAGGAATGTCAACTACATCATTCTTCTTTTCTCCTTTTTTATCTCTAGCTATGGATTAGCTACTGAAGGTTTCAACTCATGAAATATTACACTTCTATTGCACAAAACCTTCTTAGTATCAGGATTCCAAAGCTTGTATCCCTTCACACCAATGCCATAGCCGATGAAGATACATTTAACAACCTTGTTCTCCAACTTAGATCTTTTCTCATTTGGCACATATGCATATGCCTCATAGCCAAAGACACAAATATATCTCAGAGAGGGATTCTTACCAGACCATGCTTGCAAAGGTGTTTTTTCAACAAGAGCAGAACAAGGTAAATGATTTACTATGTAACATGTTGTAGCCACAGCCTCAGCCCAGAACTTCTGCTCTAGACTAGCACTACTCAACATACTTCTCGCTCTCTCCATTAACATTTTGTTCAACCTTTTAGCAACTCCATTATGTTGTAGAGCATAAGGTGTAGTTTTATGCCTTTTAATCCCATGGTCTTTGCAATACCTTTCAAAATCTATAGAACAAAACTCACTGCCATTATCCGTCCTCAAACATTTAATTTTCCTTCCAGTCTGATTTTCTACCAAAGTTTTAAATTCTTTAAACCGACTGAACACTTCTGATTTACTCTTAAGAAAGTATATAAATGCCCTTCTCAAATAGTCATCAATAAAAGAAACATAATATCTAGACTTTGATTATGAAGGAACATTAACTGGACCAAATACATCATAATGAACATAATCCAATACACTAGAAGATTTATGAGGACTCGAATAAAATGAGACATGGTGTTGCTTTCCATAAATACAGTGTTCGCAAAAATCGAGGTTACAATCATCAATCCCTTCAACAATATTTTTATTTTTCAAGGTTTTTAAACCTTTCTCACCTATGTGATCGAGTCTATGATGCCACAACATGGTTTTCTCAGCTAAGAGTTTCACCTCCAAGGCATTTGCACCCAAAAGAACTTCATCATCCTTCTCTATAGGAGCAACTTTGCTTGAATTTACAGAGACATTATTGCATTGAACAAGATGTGCATCCAGCTTGTACAGAGTTCCAGTACATACACCCTCAACCAGCACCATAGCACCTCTAGCCATCTTACATCCTTTACTCAAGAAAGAAACTTTCACACCAACATCATTAAACTTACTGACAAAAAGTAAGTTACAAGCCAAACCTAGTATGTGGAGTACATCACCAATCCCTTTGATTCTTCCATTAGGGAATTGTACTTTGACTCTTCCACGACCAAAAATCTCTAGTTTTGAATCACTTGCCAAGGACACCTTTCTACCATCATACTTTTCGTACTTAGTGAGCCACTCTCTATGAGATGTCATGTGAAAAGATGTACTTGAGTCAACCAACCAGACATCATCTGATGCTTGAGTTGCCAAGGCTACAATGAAGGCATCTGCATCACTTTGAGAAGAGTCATTTTCTGAAGCATTCTTCTTCTTCTTCTTCTTCTTCTTCTTACAATCCTTTCAGATATGGCCAGGCTGCCCACAATTCTAGCATTTCACCTTGGAATTTTTACCAGGAGGCTTTGATCTCCCTCTAGATTTAGATTTAGACTTCTTGTCCTTCTTCTTGGCTTTCTCCTTCGACCTACCTCGAACAGAAAGAGCCTCTTTGGCCATCTCTGAAGACTTTCTTGCATCTCTTCAGACAACAGTGAGGCAACAACGTCTTCCATCTTGAAAGTAGTGGTCATACTTCCAATAGCCATTACAAGATGATCCCCAAGTGTCAAGTAATGAACATAACAGGAGCATGCAACGATCGTCCTCCTCTATCTTCACACCGACAGACGCTAACTGAGAAACACTCATATTAAATGAGTTCAGATGGTTTGCAACAGATGCACCTTCTTCCATCTTCAAGGAATACAACTTCTTCTTCAGGAATAACTTATTTACCAGACTTTCCCTGATAAATATCTCCAAGCTTCTTCCATAATGAAGCTGCAGACTTCTCCTCATGGACGTTCAGGAGTACAAAATCAACTAGACTAAGTCTTATCAATCCTCTTGCTTTTCTATTTGCAAGATCCCAATCTTCTTGTTTCATACCTTGTGGCATAGTTCCAAACACAACAACCCAGAGGTCTCTATCCACAAGCAAGTCTTCCATTTTGAGTTTCCACAACTCAAAGTTGTCGCCATTGTATTTTTCAATCTCTACTCTACCTGATGTACTCGTCATCTCAAACAAAACTAGGTTCTAACTTTGCAAGACTCCCACTGGAACAATATTAGCACAAAAAACCAGCCCTATAACAAGGATAACACAACTGGCCAAGCTCTAATACCACTTGAAAGGAAAATCAATAGTGTGGAAATGATTTCCTAACGTTAAAACCATAGAGGAGAAGTGCAAAGACCAGTTTACAACTTTAAAACACTTAAGATGAACACATACAGGAAAACAAGAGTAACATAAATAAACAATCATAGAGATAACACCAAATTTATGTGGGAAAACCCTTATGGGAGAAAAACCCACCACACCAAGCTAAATCACTTTGTATTACAGTAAAAATAGTTTACATACAAAGTTATAGACTTGACTTGAAGATGTCAGCTCTCAGCAGGATTCAGTCGACCTCTTCACTGTTCCAATGCTATTACCGCATATAATGAATTCTCTTTCTCTACTATCACCTTAGTGACTATATCTATGTATCTGACTGTTACGAGTCTTACGTTCATTATTCTGCCAACCAACCAATCAGATGCCATTATTATGCACCTTCCTTATGATAGACTAATCCGATCGCTTTTGACCAAGTTGCCCTGCAATCACGCATCAGGCCATCCCGACATTAATTCTCTTTGCCATAATCGAATCCTGTCACGTGTTGAATCGAGCCTTGCAATTAATGCTTTCACCGCTTCAAAATTTGACCAATCAATCATTGATTACTTGCCATGTGTTGCCTTCCTATTTATTCACCACTTCCAATCGAGTCAGATCAGTCAAACTATGTCCATGAGCTCTTTATCGTGCCACTGCCCCAAGCCAAAGAGGCCACCGCGGTATGGCAGTGTCACCACGACACTGCTCCAAGGTTGACAAACCTCCGTGATATGGCGGTGCCACCGTGTAACCTCTGGTCTCTCCTAACACCCTCGCGATACCGAGGTAGCAGCTTGTTTGCTAGCCTATCGCCCATCACCACGTCACCATCGAGCACTGTGAAGCCTTCTGTGGTATGGCGGTAACCACTTATGTCAGCCATCGAGCCCACCGTGCTACCACACCTCGACCGCCAGACCTCTGCGGTAAGGAGGTAAGTGATTTTACTGACTGCTATAGCTTACCTCACCACCATGACATGGCCAAAATGCCATCACGATATTGCAGTAAGAGATCTTCGCTGACTATCTTCGTTCACCATGGCCACCGTGCCTCCTTCGAGCAACCTCCGTGGTAGGGAGGTAAACGATCAAACCGTCCACACAGTCAACCGTGCTACCGCCAACTAAGGATAGAGACCCTACAGTATGGCGGTAACATTGCCCAACCATGGACAGAGCAACAAAGGCCCGCGGTATGGCGGTAAACTGCGCTACCACACCTCTAAGAAGAACTCCTAGCGATAGAGAGCTAAAGTCCAAAAAAGGCTGCAAAATGCCAAGTCTTTTACAGAGGTTCAAGCCAAAATTTGAGGCACCTATTCCCAACATAGAATGCATGAAATAAAAAAGGAATCTGTTGTACAAGCACTTGAAAAGAAGAAGTGAAAAAAATTGAATGAGTTGGCTGGAGACATGAAAGTCTGATGTCAAAATTGTAGATCACTTTTGTGAACAACTTTTAGAAAAGATGACATGCTTACCTATAGACTGAGGTTCACTGATGTATGCTTCTACACTCCTTAGTAACTCTTCAAGAAGTAGCAGAGTGAATGCACATTGGCTGACATTAGTCTGTCATCGTACCTAAAATTTTATAAGGAAGAATACTATTGCATAATGTCGTACCAAAAAATTGGACTTACCTATGCATAGTTGTTAAATTAGAACCATACCTTCCATTGGGTTTACACTCGTGAAAGACAGTCATCGACAAGGACTCTCTTCCCCATATTGGAATGTTGAAGCAAACAAAAAAGACCAAAAAAGAAATTAGAAAGTTTATGACGTGGTAGAAGCACATATTGGAAAAATAAATCCGCAATACCATTTCCTATTACAATATAGCAATTGAAATGAGTTTTCTCATAGTCACCCATATTAGATGTCGTATCCTCTGCCCCACCCATTGTAGCTATGCCTAAAGTCTCACATTGCATATTTACATTCACATTGAAGCTATTGTTCATCGACAAGGGAAAGGAGTTTGGTGATCTGAGTGTTGTGCAACATGCTTCGTACGATGGGTTGCACATTGAGGATGATCCCTGCTTGTACTAAACCATGGATGCATGCAAACAGTGCTAGTTGCAGCTACATCAGGATCGAGAATGAATTTAAATAGCAATGCATTGGATTGTTGTAAGTCCTGTAGAAACCTCTCGATGCACTGTGCATATGATTGTACTTGTTTTAGACATTGGGGCGGTGTGCACATCACTTTCTTTAAGATTTTGTTTGTGTCATTCCAAATACACATTTTATGAAAATGTTCATCATATACATGTGTGACAAAAGGAGCTTGTGTAGGGGTGAGAAGATTAGGATTGTTTTCTTCGATGCCCCCTCTGACAATGTCTCATTCAAATTTTTACCTCTATCAATTGGTTAACCTCCCTTGTCTAAATGACCACACACAAGAAACTTGTATTAGGCAGTAGAAAATGAAAAAAACAATTGTCTCCCATAAAGTAACACACTTTGAATTGAAATTCACTTATCGTGGACCACCCCTTCAGCGATAGATGATCTTTTAATCAAGTCAACAACCTTAAGGACATGTTTGCAAGTGTTCCCTTGCAAACTCCAAGGCCACTCACAAACAAAAAGGTGCTTGCCAAATTTTTGAATGAGGTAGTGGTTGGACCTACTTTGAATTTTCACCCAGTGTCATCCAGGATGTGTTTCATCCAAAACACAATCATCGTTTAAAATTACCTTAGCCCACTCGAAAATAGATTGAATATTTAAAAACTTATAGTTCGTCAAAAAACCATAATGCTGTAACTTTTCCTTTTGCCTAAAGAATGGTTCCAATTTATACACAAGTGTGTATTACACATAGTCCATTCACTTTGTGCATTTTTTTTACGATCACACAAGTACCGAGTTTTGAGCATGCAATGGTATGACTCAATGGCTGGATTTGTGTCTTGGTTGGCACGTGGGAATAGTTTTCAATTTTTCACCCACATGGCTACGAAAAAAAGCCAATAGTCAAATAAACCACAATGTATTAGAGGTAACATCAAAGAATGTGAATCGTGCATATCGAACAAGGTGACATAAATTGTCAACTCACCAATTCGACCATCTCCTTCTTACTAAAGATTCTTGAAGTACTCTAAAAATTGGGGTTGATCATTGAACTCCTCAAAGAAAGAGTTCAATAGCTAGTGATGTTGTCTTCACTATCACTGATCGCCATCATGATCATGTCGAGTATGTGGAAGATGTCAGTTACCATTTCCTTGACTGTGTATTTATATACATTCTTCAACCAAGCCCTTTTAACATGCCAAATGCATAAAAGCACACAACATCAAAAGACAACCCTAATAGACAATACAAATGATATTGTTTAGCGCTCATCAGCACGACAAAGTGGAATCGAAAATAAATAGCAAATGAGAAAGGTACGCAAATTAACAAAGAGATGCACATACTGTATGGCCTAAATTTTTGTAGTCTCATCATCAATCAAAAATGCATTGATTCTCCAGTCGGGTCTGACTCTTCTTCCATAGGCATGCAATTTGCATAGCCCCACAAAGATGTCCTCAATATTGTTTTGTGAGGAGACTACCCATGCAACGGGCACACCACTTTGTTGCTCGTCGAAAATGAGCAAAGTATACAGTGGAAATTATAGACATAACAAGTCAGCGTGAGAATTGTCAGGTTTATAGCTAGTAATGTCATTGAAAAGACGAAGAACTATTTGTCAATATTTCTAATGCCTCACCCCATATTTGTTAGTGGAAATGTGGAATCCATCAAGATGACTAAATTGTGCGAGTGGTGAACCATCATATCCAACATCCATGGAGTTTAAACCCCGATAATGAAAGGTGTATGATTCCCATGGGGCCGTTGAAAGTAGAAGTTTTCAAAGTCCTCTCCATTCCACATTATGATACTTGTCGAATCAAATCAGTGTTCCTATGCATGAATAGAACACACCTTTCACTAGACATTCATTACATCCTTTCTTGTAAGGAATTAATATATCTTTAACATCATGCCACAAAAGATAGGATCAGTGGCATGTTTATCCATTATTGCATTGACACTCACATCCATGAGCAAAAGGCTTTCAATATAGCTTTTGCATTCTACTGATAGATTAGTGGCCAACATGGCACACCTATCTCCACTTGTGTCACCAATGCCATGGAAAAATTGACCTTTTTTTATTGATGTGGAACATTTCTTTATAGAGAAGATAGGCAACATCGGGTCTTTCATGCATAACCTTTACAATGAAGTGGTATTAACAATCTCACATTTGTATAAACCTTTTCTATTTTTCCTTCTCTGATGGAGGCCTATCTCTATGGTTTTTAGGACCGTATTGACACCAGTAGCTATAAAGAAAGCATCATCTCACCATCTTGAAGCAAGAGAGATTAAAATATCATTAGACCATACAAATGAATGTTGAAAGATACAAACCTGCAATACATAATTGTTTTGCCATAATTTTTGTTATCAACGGGACGCGTGATGGTACACTGTCTTTTTTTCTTGGGAAAAAAATTAGTTTCAAAACCTTCAACCAAAATTTCACCACAAATGAAATCATCAAGTTTGGTATGAGGAATTATTGTGACAAGGTCAAGGACCCATCCTTCTCGACATAAATAGGAGTCCAATACAAATCAGAAGAGGAAAAAGGAGAGCCTCCATCCCGTACATATTGCACCTCCAAATCATCTTCCTTCTTCCATTTCAAACCTCTCCCCATTCTAGGAAAGGATGGAATTGGACGAGCATTTAAAATTAGAGTGGATTGTGTCAAGAAAAAGAAAGAAATTATTCATTGAAAGTAAATAAAATGTGCTTGCATTACTGCCACCAACGTGAAACCAATAGGAGGTTTTTGACTTTAATCGAGGAAAATTAAAGGTGATAGATTGAATCAAGCTACGCATAAAATATAAAAAAAATGTGGGTTGGAAATCAGATTGTCTATCTCAGTGTGCAAGTGGACATAGACGATGACAATACAATCACAATCGTACGTGGACATTCAAGGACGAGTCCATTTTAGGTGTGCCACACAAACTTGTTTTACCTGAAGAGGAATGTTGTGAAAACCAACCATAATTTTCAAGTAAACTTGTGTTGTTTAAGCAAGAATACGATGAGTGGTTCAACCTTCAACTTTGTATGTGGCGTGCAAGTGTAATGTGCATAATAGTATGTAATTAATTCTACATTTGTAACAATAGATGTATTATTTTGGGAAGATATGTTCGTTGTGGTGCATGTGTATGAGTTAATTGAGAGGAAAGGTTAGAGGGAAACCAAAACCTTTTATGACAACCTTGTATGTAAAAAAAAGTGCATCCATTGTTTCGAGCAATGCCAAAATGATAACAAGTTTGTTGCATTTGTTGACAAAAAATGAAGCAGTAATGGAGAGAATGAGGAAAGGAAGAAAGGTGTAAAATGTCCTATCAACCATGATGTAAGCCAATGCAGGTTGGAAAACACAACATGTAGTTGAACCTCCAAGTAGACATAAAGAATGCACAAGTAAATTCACAACCTCACATGTAAATATGACTAATATTTCAGAGCATATGGTGTGTACAAACCTCTTTTACCTGAGGAGGCATGTTGTGATATTAAACCATCCATTTGGCGTGATTTAACATGAGGAGAAAAATCACATCTAGCAATTCATGAAATAAATAAGTGAAGGTTGAACCACACAATGAGTGGTTCAACCTGCAACTTTGTATGTGGCATAGGAGTGTAACGTGCATAACAGTATGTAATTACTTCTATAATTGCAACAATAGATGTATTATTTTGGGAAGATATGTTGGTTGTGGTGCATGCTTATGTGTTAAAGGAGAAGAAGGGTTAGAGGGAAACCAAAGCCTTTGATGACAACCTTGTATGTAAAAGTGCATCCATTACTACCACCAACATCGAAATGATAACATGTTTGTTTCATCTGTTGACAAAAAAATGAATCAGTAATGGAGAGAATGAGGAAAGACAAAAAGGTGTAAAATGTCCTATCAACCATGATGTAAGCCAATGCAGGTTGGAAAACACATGTAGTTGAACCTCCAAGCGAACATAAATACTGCAAGTAAATTTGCAACCCCGCATGTAAATATGACTAAGATTTTAGAGTATATGGCGTGTACAAACCTCTTTTACCCAATGAGGCATGTTGTGCTATTCAACCTTCTATTTGGTGTGACTTAACATGAGGAGCAAAATCACATCTAACAATTCATGAAATAAATAAGTGAAGGTTGAACCACATGATGAGTGGTTCAACCTATAACTTCTTATGTGGTGTAGGAGTGTAATGTGCATAATAGTATGTGATTACTTTTACAATTGCAATAACAAATGTATTATTTTGGGAAGATACATTGGTTGTGGTGCGTGTGTATCTATTAAAGGAGAGGAAGGGTTAGAGGGAAACCAAAACCTTTGATGACAACTTTGTATGTAAAAAAAAGTGCATCCATTGCTGCCAACAATGCCAAAATGATAACATGTTTGTTGCATTGGTTGACAAAAAAATGAATCAGTAATGGAGAGAATGAGGAAAGGCAGAAAGGTGTAAAATGTCCTATCAACCATGATGTAAGCCAATTTAGGTTGGAAAACACGTGTAGTTGAACCTCCAAGCTGACATAAAGACTGCAAGTAAATTCGTAACCCCGCATATAAATATAACTAAGATTTCAGAGTATATGGGGTTTACAAACCTCTTTTACCTGAGGAGGCATGTTGTGATATTCAACCTTCCATTTGGGTGACTTAATATGAGCAAAAAAATCACATCTAGCAATTCATGAAATAAACAAGTGAAGGTTGAACCACACAATGAGTGGTTCAACCTGTAACTTTGTATGTGGCATATGACTGCAACGTGTATAACACTGTGTAATTACTTCTACAGTTGCAACAATAGATGTATTATTTTGGGAATATACGTTGGTTGTGGTGCATGTGCATGTGTTAATGGAGAGGAAAGGTTAGAGGGAAACCAAAAACTTTTATGACAACCTTGTATATAAATAAATGTGCATCCATTGCTGCCAACAACGCTAAAAGAATAACACATTTTTTGCATCTATTGAAAAAATCATGAGTTGGTAATGGAGTGAATCAGGAAAGAAATAAATGTGTAAATTTTCCTATCAACCATGATGTCAACCAATGCAGGTTGGAAAACATAGTATCTAGTTGAACCTCCAAGCGAACATAAAGACTACAGGTAAAATCTCAACCTCACATGAAAAAAAACTAAGACCCCATAGTATATGGGGTGTACAAACTTGTTTTACCTAAGTAGGCATGTTGTGATATCAAGCCTTCCATTTGGGGTGACTTAACATGACTAGAAAAAATGTATATGACAATTCATGAACTGAAAAAGTGCAGGTCAAGAACAACACGATGAGAAGTCCAACCCACAACTTTATATGTAGCCTATAAGTGTAGCGTAAATAATAATATGTAATTACTTCTATGGCTACCAACAATGTTAAAAGAAGAAACACATGTTATTTGCATTTTCTGATAAAAAAATGAATCGATAAAGGAATGAATGAACGTAGGCTAAAACACATTTTTTTTGTGCATTTATTTGTGAAACATATGAAGAATTCAAAAAGCAATTTTAACTGTAAAACCCAATTGCAATAAATTGTGAAGCTCACTTGCATTGAAAACCATAGTGAATGAGATAGATACTATGTTGACTTAAGAGATTATTTATTCTCTTGATAAATTGAAAAAGAAGCATGTGTAATATGTGCAAAGGCGAAGAGACAATTCAAATCTGGAGGCAACAGGTTCTATAATTTATGAAATGAAAAGGAATCTACTGTAAAAACACTTGAAAACAAGGAGATAAAACTTAATGAGATATATATTATTTTAACTAAAGAGATTCTTCCCACTCTTGAGAAGTTGAGGAAGGAGCATGTGCAGTATGTGCAATGGTCAAATCGCAATGTAGAAGTGGATAAACTCAAGAGATTTTGTATTGCATATGAATTTGTCCGAGTAGAGAAAGTGAAAGATGATGTTATAACTGGATTTGAACTAGTGAAGTCAAACATTTGTGAACATAAAACTAAATATGACCAGCAAAAGAGCATCAAGCAAAATAGAAAAAATTCTACCCTTTAGCTTACAACAAGCACAAATATATAAAATACAACCTATAGTGTTTTCCAACCTACCTATAGTTTATTGATTTGAGAAAGTTGAAACACAATTTTTAGTCTACCTGAGACTTGTTATATATTTTGAAGATGTTCCTTTCATTAAATTCATATTGTGTAAACAACAAAAGGTTTTCATTACAATCATATTCTTTGTATAATCGGAGGTTGGAAAACACAGTGCATTAAGAAACCTGCAACCCATATAGTGTTGTAAAACCCTCTATATATAAGAACACAATTGGTTGGTCACCCCTCAGCTAAATATGGTTATTTTTATGTATCCCCTAGCTACAACTCCTCCCCAAATTCTCCGCCCTTCATCTTTGTACAAGCTCAACAAACTAACTCACAATCCACTGTGTTTTCCTACCTGCCTATATTTTAATGATATGAGAAAATCCAAACATAATCCATACTATAAGTAATAGTTTTGGTAAATTTCAAGGTGCCTTTTCTTACATTGTTATTGTAAGGTTTTCATTACACTCATTTTGTCTATTTATAATTCAATGTTGGAAAATACTAGGTGTTAACAAACCCGAGACCTTCTTAATACTTCAGGAGGCAATGGGTACTAAAATGTATGAAATGAATAAGGAAACATCTGTTAAAAAACTTGAAAAGAAGCAAACCAAAGTGTATGAGATATATAATGTATTGATTGAAGAGATTCTTTCTACTCTTGAGAAGTTGGGGAAGGGGCATTTGAAGTATGTGCAATGGGAAAATGACAATGCAAAATTGGACGCAATAGGTACTAGAATGTATGAAATGGCAAAGGAATCTGCTGTAGAAATACTTGAAAAGAAGTAGACCATAGTGAATGAGACAGATAATGTATTGATTGAAGAGACTCGGTGCTATTGAGAAGTTAAGGAAGGTGCCTATGCAGTATTCGCAATGGGCATATGGCAATGTAGAACTCGAGCAATAGGTATGTAAGACCTCACCTCGTATGTACTTAATACAACCATAATCTGTTCTCTATTTTTCTTGAATTGATGATTAAGTATATTGTGGATAATAAATAAGGTGATCTCTTGGCAATATTCTTGCATATCATTTGGACTTTATGTTGTATTGTCACTACCATGAAGGTGGAATGCACTTGTATACTGTGGAATGCAAATTGAGATTCTAAATGGATTATTATATAGTTAAAGCTTGGAATGTTCAGCTAACAGATTAATGCGATACACAATTGATACTTATGATCACATTGGTAATGTGTAGGAAGGAAACGGTGTTAGCATGGGAAGGGAGAACCATCAAGAGTGAACCAAAAGACTTATTCATGAGGGTATAGATTTGACCCCATTTGGGTCCTAGAAACAAGTAGAGTTACTGTATTGGAAGACTAAGGTTTTGAGGGAATTTAGTTGTTATTCATGTGAGGTGTAAGTGGGGATTAGGTCTTGGAAACCCCTAGCTAAGTTTGAAACTCGGATGGAACCTTGAGTTGGATTTTAATGATAGTAGTTGGTAATTTTTTTGTGTTAGGGTGCAAAACTAAACCCCCTAGGGTCTATACCATAGTGGTAGGGGTCAAGTGGGCATACAATAGTGCCCCTCCAACATGATTTGATCCCTGAAAAGCTCTCATAATGGAGAGTGGCAGATTTTTAGGAAAGGATGGGGTGGTTTTCCAAATGCATGTTCTCATTAATGGGTTAAGGACCTTCATTGATGGGGAGAGGTACACTCCACACCTTCCCATCCAAGAGTTGTAATTTGTGAAACTTCTATATATTTGGAGAGGAAGAAGGAGTGGAGTGTTACCCACTTCTCCTTTTAGAGAACTTAGTGTAGATGGTAGAAATAAGGAGAAGAGGAGAAGAGTCCACCTCTTTGGAAAGATAGTGATCAAGATGGATTTTGGAGAGGAAAGATGGATAAAGGAGCTCAATCCCTTCACCTAAAGAAAAAAAATAAGTTTTCCCTAATTTCACCCTCCCTTGTTTTATTGTTGTAGGATGTAAACATGATTATATGATTCATTGTTGAATATGGTGAGTGGAGAGCCCATTGTCATGTAATTTGTTGTTATGGCATTTCATCCTTTTTATTAATGTTGAAAATACTCTATTCATCATCTTGGGGTTAACATATTTTCTTGCTCGAGGCTCCATGATGCCATTACGGTAGGGTGGAGAGCAAGCCTTAATCAGTTGTGTCCCTCATTGTACTTTATAATAAAAAATTGCAATATGGTAAGCTAGTGATTTGTTGTAATATGAAAGAGAATGATAAAAGAGCAAGTTTAAATCCTTGGGTATGTAAACCATTGTCTTCTTCAATAATATTGGTAGTATTGGGAGTTGAGAAAGGTGGATTTCACAAAATCTATTTTAAGAAAATAAGGAAAAGAGTAAAGTTTATTTCATTGTCATGTTAATGGTATCATCCTTGTGTATACGATATAAAGGTGTCCTAGTTTAAATCTGCATTTGAGGATTAGTATATTAGTTTTTTTACAAAAAAAAAAAGGCGTATGGACTTATCATATATAAATTGTTCATTTTATGTAGGCTATTAGTTTGTGATCTTCCATCTTAATACATATCATGCAAGTTGTAAATAATGTTAGAAGAACTTATTAATATATGAATTTATTCATAAATCTATGTAAAGGTGAGATTTCAAACAAATTAAAGGATTAGAATTTTCAGTTGTCGCCTCATGTATGTGAAATATAAGAAAAAAACAAGAGAATTATATTCTTTTGCACGTTGTGTGGAACTATACAGAGCATTAAACAATTATATTTCCCTTCCTTATTGGCAAATATAGCACATTCATTTTGGAATAGGATAACAATAAAAAAACAGGGATTAATCTAAATAAGTAAAAAATAAGGGGCGATTGTGTGCAAGGTCGAACCCCCATGCATATGTCATCCCTTATTGGTTGCGGCTAAGTGTGAGGGCCGATCCTCGCATACAGGTCGACCTTGAAAAAGGAGGCCAATATCATTTAGGATATGACAATAATATATATATATATATATATATATATATATATATATATATATATATTAAAATATATATTAAAATATATAAGAAGAAGAACATTATTACACTAAAATAAGGGAGCAGAAGGTTGTTTTGAAAGCCCTCATCCATTGGTCACTATAACTCCACCCTCCGGAAACCTCCTCCATGTCGGTCTGAGACTGCCTTTTGGCATTTGTTCACAAACTCATATAGGATCATAGGTCTACAACGTAGTTCCTCTGCTAACAACAACCTCAACGTTATCAGAATGCCAGTTATAGCCAATGACACAATTAATGAATTTCCAAAAAATAATTCAAAGGGTGGGGAGGCACAAAATTGAAATATTACATTCCTTCATTTTTTTCTGGCCACGACTGTTGCTTGATCTGTAAACTGTATGTGTAGACACCCAAAAATGTCCTCTTACAATACCTTGTTACAACATTACATAATTTAGACATCTTGTAGCATGTTTTGCTCTAGGTACCCATGTCATCATCTAATTAGTTAAATAAATCTTATTTATTTGACTAATTTCATTTATTCCCTTTCTATTCATAATCCCCCCATTCTTCTAATGATAATTAAATAATTTATATTATTTAATTAATTAAATCATTTCTATTCATAATCTCTCCGTTCTTCTAGTGTTGATTAAATAATTTATATTATTTAATTAATGAAATCATAAATCCTAAGAAGATCTTCTTGCTTTCTTTCCAAAATTGGAACTCATGTGTATCTAATTAATTTATTTAATTAGATAATTCATCGATTATCCTTTTCATCCTTTTAAAGATTTATTTCCTTTAAAACATAAAATCAAATCTTTCTATCTTTTCAAATCTTATCATATCTTGTTTTATTTCCTCTTTGATCAAATAAAACAAAAATCAAACCCTTACCAAATCTTATCAAATCTTCTTCCCTCCACATCAAAACTCTATAAATATGGCCTCTCACAAGCCATTTGGAGGAGGAGCTTTCAAGTACCCTTACTCTGTTGAATTATCTCTATAATCTTTCATTTATCTATTTTTCTTCTATCATCCCCATCTTATCGTTATGTTGCTGAATTGAGCAACCAACATTCCTCCAACAATTAAACCTTCAAAATCTTGCATTTTCTTGCGAGGTTGAGAAGAGAAATGGAGATAAATCGAGCATAATATGGAGATCAATTTGTGTTTGTGTTTATTATTTTGATTTTCATGTTGTCTCATGCTTCATTGTGCTTGTTAGGATTTTATTATTGATGTTTATGCATTTTACCCTGATTTAAGATTTTTACCCTAATTACATTTGGTGAACCCAACGTGAATCCTTTGATCTAGCTTGCTTTTTGCAGGTTTTATTGACTTTTTGTTGCAGATCTACCTTTTTTTGGACAAAACCCCAAATTTTACAAATTTATTCATATCTTCTACACAGTTGTGATTTTTTCTACAATATTTTCCCAAAATCTTATGCATCATCTCAAGAGGCTACAACAAAAAAGTTAGGGTTTATCGTCATTTTTGTAGGAGTTATTGTGATTTTATGTTTTTTCATAAAACTGACTTTTTGGACACAAATTGGCAATTTTTTTAGAATTTTTACATTTTTGGAAAGATTTTGAAATTCTAATGGGTGTCTATGTTTTACAGATTTAATTTGGAGGTCATACAATGCAAAAAAATCCGATATTTGTTTTCTATAGGGTTTTCACAAATCCATGTTTCTAGGTGCAAAACAAGGAATTTTTATGACTTATTTACATTTATGGAAAGATCTTAGAAAATTAGTAGGGGTCTCTTCTTTGATTTTTTATTTTTCAAATTAATGACCTCTTCAAATAATTGAATTTAATTCGGCTATGTTAAAAATATTTATCTGAAATTGCAATTTTCTAATGAGCTTATTTTTTTATGGCTACATTATAATACCATTTTTTGATCTTGTAGGTGATCATAAGGAGCTGTAGTAGCAGCAATATGAGTCATAGACAATAGATTGGAAAGTGAAAACTTCTGGGTGCACTCATTCTATTATCTTTATCTCTCATTTGATCAATCAATCTTGTTTGTAAAACACTTGAATTTGGGGCTTAAAAGGAACAACTTGTTTTATCACACATTTGGATTTGGGCATGAAATCAATCTTGTTTGATCACATCATTGAAATTGGCTTAAAACTAACAATTGTCTTCCTACACATTTGGATTTGGGATTTAAAAAGAATAAGTGCTTGAATTATTTTACATGCTTTTCAATTTTATAAAGGGAAATTAACAACTACGAGTGTGAATCAAGTGCGCGTGTGATCAAAAACACCTCACTTGGTTCACTTTTGTCATACCCTTCTTAGGAGGCCTTCTTGGAGAACACACCACTCCAAGGGATGACCTCAATTGAGGTGTGAATTTAAAGACATGCTTCTTTGGGAGTTAAATCTTTTCACTCTTGGCTAAACCCCAAAGAACTTTATACCTTTGGGAAGTGAAGGTGAAGGGTGAGTTACCCCTTTCTCCCGATTGTGTGGCAGGGTTTTGCTTTCAAATCATCCCTAGTCAACCTCGTGCATCCTAGCTTAAGACCTAATTGGCCATACCCACTTGACTAGTTCTTGGAATTGTTAATGTGTCTTCTTCAAGTGCGTGCTTAATCATCACATTCATAATTTAAAATTCAAATTTTCTTATGTGTCTTGCATGTGTGATTCATGTGTCTACATGTGTAATCATTTGTTTACAAATTGACATATCAAGCTATAAACACCAACACATAAACATATCATCCCTAAACCATCCATAATCTTCCCAAAATTTCACTAATCATCTTACATCATCCTAACCATTCCTACAACATCCTCAAAACATCCCAAAACTTTCCTCATATCCTTTTTAAACTTTCCAAGATCATTTATAATCCCCTTTCAAAAACTCTCAAAGCCAAACATGCCTTCATCCCTATCTTCCACATCATTTTCTACTAAATCTTCATCTAAACATAAACCAATAATCACACTTAAGGGAGCTCCTAATCACATTCCATTGCCTAAACTTGGGGATATATGTCAAAATGAAAATCCAAATCACAACATCATAACTTCATCCTTATGTCGAGATCAAGGTATTTATTGTGAACCCATTCCATCCCACGATCCTATCCTTAAATCTATTCAAGAAATACTTCTAGATAACTATTGCATCCAAGATAAACCTATCTTTGATCAAGATCCTACCGTTGATCAAGAAATCCAAAATGATCCCCTTTCATATCAGGAGCAAAGTATCGCTTCCATACCATCTCATAATTGTACCATATCCAACCTATTTGATGATCGTAGCATATCCACCTCATATCATGATCCTATTATACCACCTCCATGGCATGACCCTAGTCCATCACAAGAACAAATATTTCCATTCATTACCCCATCTAATGATATCCCTCCCAATCAAGATCTAGATGTCACATCCACTCCATCAAATGATACTATTCCATCTCATGGTTCCTCTCTAAATCAAGATCAAAGTCTAACTTCTATTCCATGAAATGATCCCTTTACTCTAAGTCAAGATCAAAGCATCCCTTCATCTCCATGTCATGAGCCCCTTCCATCTTATAACCAAGATCAAATGATACCATCCACCCCATCCCATGATCCTACCTTAAGTCAAGATCAACATACCCCTTTATCTTCATGTCACGATCCTAATCCTCCACAAGATCCCATAACCCATATCCAAGCTATCCATGAACCCCACACCTATAAAATGGGATCCTTCACCTTTATCCACTCCGGTTTACTACTAACACCTATCCTTTCATCCATATCATATCCTCACCAAAATGGACTCGCATCTTGTTTCATAAACAATACATATCCAATTGGCAAATGAATGTGTCAAAGTATGAACTACAAAGGAAAAGGATTAGGCCTTCATGAACAAGGTATCCTAGAACCCCTTTATATCCAAGAAAATTCATATTATCATGGCCTTGGTCATACACCTCATGCTCAAGACATTGGTACCCATCGTAAGTCCAGATTCCATCAAAATAAACCTAAGTATCTTAGTCCATCAAACCTTCCATCTATCCTAGGTTCTTATTCTAGTCCATCAAACCTTCCATCTATCCTTGGTCCTTATCATCCAAAACCATAGTTCATCAACCCTTCCATCCATATTGTGGCCCTACATCCCTCCATCTCCTATTCATCAAGAACAACAAAGGCACACATCCTTGATGCCATTTCAAAATTCTACCTACATTAACCCATCCATAATACCTGCACATCATTCATCTCCATCCATCTATCACATTTCTCTTGGAATCAATTTGGGTGCCAAATGTCAAAAGCTTCCATATCAAAATCCACATATATTAAAGGATCAACATGTCTCCTCGAAGCGACATTCAAAAATAAAAGAAAATATGATCCAAAGTCAAAAGAAAAATCCAAAAGGCCACAAAGGCCCATCAAATCAAAAGGAAAAATTTCAAAGGCCACAAAGGTCTATAAAGCAAAAAAAAATCTCAAAGGCCACAAAGGCCTACAAAGAAAAACTCAAAGTAAAAAGCTATGTGGATTCCTAAAAGTCTCATGGAAGTAATAAAATCTAAATTGTCATCCAAACTTGCTAATCCAAAAGCTTCCTCCAATCTTCCATCTAAAAACCTGTCACCTTCCAAATCCATTTTTCCTCCATCACTCCACCACCCTTCAAGGTTTGTGTCGATGTTGATCTTGACATCCTTTCCATATATCCATCAACAAGCCTTCCAACCTCCTATCCATGATCCAACATCCATCCCCCATTATCCTCCTTTAATCCAAACCTTTGCTTAAGTCCTTAGCTTCTTCCATCATGCCAACTTTTATGAGTTTAATTCCCATTTCCATGGTTTATTAGAGAAATTTTTTAAGGGATATTAGTTGTGAAACTTGATGCTTGATTCCTTCCTCTGTATTCCTATCCACGTCCTATCTGCCATATTCCTCTTGCACTTTACACTTGGGGGCAAGTTTCGTCCATCCTATCATTCATAACCATTATCCTCTTTACGTTCATCCTTTACCTTTCCACCTTTGTTCTTGACAAGGTTAAGGATCTTCTTGAACGTCATACATCTTATCCTATACACTTTATCCACATCTTCCATAACATATCCTTTACCTTATCCATATTCCATCATTTTATCTAAATACATCCTTTCTTCCCTTCCTTGGTCTTGATGAGGAATAGGGGAAAAATACTTAGGCATTTATGTCCATATCTTATCTAGTTAATATTGATCATCCTATTCATTAGCCTTATCCTTGCATTCTTCCGTTAAAATATCCTGAAAAAAATCCAAATTTTTTTTCAAATATTCTGAAAATTAAAAAAAATCAAAATATCCCCAAAAATACAAAAAAATAGAAAAAAGGCCCTGAAAAAACACAAAAAAAATTCAAATAGCCAACAAAAATCCAAGCAATAAAATCAATCCATCCAATCACTTCTTCCAATTTCATCGAATCAATCCATCACCTCAATCCAATCATCCAACCATTCAACCAATCAATCATCTTCAACAAATCCATTCATCCATACATCAAATCATCTTCAATCATTCCAAGCAATAATCCAAATACAAGTCATCATCAATCCATACCAATCAAGTCAATCAATCTTGTCAAATTATCCAATTGCATCAATGGTCTTGATCCTAATCTTATTGTAAACCCAATCAATCAACCAATCAATTAGTCAATCAATCATCCTTGTATTGATCTAGGGATATATCGTTCCCCACAATGACAACACTATCATCATCAATCAATCAATCAATCAATCAATCAACGGTTTACAACTTGACAGGGGCAATACCTCATTTGTTCTTGAATCATTTGTGCATGCTTGCTTGCTTGCTTGTGTGTGTTATCATTTTATCTTACATTTGTATCAAATCTATATCATTCAATCAACGATTTACAACTTGACAGGGGCAATACCTTGTTTATTTTTGAATCATTTGTGCATGCATGCATGCATGATTGCTTGCTTATGTGTGTTATCATTTTATCTTGCATTTGTATCAAATCTATATCATTCTAGCTAATATTCATACCTTGTGTATGTTGGAGTAGCTTTTTGCACTATTTTTTGCATCTAAGGTCATATCATACCTTTTGTGCATTAGGACTTTAATGCTCTAAGTTTACTCCCTCATATGTGTAGACAAGGTTATATTACATTGGGGCACGAGACACATTGCCACGTTGGTGAATAATGTCTAGTGTATATCAAACATCATGATTGCTCACTTTCTTCCAGCATAGCGTATTATCCATCTCTTTTATCCATCTTTTATCATTTCATCCATTTCGAGAGCATACCTGTGTCCTTCCAACCCGCCTATCCTCTTGAGGGGGCATCATCATCCTATTATTATATCATCATCATACCATCATCATATTTCTAC
Source organism: Sequoiadendron giganteum (assembly GCA_007115665.2). Taxonomy (NCBI): domain Eukaryota; kingdom Viridiplantae; phylum Streptophyta; class Pinopsida; order Cupressales; family Cupressaceae; genus Sequoiadendron; species Sequoiadendron giganteum. Next base: position 400,806,299 of record CM021106.1, read on the forward strand.
ATCATGAGTATCCTATCTTTCTTTCATCATCCATTTTCTTTTACCCATACCTTAGCTTCTTTGAAATGATGTTACTCGACACGAATCTCATCATCTCAAAGAGGGGCAAAATATGACACCCAAAAATGTCCTCTTACAATACCTTGTCACAACATTACATCATTTAGACATCTTGTAGCATGTTTTTCTCTAGGTACCCATGTCATCATCTAATTAGTTAAATAAATCTTATTTATTTGACTAATTTCATTTATCCCCTTTCTATTCATAATCCCCCAGTTCTTCTAATGTTAATTAAATAATTTATATTATTTAATTAATTAAATCATTTCTATTCATAATCTCTCCGTTCTTCTAGTGTTAATTAAATAATGAAATCATAAATCTAAAATTAGTTAAATAAATCAAATACTTATTTAATTAATAGAATCCTAAAAAGATCTTCTTGCTTTCTTTCCAAAATTGGAACTCATGTGTATCTCATTAATTTTTTTAATTAAATAATTCATCAATTATCCTTAGGATTTATTTCCTTTAAAACATAAAATCAAATCTTTTCATCTTTTCAAATCTTATCTTATCTTGTTTTATTTCTTCTTTGATCAAATAAAGCAAAAATCAAATCCTTATCAAATCTTCTTCCTTCCACATCAAAACTCTATAAATATGGCCTCTCGCAAGCCATTTGGAGGAGGAGCTTTCAAGAAACCTTACTCTATCGAATTATCTCTACAATCTTTCATCTATCTATTTTTTTTCTATCATCCTTGTCTTATCATTATGTTGCTGAATTGAGCAACCAACATTCCTCCAACAATCAAACCTTCAAAATCTTGCATTCTCATGCGAGGTTGAGAAGAGAAATGGAGATAAATCGAGCATAATATGGAGATTGGTTTGCGTTTGTGTTTATAATTTTGATTTTCATATTGTCTCGTGCTTCATTGTGCTTGTTAGGGTTTTATTATTGATGTTTATGCATTTTACCATGATTTAAGATTTTTACCCTAACTACAGTATGCAAATGCTTTCTTGGTCATTCGGATTTAGGAAGGCTGTAATAATTGATTGAAATATGTATTTAATACATGGTCCTACCACGAGCATGGCCCATCCTTCATCTATCAACGACCATCGTACTTGTCACTATCAAAAGATAATATGCTCGAAGATCAAACACATACCTTGTTAGAAAGATTTTGAATCACTTGCAATAATGACAAGAGTTGAAATGGCCATATAAAGAAATCCTAAGTGTCAAATTTGGTGCCATAGATAGGTTGAGCAGTTCAGAGGCAGTATTAATATTACACCTAAAACTTCCTCAGCCTGCAGACTTAGTCATCCAAAAAGGATAGTATTCTCACATTAAAACCATTTACATAAATCAAAATGGGAAGAATTTTGAGCATCACAAATTATGCTAGTATGATTAATAAGTTCAATTGCCTTGGAAGTGGAAAATATTTGTTTACACTCCCTGAAACATTAATTACTTGATAGTGGTTGTTGGATTAGGTGAAGACCAAGAGTGTTGAGACCAGTAGAGCCCTCTTTAATTTTCTACGGAAGTGGCTTGATTCTATGCAGTGGTCGTGCAAGTTTGGAACACCATATTTCACTGTGCAAGGAACCATGACAAGGCAACTTACCTTCTCGCACAGTGTGTGGAGGTAAAAATACCACCACTTCCATAAATGACACCAGTCGAAAGAAGATGTAAAATATTCGGGTGCAGAGCCATTTGATTCTCTTGGGCTCGTGATAAGAAAACTGCAACCTTTTCACACGGTTGTATTAATTACGTGATTTGACTTGTGGTCAGAAGTAGATGTGGAGTGGCTGGGTGAGTTTGGAATAGAGTATAATTAAATCTGAACTTAATGAAAAGAGAATCACCATATGATTTAAATATTGATAATATTAAATTAAATAGTAGATCACCCACATAAATGATAGTATTATTATTATGGTGAATGTTTAAGCATTGATTTCTTTTATATAATATTAATTGTAAATAAAATAAATATATACATATAACAACAATAATACTATTATTTTGAAGTTTTGATTAGCAATGTACTATAAAATTTAAATAATAAACTTATTAAAATATAATGAATCAATGACGTTATCACTTAATTTTGCATATTGATGGAAAAAAAATGATACTTGTAATTGGGGCAAGTAAATGGTAATAATAATAATAATTTTTTATTGTTGACAACTAACTCCAGCCAGAGGGCGTTGCCATCTTCTCCCAGCCCAACATAGTGGAATGACAATAAAGAAACAAAAAAAAGAATAAGTAAATCACTCTTTAGTGTATAGTTAGGGCTTCCTTATATTTAGTATTATTATTTTGGTCTAAGTTTATCTTTTAGGAGATTAAAATAAAATGGATTTAAAATATTAAACTCAGGTCTGAATTAAGATTTTATTATAATGGTATGCCTTAATCATGGCATGAAATTATATAATCACGTGAGTATAATTTTATTTTATATGAAAGCTTTAAAAAATCGATATTATAGTAAAAATTATAGGTGAAAAGTTAAAATATATAATTATTTAGATTACTAATTACGTCGAAGGCGTGTCCTATTTGAGAATAGGGGGTTAAGTTTGTCAATTGATTATGCCGAAGGCATGTCCTATTTGAGAATAGGGGGCTAAGTTTGTCAATTGAACCTGCATTGAAAATGATAGCAGGTGGAAGTATGTGCTGCATTGAAAAATATATGTTGATTGTTCATTAGATAATTTAAAATATATGTTGATTGTTTATTATATAATTACATATATTAAATTTTTACAAAAGTATATAGAAAATATTAATAGATTATTAATATTTAAATTATTATATTATTCATAATATTGTATTATTACTTTGATATTACTATTATATTATTCTACTATTATAATATTCTATTATTCTTATTATTATAATATTATTATTCTTATTATACGATTTTTGAAATATTATACTTAGTAAATTATATTTATCCTTAATATTATATTATTAATAAAATATAATTAATTGTAGTATTAAATTATTATTTTATTATTATACTAATGTTATTATGTTATATTATATTAATTTTATTATATATTTATTATTATTATATTATGTATATTATATTATATTATATTTTTATTATATTATACTATATTATATTATATTATATTATATTATTATTATATTATATTGTATTATTATTATATTATATTTTTATTATATTATACTATATTATAGACACATTTTGACAGTTAAACTAAATGCATTCCTATTTTCATGTCACAAGATCCTACAATTTTGTTAATTATAATATTTTAATTTTGTTAATTTTTTTAATATTCATTCCTTATAACCAAATTTCTATGTTTTTCACAGTTAATCATCATCCACGGCTATGGTTCAACTGTAAAAATCATATATAAGTATAATATCAATAGAATAAATCATCACATAATATATAATATAGATACTGTATAATATCAATAATTATATTAATTTTTATTGTTACAATTTTGAAGAAATAAAAATCTATTAGAAAAGACTATTCCAACTAAATAAAACAGTTATTGATAACGGTTGCTTCTTCCTTACATATTGGATATCAATGCAGTTGCCAGGAGCTATTGATTTAAGTTTTTTTATTCTTTATCGGTTGCATTCTTTGGATTTGCAATAACAAATACCCAATTTCATGGTCACTACACAGCCACTGAAATCAATTGCTATTTTTGAATGTTATTTTTCATTGAAATGTTTTGTAATTGGGACATTTGTAGCCATTGTGAGCACTATTGGAATAGGGTATTTTGTTCACTGGTTGGGTTCATTCTAGTGTTCCTTCACAGTTACTGCAGTTTTGAATAGGTATAATACATGCGTTCTCTATTTTTGTAGTTTTTTGAATCAATGTTTTGTATTAGTGAAATCGAAAGATGGTGCTAGGAGTGTGAATTATTGGGGAACCTTACACTTTTAGAAGGTGCATTGAAAGAAATGTCGGGAGGAGGTTCCCTACCTTTCTTCAAAGTAAAGGACTTCGGTTCCTTGACATTGCCTTCGTTTACCTAAAATCAGGGAGAGATATGCGGTAGATTAAACTACTTTTAAAACTGTTTAAATGATTAGCGCGTGTAAGAGCATTAAGATGTAAATCTGTCTTGAAGGTTTTCAATGGCATCCCCTAATTTATTGTTGAACTGTTAAGATTATATTTCTATCTTTTAGGAATTTGGCTGGTGTGAATTATGTTGTTTTTTCATTGTGTAAAATTTTATTATGAGAGGGTTTTATATTATTTATAATTTTTTTTGTTATTATGTTGAAAGCATTAAACAGGGAAAGCAAGCAATGAGTATGTGAGTCTCTTTCAATAAAAACTCCACAAATTTATTTCTATAACTAGATAGACATCCAACATTTTTGGAATTGGGTAGCTATAATAAAGGTGTGGATTATTTTACTTTTGTCTAGGGACATTACTTCAGTTTTTGAAAAATGTAAAGGTTGAAAAATATATTTTTCTTTTCTAAATTTAGAAGATCCAACTCTGTAAAAGATAAACACATAGAATTTGGTTATATGTCTAATAAGCTACCATGATCTTGCATTGGTGCTTATAGGTTAATATAAAATATGTTTCATCTTCTATTTAGTTTCATGTATTGGATAATCATACAACATATAGTTATATCTTTAATTTTTATCAAAACTATTATGTATATTTCCACAACGTATATATGTGTTTTTTACTTTCAGATAAATTGTTATGTAAAAATAATAATTTGTCCTTTGATCTAATAGATGACAATTTTGAAATGAATTTGGGAATCTTGTTTGGTTGCCATTTTAAAGATTTATTATTGCAAATCAGTTTTGGTTGTCATTATCAAGATTTATTATTGCAAATCAGCTTATATAAAGTCTTCACTTATATGTTAAAATATATTAATTGTTTGTTGGGTATTTGAAGAGTAGATTACATATAATTAGATAAAGAATTAGTAGAACATTCATTTGAACATTCATCCATATTTTATTTTGAATGCAATGTGGTAAGTTTATAAATTTAGAAATGTAATAAAAGAACTTACTAAATTTTATAAAAGTAAGTTTTGAAATCAATAAACTTCAAATTAAAAAATATTCAAGATTTTTTAAAAATAAGATATCCCTTTTTATATAGACTTGTTTAAGCAATCTTTTCCAATCAGAAATATTATTTATCATGATACAATATTGAAAAATAGGCGAGGTTTCTAAAATTTAGATAATTAAGTATGAATCAACTTTATTAAATGTACTATTACATATAAGTTTATACATTAATATACTAAAATTAAAAGAAAAAATATTCATTGATATCATTATACAATATTTTTTCACACTAGAATAATAATTAAATTATAAAAGAATGAAAAATATATATATTTTTAAAAAAATTAAATTAACTATTTAAAATTAGAAATTAGAAAATTAAATTAAAAAAATCTTAAATTTACAATTACATAAAAATATGTTTCTAAATTATTATATTTAAACTATAAAAAATATTCAATTTCTTTTTTTTTAAATTGAAAAATATTTCAAAAAGAAAAAATATTTCATATTCTATTTTTATTGAAAATCAATAAATATTTATAAAGAAATATTATAAATTTAAGGTTTCACTAAATATTTTATTGTACAAAATAATAGCAACTTAATTATGCATTCTAAAAGAAAGACTTTTCATAATAAGTGCACATTTAAAATCATGTTAAAAATTTGCAAAATTAAATACAAAGAAAATATAATAAATTTATGATAAAAAATAAAAATTAGTTCTTATAATAATTGATATAATAATATTATTATGGTTAGGGTTAGATTACAATTTAATTAGGATTAAGATTATAATTTTGTCAAGGTTAAGTTTCAATTAGGGTTAACGTTCAATTATGTTGATGGTTCAATTATGGTTAAGGTTAGGTTTAGATTAGTTAAGGTTAGAGTTCTTATAGTTTTATAATTATTTATATGTTTAATTAGGATTAGAATTACAACTTGCAAGGTTAGGGTTCAATTAGGGTTAGATTTCTATGATTACTTAAGGTTAGGGTTCTTATAGGTTTATAATTATTGCTATGTTTAATTACGATTAGAATTACAATTTGCAAGGCTAGGGTTAGACTAATATGAGGGTTTTAGGATGAATTAAGGTTAGGGTTTTTTTAGTGTTACAATTACTATTACAATTCAATAAGGATTAGGGTTAGGTTTAACATTATGATTCATTTGGGTTAGGGATGGGTTAGCTTTGAATTATGCTTATATTTTGGTTAGGGTTACGGTTCATTTAGTAATAGATTAAATATATTATTATAATATTTTAAATATAATAATTTATAGGGAGTGGAACATGGTTAGAATTACGGTTAGGGTAGGATTAAGGTTAGAATAAATTTTTAATCTAATTAGGGTTGCATTCAATTTTAATAAATTATGGGCTGCCCCAAAATATAGATTAATGGTTATAATCACTTTAATTTTAACCCTAATATGAATACAATAATCATGTTAAGTTTAACCCTAATATGAATATAATAATCATGATAATTAGACTTCAATTTATGATTACAATTATGGGTGCATTAGAAGAGGATTGGAAGGATATAGATTGCAAACATAATTAGATCAAGATAGTTACCAACTTATTGTTAAAAAATAATTAATGTTAATTTTTACCATTTGAAAACATGGTGATTACATATATTTTTGGTGGGTTAACAAGTATTATCTTGTAAAAATGTAAATAAAATTAGAAAAATGAAAATAATTGTAAATAAAAGTCAATTAATATTATAATTAGGTAATTTTATCACTCTTAGGTTATCTTCTTTACTTAAGAGTTATTTTACTTTTTACTATTTAAGGATTATTTTATTTTATTTTTAAAATAGGTGGCTAAAGATATCTCTCGACGTACATTACATATATTTTTTAAATATAGGTATGCTAGTAATAAGAATAATAGAATATTATAATAGTAGAATAATATAATAGTAATATCAAAGTAATAATACAATATTATGAATAATATAATTATTTAAATATTAATAATATATTATTAATATTAATAGTAATGTATTAATACAAATATAGCACTATAATAGTAAATATATAACAAAAAATCATAATATAATAATACTATTATATTATAAAAATATATAAAAATAATAATATAATACTAACAATATATAATACCTAATCCAATCATTTATTAATATAATAATAATATAACATAATGCAAACTTGATATATTAATAAAATAATAATAATATAATAGTAAATGTATAAAAATAGTAAAAAATATATAATAAAAACTAAATTAATAGTAATAATAATATTATAAAAATAGTAATAAAAATATTAATAACAATATATCAACAAATGTATGTAAAAAAAATTAAAATATTTTCTCCCTAATTAACTTTTCATACCTCTTCGATAATGAGCACATTTGGATAGGAGATGGAGCTGCGCGACGTTTGGGTGAGAGCTAGGGCCCGCGTGCCCTAGCTCTTCCGTTCTGCTCTGTGTCTGGTCTATGCGTGGCGCCTAGCTGGTGGAGAGATCTCGGGGGTGGGGTGTTTGCTTCTTTTCAGGGGTGCGCAGGTTGGGTTGGGTTCTTGGCCTTGTCTGGTTTGTGGCAGAAGTTTCTTCTACGTTTTTTGCTGTTAACAGCTTCTCCTTGGCGGGTGATTTCAGCGTCTTGAGACTGCGGATCTCAGTCTCCTTCTTTCTCCCTTTTGGTGGAGGGGTGCTTTGCAATCTATGGAGAATCAGGGTTGTGTTACATCTGAAGTTTCCTCTGGGGACTTGGATATGGTCGAGCCATCTGGGTTGGTGCATGCTAGTGGGAAGGATCCGATGGGTAAACCCCAGTCTGGAGATGGGGTCTCCTCTTCTAAAGGGGTTTTTCGAGTTAAAAAAATAAACGGATGTTTGGAGAGATCCGAGGATCGGCCGGTTTTGATTATCCAACCTGAACAAGTTGTAGAGGATATTGAATATTGGTGCAATAATGCCCTTATTTGCAAGTTTTTGGGCCTCCGTCTTTCGTTACCTGTGTTGGATTCTTGGGCACGTCGAGTTTGGAACCCAGAAGGTGATATGGAGATTATTTTGGCTGCCAATAATTATTTTCTAGTTATCTTTTCAAGCATGTCGGATAGGAATAGGGCTTTTGAAGGGGGGCCCTATTTCTTTAATCAGGTGGGGCTCTTCATTAAGCCTTGGCACATGGGCTTCAACTCTGCCGAAGAGATCCCCTCGCGAGTTCCTGTGTGGGTTCGACTGCCGAGGCTTCCTTTGGAATTCTGGAGGGAAGATATTCTTCACTCAATTTCACTGCTTCTTGGAAAACCGGTGGGATCAGCTACACAAACTCAAGATCGTAAGGTAATTTCATATGCTCGTATTTGTGTAGAGGTTGATCTAAATAACCCATTACCAGATTCTATGGAAATTCGCTTGGGGTCCTTTTCTTGGATCCAGCAATTAGACTACGAGACCCTTCCTTTTAGATGCAGAATTTGTCATGAATATGGTCATTTACACCGCAAATGCCCTAGATTTAAACCCTCCCCCTTGGCTTCCTCCGGACCTCCTACGGGGGCCAAGGGGAGGGCTCCTTTGTCTAATGAACCTGTGGATAATGAGGGGTTTACTCAAGTTAAGTCCCGTAACAAAGGTAAAGGAAAAAAGAGAACCTGGTTGGACAGACAAAATGATGGTACTTTTAACAGGTTTGATGTTCTTGAGGATTTGGTACAAGAGGAAGGTATTCCAGTTGAGCTCTCTTCTGGGGCTAAGGGTCTGCATGAGGTTCAGGAGGAGGATGCAAAGAAAGAAGAGCAGTTTTTATCCCCGGAGGACCATCAGGTTGTTCAGTTGGCTAAGGATTTGCCTTCCCAGGTTCAGGATATTAGGGACCTTCAGGGGTCACAGGCTACGAAAGACCCTGTGGTGGTGGCTCCTGATCCTCCGGCTCCTAAGGGGGCCTCTGATTTTGTGAAGGGTAACAAAACTTCTCCTGGTTTAGGATTACAACAGAAATCCTTTAAAAAGGGGCTGCTTGATAAACCGTCAAGGAGTGGAAGGAAGACTGAACAAGAGAAGGTCAAGATTATGGGTGATACTTTGGTTGAGTCTGGGTCTGTGAAACCCATTGATTCCCACTTCTCCCACCCTCACAAATGATTGTTTTATCATGGAATGTAAGGGGGTTGAACAGCATCCCTAGACAAAAGGCTGTTCGCAGACTTATTGAATCTCAGTCTCCTGATGTGGTCTTTATTCAAGAAACTAAGCTTACAGTGGACGGTTTGGATAATTGTGCTCCGCACATCTAGCCCCAGGGTAATTGGCAGGGGGTGGGTGCTTTGAACAGTTCAGGGGGGGTGGCTTGCTTCTGGAACCCGAGGAAGGTTTTCCCCATATGGTGGATTTCGAGTCGGTCTTCCATTTCTCTAGTTGCTTCTAGTTTGGAGACTGGAGAGAGGTGTATGTTTTCTAATATTTATGCTCCTACTGATGTCTCTGGTAAGTCTAATCTTTGGGCCCACATTAGATTCATTCGAGCCTTAGACCCATTTCTTCCATGGATTATGGCTGGTGATTTTAATGCTGTTACTAGCTTGGATGAAAAACAAGGTGGGTTAGCCAGGCTTGACCCTTCTGCAAATATGCTCAGGGACATGATTAGCTCTTTGAATCTCATTGATGTGAAGCCAATCAATGGGGTCTTTACATGGAATAACAGGAGATGTGGTGTTGAGGCCATCTCAGAAAGGCTTGATAGATTTATGGTCTCGTGCTATTGGATGAACAGTAGGTTGATCACCAGTTCAGAAATTCTTGATTAGAGGGGCTCTGATCACTGGCCTATCAAGCTCTCTGTCACTGCTTATGGAGTCACCAAAAATCCTTTCTTCAAATTTCAGTTAATGTGGTTAAGAGATCAGTCTCTGCATGATCTTATGGTGGATTGGTGGTATGAGGGGATGCATGTCCATGGGACAAACATGTTTACTTTCAGTAAGAGGCTTCAACATGTGAAGTACAGACTTAAGAGATGGAATAAAAAATGTTTTGGGAACCTTCATGCTCAGAAGCTGGCTGTTCAGGCCAAGCTGGATATCATCACTCGTCAAATTCGGGACCAAGGGTTAACCTTGGATCTAAGTAAAGCTGAGTCCTCGGCTCTCAAGGGATTAGAAGAGTGGGAGCTTCGGGAGGAGATCTTCTGGAAGCAGAAATCTCGTATTGATTGGCTTCAGGAGGGGGATAGGAACACTGCTTTCTTTCACAATTCAGTTAAGGCTCGGAGGCAGGGTTGTTCTATCTCCTCTCTTGTTTCATCTGAAGGGACTCATCTCTCCTCCAATGCTGATATTTCTAGGGAAGCGGTCAATTATTTTTCAAATCTATTTTCGAGGGAGGATCTTGCTGCTGGGGCTGAGGAGAGGGCCATCTTGGATTGTATTCCCCACTTGGTCTCTGCTGAGATGAATGGAGCTCTCTTAGGTCCTATTTCGTTACCTGAGCTGGAGAAAGTGGTGTTCAATATGAAAAAAGGTAAGGCTCCTGGCCCGGATGGGTTTCCTATTGAGTTCTTTCAGGAGTTTTGGGAAATAATAAAGTTTGACCTTCTCGAGGTGGTTCAGGAATCACATAGAAACAAACAGATGCTCAAGTCCATGAATTCTACCTTCTTGGCCCTCATACCTAAGAGGGAGGGGGCTAATCAGCTGGTCCATTTCAGGCCTATTGCGTTATGTAATGTTGTGTACAAGATCATCACTAAATTGATTGCGGAGAGACTCAAACCACTCCTCGGTACTCTGATCTCCACTGAGCAGGGGGGCTTTGTTGAAGGAAGACAAATTTTGGATGGTGTTGTGATAGCAATGGAAGCTATTCACTCTATGGCTTACTCTAAGGAGAGGGCTATGTTCATTAAACTGGACATGGCTAAAGCTTATGATCGGGTGAGCTAGGAGTTCTTGCAAAAAATTCTCTTGACTTTTGGCTTCAATGAGGAGTGGGTTAATTGGGTTCTTAGTTGTGTGACCTCGTCCTCCTTCTCTGTTCTCATTAATGGGGAACCTTCTGACTTATTTAGTGCGTCTCGGGGTCTCCGACAGGGGGACCCTTTATCTCCCTATTTATTCATTCTCATGGCGGAGGGCCTTGGAAGATTTATTAAGTCTCAGGTGAGGCAGGGTTTTATCCAAGGTTGGAGCTGGAACAATCATCTTCCATCCTACTCTCATCTTTAGTTTGTGGATGATACTGGGTTGTTGGGCATGGCTAGAATTAGTGAGGCGGTGAACTTCAGGAAAGCCTTAGACATCTATTTGAAGGCTTCAGGTCAATGTATCAATGATGACAAATCCTCCATTTATTTCTTTAATACCCCTCGGCTTATTCAGAGCAGGATTGCTAGGATACTTCGATTTCAGATTGGGTCTCTTCCCTTGATGTACCTGGGGATTCCTTTGGCTTTGGGATCTCAGCGTAGAGATTATTGGCAGGGGATTTTGGATAAGTTTCGGAGTAAAGTTAGTCATTGGACTCACAGATGGTTATCTTCTGCTGGGAGAGTGGTTCTTCTTAAGACTGTGGTGCAGGCCCTTCCCATTTATAGGTGTTGTGTGCAAGCTCCCCCTTCCACCTTTGTGAGGGAATTTGATGCTCTGTCTCATAAATTTCTTTGGTCGGGTAACCTTCTTTCTTCAAAGTGGAGTTTAGTCAAGTGGGAGTCTGTTTGCCGACCGAAGCATGCCGGGGGCCTTGGTCTTAGGTCTATGGCTCTTGCAATCATGGCCTTGGCTGCCAAGCTTTACTGGAGGTGGTGTAACCATCAGGATTAGGATTGGGCCAAGATTCTTTCCCACAAATACCTTCCTGGAGTTGATAGCCTTGATGTGCCGCGACTCGATTTGTTGGGTAAAGGTTCTTGTATTTGGGATACCCTTAAGAAGGGAGCTCAGTTGATTAAGGAGGGTCTTTTCTGGATCTGTGGTAGAGGCTCTGATGCTTTGTTTTGGCATGACTCGTGGGATGGCCACCCTCCTATTCTTTATAGCTTCCCTCAGCTTCAGCCTCTTTGCCATACTTTTTCTGAGGCTGGTTGGATAAGGGTGGAGCATTTTAAAACTGTCAAGCGGATTGGTCAGGTGGTGGTGGCTTGTTGGAAGGACCCGCAAGAGTGGCCCATGGGGGGTTCTGATGAGGATCGGGTTGCCCTTGCTAGAATTTTGGAGGGTAGGCTCTGCAGCTCCCTTAATGAGAGGGACGTGTTGGCCTGGAGTCCTAGTCCAAATGGTAAATTTACTGTGGCCCAAGGCTATGCTATGCTTGACAAGAACTTATATGGTCCCGCAGAGGTGCATTGGTGGAAGAAGGTTTGGGACAACTTTTCTTGGCCCAAATGCAATTTCTTCTTATGGTTGCTTGCTCAGAAGAAGTGCCTCACTTGGGAAAATCTCCGTAAACGAGGTTTCCAGGGTCCTTCTATTTGCTTCCTTTGTTCGCACAGTGAGGAATGTACCTCCCACTTATTCTTTCTCTGCCCTTTTTCTAGAGAGATATGGCATAGATGGTGGGAGGCTTGGCGTCATGGTTGTATACATGCTTCTTCCCTAATTGATTTTTGGGAGAGCTTGGGCAGGCCTCCAGCGAAGACTCCTTTCTTGCAGGTGGCCTGGTCAGTTGGGCCTGTTCTCATCCTCTGGAACCTCTGGTTGGAGAGGAACCGTAGAGTCTTTAGTGGCTCCAGTTTGGAGAGTTTGCACTTGTGGAAGAAGATAATTAGCAGGCTCTAGGAGACTATTTCTGCTAAGTGTGATATGTCTGAAAATATTGATCCGGGTGAGCTTGCTATCTTGCAGAATTTGAACCTCGAGGATAGTAGAAGGGGAAGCATTGTGAGAAGAAGACCCCGTCAGGTCAGGCAACGTGTCTGTCGGGATGGGGGTTGGTCGCCTCCACCAGTGGGGGTCCTTAAAATTAATACTGATGGTTCTTCTCGTGGGAATCCTGGTCATGCTGGTGTTGGAGGTATTGGTAGAGGTAATGATGGTGGTGCAGTGTTTTTCTTCTCTATTTACAAAGGTCAACACTCTAATAATCTGATGGAGGCAATTGCTATTTTGATTGCTATTGAGCGTGGATGCTCTTTAGGTTGGAGGAGGATCATTTGTGAGTCTGATTCTCAGATTGTGGTGGATATGCTGAACAACCAGAGGTTGGGTGATGTTAGTTGGCAATTAGCCTCTGTGGTCCGACAGATTCTGAGTCTTTGCAGTTCCTTGGATTCTGTCTCCTTTTGTCATATCCCTAGGGAATGGAACAAAGTGGCTGATTGTTTGGCGAAGTGGGCTTCTGAGAATGTGGATGGTTGGGATATTAGTGGAAGGGAGGTCTTACCTTCTGAATACCTTGAGACCTTGGAGAGGTTATTAGTGGAAGATATGAATTTGTAAGGTTGTTTTTGGTGCTTCTTGTGGTGGTCCTACCGTGGTGGGCTTCTTGCTCTGCCTTGTAATTTTGTTTTGATTGAATAAAATTTTTACCCCTCTTTTTCAAAAAAAAAAAAACTTTTCATACCTCTTCCGCGTACCCATTGCACACAAGGTGCGATTGCTCGTTAATATATATTTTTAGTTCTGTCAGGGAACTATAGCGAACCCCTGTTTGTTAACTAGTGATTAAATGTTTTGTTTACAACAAATCAAAATTCATAATTTTATTTTTCATACATTATATTTTAATTTTGTTAAAGTTAAATGCACGATTTTTAATTTTTAAAATTTTGAAAATTATTTCTCTTCAATTTTATTGGTTAAAAAATTTGGACCGATAAGGACGGATTTTCAGGAATGCTAACCATAAAATTTTTTATGGCAATTTTGTTAGGACATTTTTCTTATTATAGAAAAAATATTTAACTAATTGTTCAAAATTTTATTGGCTGCGAAAGCACAACAATCTACAATAAACTAAAACAAATGACACCTTAAACAATATTTTAAGAATATTGCTATTTTTAAGCATTTTTTAAGGCAATTTTTTTGCCATGAAGATATTAACTTTTTACTTCACTTTTCTCAAACCATAAAAAAAAAAATTTAACTAATTTTTCAAATATCATGGACTAAAAAAACTGAAATGAATATAAATTTTAATTTTCTAATTTTTTTAACTAGTGATTAAATGTTTTGTTTACAACAAATCAAAATTCATAATTTTATTTTTCATACATTATATTTTAAATTTAATACATTGTATTTTAATTTTGTTAAAGTTAAATGTACGATTTTTAACTTTTTAAATTTTGAAAATTATTTCTCTTCAATTTTATTGGCTAAAAAATTTGGACCCATAAGGGCGGATTTTCAAGAATGCTAACCATAAACTTTTTTATCGCAATTTTAATTTTTATCATTGACTAAAAAAACTGAAATGAATATAACATTTTAATTTTCTAATTTTTTTTACTTTTTTTGTGGCCATTTATTCCCCACTAATTAATGTTTGGTATGCTGAATGCAATGATTAAACATTATAATTTAATATTTTAAGCTTTATTAGGCCAAGGTGGAATGCCTATACATAAAAATATAAGATTAAATCTTGGATGTGAAAATAATTCTCATAAAAATATACAGCTTCTTCTTACAAAGTATGACAAGACAGGCCAAGGTAGTGGAATTGATTATGACAACTTCATCGAGTATGTTCTCTATAACAGCTTACCAGCTAAAGTAGTATTTTAATGATGAAAATGTTGCATACAAAAAGTTAGAAGTTGTTTTTCTCATCTATTAGTCTTCCTATTTCGGTCACAAGCCTATATCTATCTTCTCTGTTCCAGTTACATAAGGAGATACCTCTTGTTTTACAAAACAAAACAATGAGTGGATTTACATGTTGATGAGATCTTATGTTTTTTTGGGGTCAGTAATAGCACTATGGTATCTAAAAATATCATGAAGAATAATAAACCAATGTCTATATGCCTTTGGAGTTTAATAGAATCTAGTAACATTCCATGATGTCACTTTTGATTTTTTTGGTTTTATGCTTATTTATTTTGTTTAAAACAACTTGCTTGTTTGATGTCGATGAGATTGTCAAGATCTCATGATTGAATAATAACTAGCATACATATATTTATTTATCATTATCTAGATGTTTATTGACTTGATGAAAAATGCTTACATCTTCATTAACATTAATTTCAAAAGTAATATATATGATTTCATTGTTTCTTTTCAGAATAAAATAATTCTGTAAAAATAAATATTAAATGTTAAAAAATATGAATTTCAATTTTTTATAATTAATATTTTTTTTTTACTTAACATTGTTCTTAAGTTTTAAATATAAAATATTTTTTAAAACTTTTTTGATCTTATACATTCTTTTCAAAAATATAAAATGTATTAATTCTATTTTTTTTAAAAAGTTTTCAATGTATTATATTATTTTACTTTAGATTTAAAAATATTTATTAAAGAGTAGGAAAAACACTTCTTATTACATAACAATTTTAAAAAGAAAATTACAATCTTTACTCTTCTATGTTTTATTTTGTTTTGTTTTTTTATAAAAGCATAATATTGTCAATGGGCCTTTGGTCTACTGGTGAAGTTGAAAGGTTCTAAATGAGCCCACGAGGGATCAAGTCTTGCTGAGTGCAAAGGCTTCGACACTACAAAAAAGAAAAGAAGTATAATATTTATGTATAATTTATTATTTTATTGATGCAATAATAAAACCTACTTCTAAAAATAGTTCTTTCATAAACTACAAATATTAATTCTTAAATAATTTTAAAGAAAAATAAAACAACTAAAGTAAATAGAAAAAGTTTTTCAAATAAAAAAAAGTTATCAAGGTGAATAAATTAGTCTTTATCCCATTCTTATTGACTTGAGAGGAAAAATATGAATTCCATTTTTTTATAATGAATATTTTTTCTTTACTTAACATTGTTCTTCTTAAATTTTAAATATAAAATATTTTTTAAAACTTTTTTGATCTCTTTTCAAAAATATAAAATATATTAACTCTATTTTTTTTAGTTTTCAATGTATTATATTATTTTACTTTAGATTTAAAAATATTTTATTAAAGAGTAGGAAAAACACTTCATATTACATAACAATTTAAAAAAAAAAAAACTATTTTAACTATTCTATGTTTTATTTTGTTTTTTATAAAAGCATAATAAATATTATATATTTATGTATAATTTATTATTTTTTTGATGCAATAATAAAACATACTTTCAGTAAGTGGGTGGTAGGGCGGGCATCCCTCCAGGTAGGTGGAGGAAGGTGGCATGTATGCCATGGTGGAATCGGTCAAGCGGGTGTCAAGAAGATGGAGAATGTTTGGGTGCTCGGGTGGCAAGCGTCAGTATTGCCTTTAAGGTGGTAGTACGGGCCTGACAGTGCCTCAGCTGGCGACAACTCTTTCTCATAATGGTTCTTCATGGTTTTTGAGTTCGTGTCTTTGGAATGACATCTCGCTTCAAGCAAAAGGACGATTTGAAAGGGTGGCGGTGTGTTCAGAATTGGGGCATTAATGTTCGACAAAATTTCTTCTGCATTATTGTTTTGTGCGAATGTGAGTGATCGATGGTTTTGCCTTCCCTTCTATCAAGTGCTTTTGATAGAAGGCGGAGGATGGCGAAATGTACTAAGTTCATTGTGGAGGTTTTTGTTGCGGGCCTTGCTTGCTTTGAAGCAGATACGCCAATTTCCCTGGGCTCATCGGAGGGGAAGAACTCTTTCAGGAAAATCACGGACCGGTGCCTAAAGAGGATTTTGTTGATGTATGACCCATTGGTGTTAGCGGCGGTGAAGATGGTGTTGGGAATGGGACATGTGGAGGCTAAGAAATATGGGAGAGATAATCTTCACATTTCGTCCTGGTTCTTAGCCTCTTTGCTTGACAATTTGGTGTCGAAGGCCGAGGCCAAGCAATTGCTATTGAAGCTTTTTAAAAAGGACTTGGTTGTAGGCGTTGACGAGGTGCTACGAGTGGCGATAACAGGAAGAGGTTGTCTTCGTCCTTGCGATGTGGAGCGGGTCCGAGAGGAGGATACGATAAGAATCTACCCATTCCTTTTGGATTTGTAGGGCCTGGGATTGATGCGGCACAGGGCTATTATGGTAGTGGCTATCATTTTCTTGAAGAAGGTTTTTGGGTTGATGGTGGTGGACCATGAAGACTAGAAGGAGGAGTTCAAAGATTTTGCAGTCTTGAATTTTTTTTTGTAAGATGGGGGTTACTATTAGCAGAATAGGGTATTTTTTGGTTGGGTTGGACTTTTTTGCAGTAGAATCCTTTCGCTATTGTAGTGGCTAGTAGTGTTAATTTTACAGTGTTTTCGATCATCCGGTTTTGTCTTTACAATGTCTGATAAACTCTTGGTTCGACTTTTGGTGGCCCTGGAGGGTCGATTTGTGTGGGCTTAATGTTAAACTCTCTTTTGAGTTGCAGACGATTGTTTACCAAAAGTTTTATTAATAAAAATAAACAAAATCTTATGCATAAAAAAAAAAACCTACTTTCAGTAAATTACAAATATTAATTTTTGAAAGAAAAATAAAACAACTCTTAAGTAAATAGAAAAAGTTCTTCAAATAAAAAAAAGTTATTAAGGTGAATAAATTAGTCTTTATCCCATTCTTATTTAAACATAACTTAACCTTCACCAAAACGTCAAATTAAATTTGGTGAGTTTTTATTGACACAAACTCACATACTCATTGCTTTCACTGTTTAACGCTTTCAGCGTAACTAGCATACATATATTAATTAATAATATATATAAAAAACGCTGAAAGTTATCATTATCTAGGTGCCTATTGATTTGAGGAAAAATGCTTACATCTTCATTAACATTAATTTCAAAAGTCATATATATATGATTTCAAAATTTATCACTGGACCACCTCCCTGTCATTTTCAATGAAGCTTCAAAAAGTTTACAGAATATTCCTTCATTGCTTTCACTGTAATAAAGTTATTTTAAATGCTGATTTTATTATCTCATATAATAGTATGAGTTAATGTTACAAAAATATCAAAATTAATGATCTTATGAATAACGCTTGAGTAGCAAACAAGAATGATGACGTTGAAATTAAGTATTATTAATAAAGAAAAACAAAAAAGAAAAAAGAAAAAATTATTGAATTGTAAGAAAAAGGTTAGTATTATTAAAAAATAAAATACAATTAATTAGAGATAATATTATCTAGAAGTAATAATGGAATAATAATTATGGTAGTAAATAAGATTAATTATGCTAATATGAGATTGGTTTTTAATAAAATTCCATAATGTTGTCATTATTTAATTTGGTGGCTAAATAGTAATAAGATTGCATAAATAATAATTTTATATTAAAACTAAGTCAAAATAATAGTTAATATCCGTATCAATTAAATAGTACTACTAAGGGAAGTAAATGTGATAAGTAAAATAAAGTTATGAGTAAAATCACATTTTAAGTGAATATGAGTGATATGAAGGGAAACTTTGAGATCATTTTCATCGTAGAAATAAGTGTAATGAAATAAATTCTAGAGTTGAAAGAGAGAGTAGTAGTTACACAAAGGTTATCTTTGAACATGTCATTTGGGAATGTAAGATTAGTGTGAATTAGGGTGGCATTTAAATATGAGTAAATAAGTGGATAGGAAAAATAAATGGTATCAAGTGATATTAATGATTGTAATAGCAACATTAACATTAATATAAATATTAAAAAGGCATGAAGAGATTGAAATTAAGTTGGAAAGTAAATATTAAATTATGCAAAATAAATAAATATATATATAAAAAAATATTATATATATATATATATATATATATATATATATATATATATATATATATGAAGGAAAAAGAGGCTAGTATTAATAAGTATGGTTACATAAAGGTGATTCACAAAAGAGGATGAAGTTAAAATATTTTAATATGGAATTTGAAACATTTTATGATTGTGGATTAATAAAAATATTAGGAGTATTAAATAAGGAAAGTAAGTTGATATTATGGTAGTAGTTGGTTAATAACAATAATATGTATTGGATATTATTGGATTTAATAATAGTGATATGCTTAATGTGAATTTGATCCTACTATGAAGTGAGCACAAATTTAAATGGTTATAGTTTGATTTTATTACCTATGTACAAGCGTATATATGTATAGCACATCACCTTCTTGAACTTGGTAAAACATTGGCATCTAGTTCAAAAAAAATATTATTGGGATTTTCTAGCAAAATTTTTAGGAATGACAAGGTAGTAGAAAGTATGTAATGAAAAAGGAATTTTCTCTCACCCAATTGAGGATTGATTGCAAGGTAGTAGATTGCAAAATTTATTTGAGGATCGATTCAATGGGTTCATCCAATTGAGTGTATGTTCTTTTGGCATGGGGAGGTCCTCTTCGTTGTTGATTGTTTTGGACAACATTTAACATTTGGTTTTGACTTTGGATCTGTGCATTTGGTATAGTTGATGCATTTGATGAGGAGGGACCTTTAAGTTGGATGGTGTGACCTTTGGTTATCAGTTTGGCATCAAGAACTCCATCATTTGTGACATTTTTATTTCAGGACTAGTATTTGCTTTTGTCATTGTTGGATTTTGGATTTTCTTTATTTATTTCGACTAGTCCTTTAGTGATAAGACCTTTCTCAATAAGGAAACCTTTCTCAAGGATTTCTCCAAAGGTTGTGCAACATTGGATTTGAATTTGGCTTATGAGTTCTCCATTAAGGTTTTCCACAAACATGGTGACCAATTATTTTTCAGGAATGTGACAAGGGAATTTACTAACCAAACCTCGCCATCTTTGGCAGAACGAGGTGAGTGGTTCCCCTTCTTCTTGTTTGGTTGTTCTCAATGTTGCAAGGGTGACATCATTCTTAATGTTGAAGGCAAAATGATTGATGAATTTTTCGGCTAGTTCACCCCATGTTCTTATTCCTGGAGGAAGGTGTGCAAACCAATCTAGAGCTGGCCCCGTAAGTCTTCATGGAAATAATCTCATCAAATAGGTTGGATCATATGAGACTTCCATACACAATGTGTTGAATTCTCGATTGTGATCTATTGGATCCCCTGTCCCCTTGTACATAGGTAAAGGTGGTGTTGTAAAATGAGGGGGAAAGGGTGACATGTATAAATTTTGATCAAATGGAAAGGGGCACAATTCCTCCATAAATTAGGTTTTTTTTTTAGTCCCCAAGTGCATGTTTTTCATCTATTGTTTAAGGTTCTGCATTTTTTGTATCAATAAATCTACAAGAGATGGTGTTGCATTGTTTTGATTTGGTGTCATAATGCTAGCATTAAGGTCATAGGTTGGATTTGAGTTAGGATTGATGCCTTGTGACGTGAGACCTTGGTTTCCATATTGTCTTATGTTGGTTTGATTTGGAATGAAATTAGAATTTATATTTGTTCCAAAGGTCATATTTGCATGTGGTATGGTGATTTGGAATTGAGGTATAGACCCTTGATTTGTGTTTTGGTTTTAAAAATTAGGTCCTTGATTCACATTTGGAGGTGCATGTCTTTGATTATTGTTTTGTGATGAAGGAATGGTCCCTTGGTTGGTATTTTGAAATGAAGATGTAGGCCCTTGATTGAAATTTTGTGATGAAGGAATGGTTCCTTGGTTAGAATTCTGGAATGATGGAAGGGACCCTTGATTAGCATTTTGGAGTGACGAGATAGATGGACTTGATTATTATTTTTCTTTGGGATTTTTCGTGAGACAATGTGAACCTTTCTAGGTTGACTTAGGTGTACTTTGAAATTGAAATAAGGACCCTTGATTTGTGTTTTGAAGTATAGGAATAGGACCTTGATTTGCATTTTGAGTCAAATGGGTAAGACCTTGTGAAGTAGAACCTTGATGTGTGTTTTGAAAAAGGGGATTTGTAAAGGTCTTACCCATGGAATTGGAGGAGCTTCCAAGTGTAAAATTTTGTCCTTGTGTAGTGGTATGGGTTACCTTGTTGCCAAATGTTGGGATGCTTGGGATATGAGTGGTAGTGGTACTCATGTGTGAAGTTGTCCCAAGGGGTATGTTTGATGTTTGAGATGATGAAGGCATACTGAGTGCAAATGGATTTTTAGTTTCCTCTTCTACAAGGGTTGATACGTCAAAGCCTTGAGGTAGCTTGGTACCCTTTTTAGCTAGTATATAGAAGAATTTTTTAGGGTTGGCACTAACAAGTTGGTCAACCATGCTTAATATTCTTGGATCTTGATAAGCCCTTTCAATTTCTTGAGGAGTCTATTGTTTGTTGAATTCTTCTAGGCTCATGTATTCCCATGTGTTGGTTTGGTTTCCTTGTGATATGTCCCTTGTAGGTGTAAAATGATTTGAATTTGTTCCAAGGGTAGTGTCATGAAAAGGGTGATTTGAATAATCCATGTCCTTTCTTTTAGCTTTTGACCTTGTTTCAACCATGTGAGACTTTTGCAAGTTGAGGAATAATGCAAGATGTCAATGAGACTAAACTATTTTTTTGGATTTTTAGATTTTAGGATATGAAAATGCAAGGATGCTAAGGCTATGGTGATAATAGTGCAAGGATGATGAATGAAAAAGGAAGCTAAAGGTTGATTAATGATGAGGTAACCAAATGATGCTAAGGTTAAAATGAAGGCAAGTTATGCTAATGAGGTAAATGAATACAAAAGGATATTCCAAGCTAAGGCTATGATGGAAATGAACTATTTTTTTTGTATTTTTACGATAGAGATGCAAAGTGCAATCTAAGAAATATGAGTCAAGTTGTCAGATACAGTTTAGATTATCAAATGTGTCTTAGATTATCAGATGCAGCTCTGTTTCAAGAAAATGTAGTTCAAACAGATGATTGCAGTTTTCCAGTTCTCAATTGCGGTTCACAATAGCTATTGGGCTCTGTTTTCATCAGATGTGGTTTTTCAAAATGTTTCTTTGATAGTTTTGAGGTTTTGGAATGGTTTTGATATGGATTTTGATTGTTTCTGATAAGATGTGATTGGAAAACACATAATACAGTATCAAGCAATTATTTTTGGTCTTGTTTGATGTGAAAATGCTTGATTTTAAAAAGACAAGCACAAATATTAGGTTGGCAAGGACAATATTCGTTGGATTCCCACTTGGATTTCTCCTGTCGTGCTTATTCAGTACGGATAGCCTAGGAACTTGGTAGCATTGGCTCCCTCTTACTCGACACTCACTTTTCGAGCATACCAAGTTCTGAATTCCCCAAAGAGGAATTTGCTATCTCTATAAAGAACTACAAAAATATGGGATGGCCTTAGAGGTTCGACCTCATGCACCACGAAAGCCTTATGCATATGCGTTGTTTCTGGATGAATGAGTGACTGCATTCGTCAAATGCATCACTTCATTGAAAATGCATCAGTGTGTTTAACAGTTGCATTGTTCCATACCTAAAATCTGTAAAAATAAGCAAAAATCATACAATTTTTTTGCAAAAAACAATGTTCGCGTCGGGTTCACACAAGGAAAAACAAGGTAAGATGGGAGAAGTTAGAAAGCATTTATGAAGGAGATGATAACATCAAGCAAGCTAAGATGAAAAATTTGAAGATCATGTTTGAGACCCTACGAATATCTGAAGATGAAAACATCACAAGCTACTTGTAGAAGGTGGATGAAGTTGTCAACGGTATCAGAGGTCTTGGTGGAGAACTGAAAGAAGAACTTATAACTCTTTCTAAAGCTCATAGTCATAAAGTTTTTACTATTGAATAATTACAAAATTTAAATCAATATACCATAGATCAATTGTATGGTTCTAAATAACTACTTTTGAAATGAGATAATTTGGTACAAGTAGTGCAAAAGTTGAGACTGATTTTAAGGTTGGAAAATCGTAGAAGACTGTGGAATCAAATTAGGAGGATCTTGATGATGTGGAAGCTAACTTTGTGAGAAGAATGAAAAAGGGTACTAGAAAATATAGTGGTAAGTTACCTTTCAAATGTTTCAATTGTGGAAAGATAGGTCATTATGCTTCTAGATGTCCAAAAAAAGCTATGAATAACAAAAATAGGGAGAACAAAGATAAGATGATTAAGAAAAGTTGTCATGCTAGAGAAGATGCAAGTATATATGATGATGAATCTGATTATGGAGATGATGAGGATGGTGAATTCTTGTTGATGGATTTAAAAGATGAAACTAATTTGGCTAACTCTGAGAGATGTGTAAAGGAAAGGGCTCTGGAGGTAAGTGCTAAAATTAAAGACACTTTGGTTTTTTCTTTTCATGCTAGACAAGAGAAGAACTACTGGATCATTGATAGTGGATGCTCGAATCATATGACCGGTGACAAGAGTAAGTTTTTTAAACTTGAAAATATGAAGGAGGAATAGTTAGGTTTGGTGATGATACATCTACTAAAAGGTTCAATCAATTTTGATGGCAAGCATAACACTAATGATGTTTACTATGTTAAAGGTTTAATATATAACCTTTTGAGTGTTCGACAAATGTTTAGCAAGTGATACAATCTTATGTTTAGGATGATGACTGTGAGATCAGAGAAGGATCTAGAATAGTGATTGTTGCTGGAAGAAGGATAGATGGAAATATCTATTAGTTTAAAGGCACTGATGGTTATTGTTTCATGACTTAGATTAATGAGATTTGGCTATGGCATAGAAGAATGTGTCACATCAATTTTGATAGCTTAGCGCGGATAAGTTCAGTTCAAGTTGTGAGATATTTTCCAAAGATTACAAAGCCTATCAATGTTGTCTGTAAGGAATGTCAAGTTGGAAAGCAAGTAAGAAGAAGCTTCAAAGTCAAAGAACAATCTTCTATCAGACTATTGGAATTGGTGCATACAAATCTTTGTGGTCCTACCAGAGTAAGAGGTATTCAAGGTGACAGGTATTTCATGCTATTGATTGATGATTATTCTAGAATGACATGGGTTACTTTTCTCAAAGAAAAATCAAAAGCCTAGATAAGTTTAAATAATTCAAATTTATGGTTGAGAATGAAATAGATATGAAAATCAAATGTTTGAGATATAATAGAGGTGGAGATTTCACCTCCAATGAGTTTCAAATATTTTTTGAGAATCATGGAATAAAGAGGCACTTGTCTTCCCCTAGGACTCCTCAGTAGAATGGAGTGGTTGAAAGAAATAATAGGACTATTCAAGAAGTTGCAAGAACAATGATGAAAGAAGAAAATATATTGAAAGTCTACTAGTGAGAACCAATTCATGCTACTGTTTATATACTTAATAGAGTGCAAGAAAGAGCAAACATCACAAAGATTCCTTATGAGCTATGATATGGAAGGATTCCTACTGTCAAATACTTTAGAGTGTTTGGAAGGAAATGCTATATTAGAAGAGATGAAGAGAACTTAGGAAAGTTTGATGCAAGATTTGATGAAGGTATTTTCCTTGGATATTCTACTAAAAGTAAAGCTTATCAGTGCTACAATAAGAGGCTAAGAAAGATTGTTGAGAGTGCAAGTGTCAAGGTTGATAAAGACCCACAAAAGAATTCAAGGGTAATAGATGTATATGAATTAGATGAGTCTACTTATAGAGAAGAAGTAAAAGCTAAGGAAAAAGAAGTGCAGATTGAAGAGGAAGAAGCTCCAAAAAAGATTCCTAAAACTCCTAAATATGTGCAGAAGAATCATTCTAAAGAACAGATCATTGGTGGTAAGAACAAAGGTGTACTGACAAGAAGGAAATGTTGGAGTGTGATACCATTGAGAGGGGGGGTGAATCTGTTGTATGAAAAATTTCAAACACACTGAATTAACCTTTCAAGAATTTGACCTTATAATATTTGAGACCAGAATAGTTTAACTATTAAGTGCAACATCATATATGTAGAGCAGTCAAACTTATTTCATCATCAAGAATTTCAATTTTAATTAATCAAGTTTGTATCAATTTATGCTCATGTTATTTCAATGATACAAACATTCATTGATTAAATGAAACATCAGAATAATTAAATATGAAATACTTGAGCAAACACAAAGATAATCAGAAAAAATAATCACAACATAACACAATTATTTTTCATGAGTGGAAAACCCTCTAGGGATAAAAAACCACTTGTAAAATTGCCTCACTGGAAACATAAGCCTCACTGGCTACAAAATGCCTCACTAGCAACATAAGCCTCACTAGCTACAAAATGCCTCACTGGAAAAGCCTCACTGGCTAGAAAAAATCTCACTGGTTACAATGCCTCACTGGAAACTTTCCATGGTCTTACTAACCAATCTCCAATAAAGGAAGAAACATAACTTCAAGGGGTTACCCCGTTGCAATACAATTCACTGAAATTTCTTTGCACTAACAAATCTCATTGCACTCAAAAAATTTCCTCATCAATTACTTACAACATTACAATCTACACTTAAAGTGCTCACTCATTTTCTCATTACAAATTTTCTCATCAATTACTTATAGCATGATAATATCAATAAATGCATTTCGTATCCTCTGGCTAAGTGATTTCAAGATTATATCCAACCAACCAAATTATATTTCTAGAGATGATTTTATAAACCTTAAAGCTTCTCATAATTGAGCTCATAACTGAAAGGACCACCATATGGTGATAGTTACCACAATGATACTTGTCATTGAAAAATTCCAACGCAAGATGCACACCAATGTCGATTCGGTTAAGACAATAAAACAAGATCAACATTGTAACACAAAATCGGGTATGCAAAACATCAAAGCAACAAACCCTAACCCACATTACCAATGCTCGATCAACTATAACAAATCTTTGCAAATCAAGAACCCATGCCATGTAAATGCTAGGGTTACCCAAAACTATTTTCCTTTCTTGCTTAATAAAAAATTAATCTTTTCAACATATAACAAATTATGCAACTGTAAGAATAGAAATGACCAAGAAAAATATCACTTGAAAAATGATTTACACAATCCCAAATCTTGTGTTGTTCCCTTGAACTATGGTGACACATAACCGTCTAGCTTCAAGCTTCAATCTTCCTACTATTCGAGCTTTGTCAAATCAAAGACCTCATGATTATTCAGGATATTCCAAACACCAGTGCGGCCACAATTACCAGAAACTGTCATGCCCTAATCTCCTCTCAAGGCCATGGCTAGGGTTTGTACCCATGTGTAAACAAAAGAAATGATAAATTCTGTTAAGTCAAAGATACATTGAGAATGTTTTATCAAAACAATAATAATGTCCATGAACATTTGAAACTTGAAGTCAAAGACTTCATATTGTAAATGATGTCGACTGTCACATGTGCTCAATACTCATTAGGAGTATAGTGTCAAACAATGCCTAATGTAAAGATGTCGACCGTGTGAAACAAAGCATGATATAATCATTACTAAACAAAACACTTATCCAAATCCATATGATGCCAATAATGATCAAAGTAAAAAAACTTGTTATCACCTTATAATCATATGATGCCAATCCCAACTATTCTAAGACAAGTGTAATAATGTTATGCCCATGGTCAAAGAGATCAATACCATAGAAGTGACTTTGACAATATATTGATATCTTATCAAAGATATGATAATATATCAACATCTTATCAAAGACAAAATGACTATCCAAAACCTTGCAAGATATGATAAATATCACTAGAAATCCATATGCAAATATTACTACCTGATGTCACCATACGATACCAATTGTCATGAATGTATCAACATGCAATTGTCATGATAATACCTTACCAAATGTTGTACCAATGCCATATTGCCAAATATGTCACCTAAATGTGTGCCAAACCAAACTGACCATGTCTTCCATATGCAGTGAATGTCATAATGTTGTCTCATAATCCCTTCAATGAATGCCAATACTGTAAGTGCCAAAACAACCCTTGACATTAATCCCAAAACCAATGTGAAAGAGGTCAACAAACCCCCCCTTTGGCATTGATGTCAAACAACCTGTATGATCACCAATATCACATAATGCAAAAAATATGAACCTATACGATCACCAATGCACTATCAAAGCATCATCATATGAGCACCAAAATTAAACTCAGTAATACATCAATATATAGTGTGGAGCAACAAAAACTGATTTATTGTAAGCAATATATATAAATCTGCATATGATCTCAAATTTTCTCCCCCTTTTGACAACAATGCCAAAGGTCAAAAGGGTGGGTAAGCATAAAAATACCACCAATCTTCTTGCACATGGGCACAAAACAACATCAGATCCGAATGAATAAGACCAAAAAGAGCTCGACACAAAGATACAAAAATCTACTAAAGTATCAAAATTGAATCAAAATTCCACTATGTTGAATATATAACCCAGGGGTGGAGAATATGTATGAAAACTCCCCCAAAAACCATGCAACAAAAATATCATTTTCTCCCCCTTTGATAGTATCCCAACAAAGTTGAGTATAATTTCTCATCACCACTTAAAGGAATGAAGACACAACTAACATTGTCTGCTTATTATGAAAGGTCTGCTACAAATATAGTTCTAACACGGCTTGATAATCATTCCTGTTCAATTCTCCATAGGTCTTAGCACTATGCACACATGGTTGGATAGATAAGGGTAGTGATAAGCCAACTCTTCAAAATCTTCTATAGATAGTACCAACTAATCCTATTGCTAGTCTGTCAAGAAGTAATTAGACACTACACATGAAAGAGATTGACAACACAAGTCCTGAAGAACATGAGAAAGTCCATTTGTATCATATCAGACTATCCACAAAGCCACTTTATTACACCAAGTATTTCCACATTAATCTCACTTTCAGGTGTAACATGAAAGCACTATCACAAACTACTTTATCAAACAAAATTTCACCAGTCTGCACCACACATTAGCGAAATACCAACAAAAGTAAAGTGACCACTGATCATACCAAGATTGAGCATTATTCTAAAAGTAACAGGTGGACTTCCAAAAACATGAAATGATACTGTCACTAATAAGAGTACATATCCCGAAGCTTAAGTACAAAGTTCCAAATATAGATGTAGCACTGTCATAGAATCCATAACACCCAAGAAGAGACGGACTGTACCTCACACTTGGAGCAGATATCGAGTATCTTACAAACATGATTTTCACCAACATCAAAGTGTCACTGTCATCAAGCGGTTTCACTGAGAATATTTTCAACACAAACTGAACTGATAATAGAACATCAACTATCATAATATATAAAAGAAGACATTTCTTAGACACATGAGAACATACATTAGTCTTGAAGACCACTAGTAGTCATTGAAGATAGCATTAAAAACACTAAAACACAACCCCCAATTTTTGTATGACATCATTCTAGGAGCTTGTCTTGAGACATGTATCAATGCTTGACACAAACAATGCTTAAAACAAACATGTAAGCACCATGACAATTGCATGAGAATATTGAAATAAGAGATTTCCATAGTGATTACTGTCTTATATGAAAGAGAATATTGTCACTAACTACAACCAAGAATGTTGTCACCATTGCATTGTCAAACATTATTCACAAAGTAAAGTTCTTTACATGCTCTTACTATCACTAAATGAAAGCACTCTACCACAGTATTTGGCCATCATCATGGAGTCCACTCTCATTAAGAAAAAAGGCCATTGAATGTCACCAAAATACACAGTGTTACTTATTTTCCACTCCTCCTTGGAATGATAAACTACCTGCTACCTGCAAATCCACTTGAAACATCACTTGACATGATGCAAGAGTTAATCATTGAAAAGTCAACCTGGAAATACTCACTGAAATTGTAAATGCCCTGAACATGATAATAGATGCACTGTAAATGTACTGATATATTCAAATGCATTGTACATGATAAAAGCAATCAATGTAAAAGCTCATGCACACTGTACTGAGAAATGCAATATCATGGAATGCCTTGTTATGGTCCTGATTACTGCAGAATGCACCTCAAGGAATGTATCTCAGTCTGAAAGAATGCATCTCAAATTCATACTATACTCATACTATCAAGTGAAGCATATACTATTGTACATCACTTGTAAATGCTCATACTGTCAATTGAAATGAAGCATACTGCCAAATGAAGCATGGATACTATGCACAATGACTATTCATGACTATTTATTTTTTGTTTGTCACTTGAGTTGTTGCTTCACATAGGCATTGTCCATGCAAAATTAGAAAACAATTTCTTTGTACTAGACATTGTGTGCCATTCTACTCATTGTATAATCATTGAAAATAACAAGAAGATTGAAAAATTATCAATGGCACCTTACCTAATCAAATTGTAATGAGCACTTATTACTAAACTCATTGTCATCAAGGGTTAATTATCAACCATTAAGAACCATCAAAACTACTATCATGTTGTTTCAAAGATGTCCTATTCTAATCATTGCACAAACCACAATACTTGTTCCAAAGCTTTGTACACATATAAAGGTCAGCAATTGAGATAAGAGGTCTACAACTGAGGTAGATTCTAAGAAGATCTATAACACAAGCTCTACTCCTTTGCAACAAACATAAGGTCAAAGGTTTCCAAGTTGTCTCCAACATGCTACACAACTATACCACACTATTACATAAAAAAAATGATCTACTAAACCTACACTCTCAACCATAAGGTTTGTAGAGCTCTTATCATGCAGTCAAAGGTGTCCTATTCTCTGTATCAGGACTATTTCACATGACTGTCCTTGATGCAATGAACCTTCAATATCCCATGACAAAAAAATAGATCACATCACAAATCTTGAAATAGGATGCACAATGCTAAACAAGATCATCATGATTGTACAAAGCTACTCATAAGATGATTCTACTAACTCCTTGGGGCAAAAGATAAGATAGTGATTATCTCCCCTTGACTTTAAGCTAGTTCTTATACAGTGGGTAATATCTTTTGAGTAACACATGCATTGGTTTTGGTTTTTCATCTCCTGAATCTTGTTTCCTTCTCCAAACTTGTATAGGATTTTTCTTCTCCTTACTCAAGGTATTCTTTTGCTTTTGTTTGAACATGTAGTCCCTAGATGGCCTCATCAAACTTTTCTTACACCATTGTGCTTTATGTCCAAACTCATTACACATATAACATATAATGTTGTTGTCTAGACCAAAGAAAGGATAATTTATTCTAGGCATGTTGTATGAACCCCTCTTGACACTCCTCACATGATTATGACTTTTATTCATCCAACAATTTCTTGTTCTACAATCTCTAGCTCTATGACCATAAACATGACAAGAATGGAAATAACCATGAAACTGAGAGTAGTTGTACCTTATTGAGTGGTATTTCCTGACAAGTGAAGGTCTTGAGAACTTGTTTGTTCTTCCTCTTCCAACATTAGCAACTATGTCTTTTTCTTCTTCTTCTTGTCTTCATCAGGAGCAACAAAGTGATAATTCAGGTCTATCTTCTTTCTAGGAGTATTTATGGCTTTAGAACATTGTCCTTCTTCATAACCTAGACCTGTAATGTCTTTGTGATGCTTTTGCTTACTCAATATGTCATTCAAGCAATCAATAATCTTTTCAAACTGAAAAATCTCATGCAATTTAGAAGATGCTTTTCCTAGCTCCTTTCATAAAGAGACTATTTCTAGCTCTAGTTTTAGGAATTCACTAGTCTTGACTTCAAGATCAGATTTTATAAAATCAACAACCTTTTTAGTTTCTTCAACTTCAGTTTTAGACAAATAACCAGTTTATTAAATTCATCAACTTTACTCCTTAAGCTAATAACTTGATTTCTTGCTTCTTCAAACTCTACATAAACTTTTGCAAAATTTGAACATACCTTGTCTTTGGAATCTTTTTCTTGTTGAAGCTGGTCTTTTAATGTCTGATTTTCTTTACTGAGTTGCTTGATTATATCTAGAGCACACAAGAGTTCACCTTCTAAATCAAATTCACACTCTCGGTCATAGTCATCTTCATCCACAAAGAGGTTTCCTTCTTCATCATCAATCTCAACAACAAAATCATCCTCTTTATCAAACTTTGTGCTAATTTTCAGAAGTGACTCATGCAACAACTCATTACTTGACTTGAATGGGACTTGATTTACAGTCTTTTGTTTGGAATTCCTTTTTTCTCTATTTATTTTACTCTTTGTCATAACGAGTACTCCACTACCAGGAACCCTAAAGTTGGTTAAACTTTGTGCAAGGGTATGGCTCTGATACCACTTGTTGGAGTATGATACTACTAAGAGGGGGGGGGGGGTGAATCAGTGATATGAAAAATTTCAAACACACTGAATTAACCTTTCAAGAATTTGACCTTATAATATGTGAGACCAGAACAGTTTAACTATTAAGTCCAGTATCATATGTGTAGAGCAGTCAAACTTGTTTCATCATCAAGAACTTCAATTTGACTTAATCAAGTTTACACCAATTTATGCTCATGTTATTTCAATGATACAAATATTCATTGATTGAATGCAACTTCAGAACAATTAAATGTGAAATACTTGAGAAAACACAAAGATAATCAAAAAATTAATCACACCATAACACAATTATTTTTCATGAGTGGAAAACCCTCTAGGGATAAAACCACTCATAAAATTGCCTCACTAGCTTAATAAAAAATGCCTCACTGGCTACAAAATGCCTCATTGGCAACATAAGCCTCAATGGCTACAAAATGCCTCACTGGAAACATAAGCCTCACTGGATACAAAATGCATCACTGGCAAAGCCTCACTGGCTACAAAAAACCTCACTGGTTACAATGCCTCACTGGAAACTTTCCATGGTATTACTGACCAATCTCCAATAAAGGAATAAACATAACTTCAGGGGGTTACCCTATTTCAATACAATTCATTGAACTATCTTTGCATCAAAAAATCTCATTACACTCAACAAATTTCCTCATCAATTACTTACAACATTACAATTTGCACTTAAAGTGCTCACTCATTTGCTCATTACAAATTTTATCGTCAATTACTTATAGCATGATAATAACAATAAATGCATTTCATATCCTCTTTCTATGTGATTTCAACATTATATCCAATCGACCAAATTATATTTCCAGAGATGATTTTATAAACCTTAAAGCTACTCATAATCGAGCTCATAACTAAAAAAACCAACATACGGTGATAATTGCCACAATGATACCTGCCATCGAAAACTTCCAACGCAAGATTCATACCAATGTCAGTTTGGTTAAGACAACAAAACAATATCGACATTGTGCCACAAAATTAGGTATGCAAAAAATAAAAACAACAAACCCTAACCCACATTACCAATGCTCGATCAACTATAACAAATCTTTGCAAATCAAGAACCCGTGCCATGTAAATGCTAGGGTTACCTAAAACTAAAACTATTTTACTTTCTTGCTTAATAAAACATTAATATTTTCAACATATAATTGATTATGCAACTGTAAGAACAACAACGACCAAGAAACATATCACTTGAAAATTGATTTGCACTATCCAAAATCTTGTGTCATTCCCTTGAACTGTGGGGACACATAACCATCTAGCTTCAAGCTTTAGTCTTCCTACTGTTCGAGCTTTGTCAAATCAAAGACCTCATGATTATTTAGGATATTCCAAAAACCAGTGCAACCATAGTTACCAAAAATTGTCATTCCCTAATCTCCTCTTAAAACCACGGCTAGGTTTTGTACCCATGTGCAAACAAAAGCAATGATAAAATATTTTAAGTCAAAGATACATTGAAAATGTTTTATCAAAACAATAATAATGTCTTCAAACATTTGAAACCCAAAGTCAAAGACTTCGCATTATAAATGATGTCGACTGTCACATGTGCTCGATACTCATTAGGAGTATAGTGTCAAATAATGCCTAATACAAAGATGTCGACCATGTGAAACAAAGCATGATATAATCATTACTAAACAAAACACTTATCCAAATCCATATGATGCCGATAATGATCAAAGTGGGAAAAACTTGTTATCACCTTATAATCATATGATGCCAATCCCAACTATTCCAATACAAATGTAATAATGATATGCCCATGGTCAAAGAGATCAATATCATAGAAGTGATTTTGACAATATATATATATCTTATCAAAGATATGATAATATATCATCTTATCAAAGACAAAATGATTATCCAAAACCTTGTAAGATATGATAAATATCACTGGAAATCCATACGCCAATATTACTACCCGATATCACCATACCATACCAACTGTCATGAATGTATCAACATGCAACTGTCATGATAATACCTTACCAAATTTCATACCTATGCCATATTGCCAAATATGTCACCTGAATGTGTGTCAAACCAAACTGACCATGTCTTCCATATGCAGTGAATGTCATAATGTTGTCTCATAATTCCTTCAATGAATGCCAATACTGTAAGTGCCAAAACAACCCTTGAAATCAATGCTAAAACCAATGTCAAAGAGGCCAACAAGAAAGCTACTGAAGAACAGGTAAATCTATGTTTACTTTCTAAAGTTGAACCTAAAAT
Organism: Sequoiadendron giganteum; assembly: GCA_007115665.2. Lineage (NCBI taxonomy): Eukaryota > Viridiplantae > Streptophyta > Pinopsida > Cupressales > Cupressaceae > Sequoiadendron > Sequoiadendron giganteum. Next base: position 400,839,919 of record CM021106.1, read on the forward strand.
AGTGATTGATGCATGCGATGATGAGTATTGGATCAAGTCTATGGAAGAATAATTAATGTAGATTGAGAAGAATCAGAATTGGGAACTTGTCCCAAGACCAGCAAACAAGAATGTAATTGGAACTAAGTGGGTATTCAGGAACAAACTGAATGAGAATGGAGAAGTGGTAAGAAACAAGGCAAGGCTTGTATGTAAAGGTTAGTCACAAGTAGAAGGAATATAGTTTGAGAATTTGATCTGGTGGAAAGAATGGAATCTATCATAATGTTTTTGGGTTTTACAATTCATAAAGTTTTTAAAGTTTATCAAATGGATGTGAAGTCTGCTTTCTTGAATGGTGAATTAGAAGAAGTATACATAGAACAACCAAAAGGATTTCAGTTATCAGATAAAGAAGATATGGTCTACAAATTGAAGAAGGAATTATATGGATTGAAGCAAACTCCTAGAGCTTGGAATGCAAGGTTAGACATGTACTTGTTACAAAAAGGATTCAATAAAGGTACCGCAAATAGCAATCTTTACTACAAAGTTGAAAAAGATCAAATCTTGATTTTGGTTGTATATGTTGACATAATTTTTGGAGAAAATGAAGCCGTGTAAAAAGTTTACATAGGAGATGCAGAAAGAATTTGAAATGTTCATGTTTGGGGAGATGACTTTCTTCCTTGGGCTACAAATCAATCAGACAGATAAAGGTATTTTTATTTCACAATCAATGTATGTCAAGGAAATGTTGACGAAGTTTGGAATGGAAGATTCTAAACTAGTATGTACCCCTATGGTTACTGATTGTAAGTTGAGAAAGAATGATGAATCTCCTAATTCTAATCAACGAAAGTATAGATCAATAATTGGAGGATTGCTATATATAATTGCTACTAGACCAGATATCATGCATGCAGTTTGTCTTGTGACTAGATTCCAAGAAGATTCTATAGATTCACATGTTGCAACAATGAAAAGGATATTCATATACTTGAAGGGCACTCTGGATCATGGCTTGTGGTATCCAAAGGATACTAACTTTACTCCGAGTGCTTACACAGATGTAGATTGGGTTAGTTGTGTAGATGATTAGAAAATTACAAGTGTTGGTGCATTATTTCTTGGATGCAAATTGGTGGCATGGCTAAGTAAAAAATAGGATTTAGTGTCGTTATCTACTGTAGAGGTAGAATATATTGCAGCAAAATCTTGTTGCACACAAGTTTTATAGATTAGGAAAATATTAAAGGATATCAAGGTGGTATATGATGAACCAATTTCTATCTTCTGTGATAATACAAGTGCTATCAATATTTCAAAGAATCTAGTAATGCATTAAAGGACAGTATATCTCAATCTGGTATCACTTTTTGAGAGAGAAGGTTGTAGAGAATGAAGTGAAGCTTGAATATGTGCCTAAAAAGGATTAGGTTGTTGATATATTTACTAAGGCTCTTCCTAAGGATACTTTTGAGTATCTTCAAGAGAAGCTGGGGGTTATTGTGCCTCCTTTGACTAGATGCATAAGGGGATGAATTAGTCCAATGGATCTCAAAATTCATTCTTTTATCTGGATTGATGTTGGTGGCTACCTCTCAAGGGGAGTAGGTAGTGGAATTTTTGGTTGTTGCGGTCAGGATAAGTGAGTGTTGTCATTGTGAAATGGTTGTTGATTGATATAGTTTGGTGTGTGCTTCTAAGGGGGAGTATGTAGTGTAGTAAAGAAAAGAAAGTTGTAGAGCAGTTGAAAATAGTATGATTAATGTTAAAGGGAGAATGAAAGATGAAAATATTTTATCCTTTTGTATTGATGTCAAAGGGGGAGAATGAGACATGTGAAAAAGATAAGTTTCTAGAGAGAAAGTTATCAATGGGGGAGAAAAGAGAAAAGGAAAAAGGTATGGAGTAGAGCTGGTGTGTGTGTTCGTGGTTGATGGTTTTTCACATCATGTGTTGCCATCAATGACAAAGGGGGAGATTGTTGCAAGTATGTGTAGTTGGTGTTGTCATTGATTTCAATAAGTTTTGGTGTTATCATTGGTGTCAATTTAATGGGAAAGAGATTATTGCAATATTGGCTTGATGGTGATGAGGAAGTACTAAAGATGTTGATGATATGTTTTTGGTGCTTTATTTGCAAGTGCTTTTGAGAAAATTGAATAAAAAAGGAAACAATATGGTGTAGCGTGTTTTATGTTGTAGAATAGTGTTATGGTTTGGCTGCACATTTCTTCTGGCTGAAAAATCTGCTCATGCAGTTTGGATATGTTGATAAGAGGTGGTTACATTTAGAATTTGGTGTGTTGGATTTTTGTGCAAAGGAAGGTGTGTTCAGTAGTGTGTGAACTGTATATTGTAGAGGTGTTTGGGAGAAATGTTCTCGCTTTGAATTTCTCCATAGAGTGGTTTTAGGTCTTGCGGATCTGAAATAGTAATGATAGTTTGTGTATCTTTCTTCAAATTTTGTTCACGTTTTGGTGATTTGAAAGTTAGTTTCTTGAGTTATAGTGTATGATAAAGTTATTTGACTGTATTGGGTGTGTACATTCTTCAAGTGAAATTTGTTGCAAAGGAACTTGTTGAATTTTAGGGTGTTTGTGGAATATTCTAGATAGTGTTCAAGTGTTATGTGGTGTCCACAAGTTGTCTTTGATTTGAAGAAGTGTGCACTTAAGTATTAATGGTGTTAACAAAGGTTCATCCGACCTTGGGTGTTTACACTACTTGCAAAGTTGCTTTAATGTTTGTAGAAGCATGATGTGGTGTGTATGAGTGGATTTAGGTCCTAGCTAAGGTGTGCTGTGGTCTGTCTTCATTCCTTTCCACTGTGGGAATGTTTTGGTACTGACCTAATTTGAATTTGCATAGTTGAAGCATAGCCGACCTTGAAGATATTCTTCAAGGTTGAAGATGGTATAAATATGAGTTGAGTTGTTGAGGGATGATAAGATAAATGAGTATGATGCAAGTGATGCAAATTGAAGAGTTGTAGGGTGCAAATTTGTGAAATGCAGTGAGATATTTCATGTATTAATTTACTGAATGTAGTGAGCAAAAGGTGTCTATAATTATTCAGAAATAATACGAAGGTGTTGGTGATGCCATGGTGGATTTTCTATTGCTTTGAGATGGATTTATCATTGTAACACTCTTCTCTATCTTCTTTTCTATTTTGTTAGTGAGCATTTCTTTATTTTGGGAAGTGATCCCTATTGTATTTGGTGTTGATATTACTTTATATTGTGAGTTAATCCTCATTGTGGTTTTCCCCATCTTGGGTTTTCCATGTAAATCTGGTGTTCCTATGTGTATGGTGTTGATTTGGTTTTGTTTTTGTTGTTTTCTTTCATGATAAATCATTCTAAAAGATAAAGGGTTAATTAGATTAATGAAAATTTGAATGTTTGTGAGGGTTTTGAAGTTTTAAGGTATGACTGATTCACCCTCCCTCTCAGTTGTCTTGTGCATTCAATAAAAAAACTGTTGTGCAATACAAAATGATGATGATGAGAAGATCCCATAAATAATAATAGATCAAGGAGAAAAGGAAATAGAAGAATCCACATTACCTAAGAACAAATACTATAATGACCCCATCAAATTGAAGGAGGAAAATATTATGGTAGAAGGGGATCCCAAGATGGAAAGAATAGGGGACTGTTGGGATGAAAAGGTAGTATCTCAAACAATAAAAATCCCTATCTGAATTCCAAGAATTATTCCCCAGGACCTTCACAGAAATGAAAGGAATCAATGAAGAGGTAGGAATGATGAAAATTCAACTTAAGAAAGGTGTTAAATCGGTTCAGAAAAGGTATTATAGACTGAATCTAAATATGAAGAGGAAGGTAAAAAAAAGGATAAATAATATGTTAGCTTTCAGAATCATTGAATCGATAGATGATGTTGATTGGATACGTCCTATGGTGGTCCAAAATAAGAAAATCAGATAGATAAGGATATGCGTAGATTTTAGAGAGTTAAACAAAGCTTGCATACATGAGCCCTTCCCAACCCCATTCACTAAGGAAATCTTAGAATCAATTGCAGGGAGAGAGATCTACTCATTTACCAATGGCTTCTTTGGATATCACCAAGTTAAGATAAAAGAGGAAGATTAGCCTAAAACCACTTTTACAATAGAATGGGAATCATATATGTATATTGTGATGCCTTTGGGCTAATAAATGCCCTTGCAGTATTTAGACGAATAATGATTAACACTTTTAAAGACTTCATCCATGATTTTCTAGAAGTTTACTTGGATGATTGGACTATTTATGGGCTAGTGAAAGATCATGTATAGGTCCTCCATAATGATGTTAAAAAAGTGTAGAAGTATGCAAATATCCTTGAATTTGAAGAAATGTACCTTTGTGGTACCCTTTGGGACTCTTCTAGACCACATTATATATAAAAAAGGATTAATGGTTGACCTTATGAAAGTTGCTTTAATACTCAACTTACTGCCACCTAAGAATTCACCAGAATTTAAGAAATTTTTGGCTACACTGGATACCATAGGAATTTCATAAGGGGATGTGTTAGCATCATTGTGCCACTAGAAGAAATCTTGAAAAAGAAGAAGGGTAGAAACGTTGAATGGAATAATGAATACGAAAAAAGCCTTTGACACCATAAAGTAGAAAATTATAAAAGCACCGATTCTAATATTCTCATATTGGAATAATATATTTCATGTTCATGTAGCTGCCTCCGATATAGCCATAGGAGCAATACTCACACAACCCAAAGAAAAAAAGGACCATACCATAGCTTTTTCTAGTAGAAATTTGTTTACTGCATAAAGGAATTATACCACTACAGAAAGGGAAGCACTTAGCTATGGTGTATGCGTTACAAAAATACAAACACTACTTTCTCTCCACACCATTTACATTCTTAACAGACCATGAACCACTGAAATACTTGCTTAATAAATTGGTAACCCATGGGTGCATATGCAGATGGTTATTGTTGTTTCAAGAGTTTGATTTTGAAATATGGTAAAACTCGGGAAGAATAATCAAGGACCAGATTATTTGTCATGAATTGAAACCAGAGAAGAACCAGATGCCCAAGGGGAGGATTTACCTGACGCACACCTATTTCACATCACCATAGTGACAAAGGAGCTATAAGATATTGTCATTTTTATTTCTACAAGAGAATTTCCCAAGGATCTATCACCACAAGATAAACAATCACTAATACGAAGGGTTGTGCCATACACCCTAGTAGAAGGAGAGCTACACGATCTTGGGAGAGATGATATTTTGAGAAGAGTGGTATATAAACATGAAATTAACTCGATTTTAAAAGAAGCACATGAAGGAGTTGTAGGAGGAAATAACTCCAGAGAAACTACAACTAGAAGGGTAAACATTGCAGGCTTATGGTGGCCAACTCTTCATAAAGATGCCACAACATACATAGAAGAATGTGATATTTTCCAAAAAGTAGGGAAACCTACTGCACATGATGAAATTCAATTAAGACTAGTATTAGCTCAAAATACATTTGAGAAGTGGGCCATAGACTTCACAGGACTGATTGAGACTGACAAAACATTCAAAAGAAAGATGCATCATAACTAGAGTGGAATACCTTACAAAGTGGGCAGAAGTGGAACCAACAAATATTGCACCACAAAGACTGCCGCAAGGTTCCTATATGAGAATATCATTACAAGGTATGGATGTCCTTTGAGAATAGTAAGTGATCAAGGCAAACAATTTGTGAATAAGATGATAAAATAACTACTTCAAAATTTCATGATAGCACACAATAAGATTCCCCCTATCATCCATAAGCTAATGGGGCAAGTGAAGCACTAAACAAGATAATTGGAAAGTCATTAACCAAGATGTGTGATGGGAACCAAATAAATTGGGATGTAAAGGTATCTATGGTACTCTGGGCATACCACACATCCTATAAAAGGGCTAGTAAGTTCACTCCCTTCTAGTTGGTTTATGGTATTAATGTCACAATGCCAATGAAATTTATTATTCTAAACATACGTACCACACTTACTCTACAACTAGGGGATGATCAATCCTTGATACAAAGGGTAGAAGATTTGGAGAAATTTGATGGATATCGACAAATTATAATGTATAGCCATCAATTGAGAAGGCAAAGACAAAAATCATGGCATGATAGAAACTTGTGATGAAAAACATTCAGAATAGGGGATTTGGTGTTGTCATTTGATAGAAAGTCCAAGAAGCAAGGGGAGATCAAGATCAGATGGTTAGGACCATATTACATTCATGACATCACTAAATCCAGAGCGGTAAAACTAAAAAGTTAGATGTCACTCTCATGACAGGGCATGTTAATGACACACACCTTAAGCACTACCACTTACCGGTGGTATAAAAACACAACTCAAACAATCAAATATTTGTATACTATACTATAGTTTAAACCTTAAGAAAAATCAAAAATAAAAAAACCCCCAAAAAGGAACCCATCACATCAGAAAATACAACGGCTAGAAAAGACTACGAAATGAGAAGAAATATTTAATACACTACCACCCACTCATCTATTTAACACTCCATCTCACCCTAAATTCCTCACTTGCATCCTACGCATTCTATGTTATTTTTCTCATTTAGTTGCGATCAAACCCTAGAACCTTGCAACACTCTATTAAATTTCTTACTAAAAAAATGGCCACTCCCACAATAGTAACTTGGTCTCTGAGAAGCCTCAACCCACATATAACAAGTACCCCAAAAAGGAACTAGAAATAGATAATGACGAGGCATTCTCTCAAATAACCCATAATGTAGTATACTTGGAGGATTTCTCAAAGTATATTCATAAACAAATTGTAGAGATAGACCATATTAAGCTAGAGGAGCTTTGGCAAAAACTTTAGGAATACGAGGAAAAACATACAAGCTAATACATGGATATTGGCCAGAAGAACCTTGACATCTGGAAAGATTATCTATATTTTTGTGATGAGGAGGCATGGGTTTGAATTATTTTGAGCTAGGTGCATGATGAATTCATGTGCCTTGAAAAACCCTGCTGGATCATAAAGGAATCCATCCATGTAATGATAGGGTTAAGGATGGTAGGTGACATCCTTTCCAAGAAAGCAATTAAAATAGTGAGGTGGAAAAATTGATCAGAGCAAATTTTGACGACCAAAGGATGAATATCAAGACAATAAAAAATTATGGAGTTTGGTGTGCTGCAATGGGGATAGCATACATAATTTACTATGACAAGTGGGAAGACTCTACCAGAACTACCACAATCCACACGACCTATCAAATGGTGGTGGAGGGCAAGGATTTCGACCTTTGCGAGGTTATGTGGGAGAAATTGATAGAAAATATTCAAAAAATAAAGACCTAAAAGTACCATTTTTGGTATGGTACGTTTCTTATATGCTTAAATTTTTATTTCCTAAATGAATTTCCCAAATTCAAAGGCAAAGTTTGGCAACTTAACCAAACCATGGCAACACAAATCAAGCACCACATCTATAAATTCCAGGACACCAAGGCATGAAAAGCCACATAATGGGGGTTTTTCAAGACCTTCCAAGAACAAATGCAAGAAAGGGAAATGATTTCCTATGCATCCACCACCTAGTACACCAACATAATTACATTCATGGTGGAAAAATACTATACATATATCAAGGCGGTAGAACCGTGCATAGTTTGGATTTTGTGGTTACCATACAAAGTCACCACACAAGAAGTGGATGCATATGTGGCTACATTGCTCAAAAATCCCAAGGATCATACAAACAAACACTTTGTAACCTATAAATAAGTAAAGGACAAAATAATCAACAAGGAGGCTAAGGATAATTTGGAGAAGAATAAAGGAAAGATCCATAAGCAATGGGGTATATTGGAAGATGGGTTCACACAATTCACGGCTATCGCAGTGCAGTTAGAGTCCTCTATAAAAAGGTCAGGGAGGATCCAAAATAATTCACCAGGAAAATTAGAAGGCCTCACAATATCTACACAAATGGTATCCACCCTAGGGAAGCCATTGCAAGCCACTCCATCAAAGAGATCCAAATAGACAAGGCCTAAACAGATGGCCAAGAGGTAGATAGAGAAGGATATAGAAGTAGAAGAGATACCAAAGGGAGAAGAAGAGGTTGAGAAACCTCTTAAGAGGAGGAAAAGGGGACAATAGGCTATGACACCTCCTTTGCAAGTAACTCTGAAGCAACTACAGTAGCCCATTGACATCCTAGAAACTATAAATGCCATCCTCCACCACAGGATGCTACTGTAGATTCTAGACACATTTGAAGAATTAGATGAACCAAATAAAGCTAGAATAATACAATGCCTCCTCCGGTACGTAAACCAATCCGATAAAGGGCTATAAGAAGCAATGAAGAACCTTCTAGAGGAAATAATTGAAGCATCAAGGGAGAAAAGAGAAAAAGCATTGAGAAAAGAAGAAGAAATAAGGGAGAGCACCATCTCCACAATCAATCCCAATATCACTAAGGAGAAAAAATAGGCTCTAGCACAGGAACAATCCCAAGAGCTTTGTACCAAAAAAAGGGTAGATAGATTCATGGAGAAAGATCTGAAAATACAGAGGCAAACTAGAGAGAAACAAAAGATGTCACGCAGAAGCTTTATGAGGAGATGATGAAAAACAATAAAGAAGATCAAGTAGAGGGATTGCCACCAGAAGATAATATAATCAGGGAAACAAGGACCAACCTTGGAGATAATACAAGTCCTAGAGGAAAATAAAAAAGCAAGGATGATTTTAGAGACATCCACTTCTTTAGACACCATCTCCACCATCAAGAACTTCCTAACACAACAACAATAGATACAAATTGTTCCATCACCATAGCTACTCCAAGTGCCAATGGTGGGGTCACAGATTGACTTGTCCAATAGCTCACCCCTCTAGAAGATATAATTATGAGATATTTTGCATGATAATTCTTGGGAAGAGCTTCTATGAGAACATGTACAACATTCTAAGCAATTGAAATAGGTTATGGATACACTGCAAGGGACCATTCCACATTTTTGTGAGATACATCACTTTATTTTTTGCAACAACCCAAGCAATTAGTAGATGGACTATAGGTAGAGTTGGCCTTCAAAAAAGACAACATAAGAAAGGATCCCCAAGAACTTACAAAGAAGAAAATAGAGTACACAAGGAGATGCACCACCGCACACTCCCAACTAGAAGAAAAGATAAAACAATTGGGGAGATATCATCCAAGAGGTCGAGGTACTATACTAATTTTGTCTATAATGGCCCAACACAAAAATGCCTCCACACCCAAATACTTTAGATTGAAGATCAAATAGCATAAGTGGTGTATGATCCACTTCAAGACCCATTTGAAGCCATAAGGGATCAAGTTGAGAATCTCCACAACCAGCTACAACAACTTCATACTCAATAGGAACAAGTGAAAGAACAAATCAAACAGTTGAGGGAGATAGTCAGTAGTCATTTGAGACTTCTCCAAATAATTTTGAAGGAAGCAAAGAAGATAACACAAAAGAGTTCTATTCCAACTAATCTCCGAGAGGCATAACTCACATTAGCTCAAATCTAAGGACAAATGGGTACATTGCTACAGGCATAGGCATAATGGGCTTCAACCATGATGCGATTCAAGGTACAATATAAGCATCTCCTTCCCAATTAAGCATCGTGTCTTGAGGACAAGACATCATTTGAAAAGGGGGGATGATTTTAGTAGGTCAAGGATAGGGTTAGAACCTACTCCTAACTACCACAAAAGGTCCAAAGAGGATATAAAAGGCATTAGTTGTAATTAGGAGCCATGCCCCTTCAAGGGAATGCATGTATATATGTATTGTAAACAATATGCAAAAGATATAGAGAGATATAATATAAGTAGAGACTAATACTTGCCCCTTGTATATGATTATGATGTAATATAAATAAGTTATAATGATTACATATATGTGTGTAATGAATGCATGAATGTTTCTTTTGTTGTTAATATGATATGCGTTAAGTATTCCTTTTAGAATCCTACCACAAATACTTGTTTCTCTTATTGTATCCTCTGGGGTATAAACTGACTACAAAGAAAATTTTGGGGAATAGATCTCTGGACTGTACTTCCCCATCCTTCTTGCCAATAATGTATATGTAACTTTTTAATTTATTTTTTATAATAAAATTGGAAATGACAATCAAACATTTCTCCCCCTCCCCAACTTAAAGTTTCTATTTATCTTCAAATAGAAAGATATGAAAATTATGGAGGAATATATTTTAAAGCATTGGAGATATTTGATATAATATAAATGATATAATTACATGAACATGAATTCTAGAGGAAATAAATAGAATCAAATGTTAATCATAGTTGATAATAAGAAACTTACTTAAAATGGAATGGTAATGGAAAAAGGTGGCATGTGTGATGTGAGTTAAGTGTTGTCATGCAACTACTTGGAAAAAAAATTGAAATGATAGAATTTAATGGAAGTAATATGGGTACATGTGCCATATAAAAAGTTTATTGGAATGATGCAACATGTCTAAAAAGTCTTAATATTAGAAAAAAAGTTGTGGCATGTACAAGGTTATTCACAATGGAATGATATGTTGCATGGAAAGAATGTTGAATTGAAGTGGTTGCATGTCAGGATTACAAAAGTGATATGTAACTACAAGTGATAGTGGTTGTAGGTGTAGTAATAGTGAGACGGAGGTAGTTATTGTAGGTAGCACTAGAATAAGTCCCTTTTATAAATTACTCAAGGTTGTTGCTACAGGTCCTGTGATCTTGTTGTGCATATCCAAGAAAATAGTTGTTATTGATGGTACATGGTGCATGTGAGAGTTTATACTTTTTATACATCAGTAGGTGAGCTGATTGGCTCATCCACAAATATAGTAATTGGTGATTTGACCATTTATGCATAATTTGCAATCATTATTGAATCTATATATGGCATAAACTGTTGTTGTAGATCATGTAGAAATTCCTCCTTATGTAATGTATTTTTATAAAGCTTTAGTCTATGTCCATTGACCATTAAGGAGAATCAAAGTGAATGAATTATAGTTAGTTGAACCGCTCCATTTTGAAAACATGTTTAATTTCATAAGGACTGAGCTACCATGTTTGTAATTTTCCTTGTGGTCATTATATCATGAATTATAAAGCAATTGCCAGTCTCCATTGAATTCCTTGGTTTTAATAAACCGATCATGCCACCTGATTCTTTGTTGTTCTATAATATCTCTATGATGGATTGATTCCATTCTTATTTCATCTAGAGCATTATTTTTGTGCAATCTATCCTTTTGAGATTTAGAGTGATGTATTCCAAGTTGTACTGTTGTTTAGAGTGTTTTATGCTCAAATTAAATTGGAAGCATGACCTTTAGCCCATATGCCCAAACAACTTCGGGTGACCTTGCTGCCCAATATTTTCAATGTAGTTGAACTATATTTGTTAGAATGGCCTCTATTTTCCTATTTGTGACTTCAACTTTCCCATTTTCTTGTGGATGGTAGGGGGTTGAATTTCTCCGTCTAACCTCATATTCCTTGACTAGTTGTGCAATCAAATCTAAAGTAAATTGGGGTCATTGGTCTGTGACTATCTCCCTAGGAACGTAATACCTTGTGAATATTTCCTCATAAAGGAACTTGGAAACATTGCAATCTCTAGAAAATTGCAATGCCTTAACCACCACCCATTTTATAAGATAGTTAGTACAGACTAGAATGTATTCCTTATTATTGGATATAGGAGCTGTTGGTCTAATGAAATTTAATCCCCATTTATCAAATGGTGCAATGACCAAATATGGTTGGAGAGGCATTTCATCACTCCTAGTGGGTCTACCCATCCTCTAGAATCTATTACATCTTTTATATTTAACTGTATCCTTATGAAGTTGAAACATAGAAAAAGGGTGGAATTGGGGGGTGGATAAGTTTTAAATGCAAAGAACCTAGGATCAATTCCATTTTTCTAAAAGTTTCATTAGGATGCAAATCCACAAGGTGCATATATTGAATTTAAACCTCAAAGGTGAGCCAATTAGACCTGGATCTGATCCTTTTGAGTCTTAGAAATGAATTGAAAATGATTTAGAATGATTGACCTAATTGAACTATATGACCTAATATAAAAAATACAATATTATGGAAATGCACAAACTAAAACTATAGATTGCAGGTGGACTTGGGAAGTGTCAGATGATGTGTACTTGTCACCAAAAGTACGATCTAGCATGTACAAAGGGACTCAATCACCCCTGGGTGGATGGGTCTTTGTAAACTTTTCCAAAACTTCAAAATGTGATCTTGTAGCCCTCTGTCTGCTCTCTATTCCTATACCTACAAATCTTTGTTTTTAGATCTGAACCTACAAAAAATCTGCAAAACAATTATTTGGGTGGCTATATGGGGGTTTCCCTCACTCAAACCCCTAGTTTGGTACTTAAACCTCAAGAAAATCCAAAGATCTAATAGAAAATAGTGTGTGATCCCTAATCTTATGTGTATCTAAGGTTGTTACGAGCTACAAATGCAAAGAAACCCTACTCAAGTGTATTAGAGAGAGATTCCTATATGAAAATGACAAGATCCAATTAGGGAGAAGTCAAACACCCTAAGTAAATCTGAAATGCAATGATACATTGCTTTAGGCTACAAGAGGAATGACGCTTGAAGATGAGAACATTATGAAACAAGTCATTAGGTTGAAGGGAGTCATCAACCTTCAATCATGTGATAAAGCTTGATCAAATCTACAAATATTTTTGAAGATCTGTAATTTCAAGTAATGCTACTTCAAGACTTCAAAGTTTTTTTTCTTGAATGCCATCTCTTCTATTCTAGTTTTGAAATGGTGAAAGACTAGGTTTTTATAGGCATTTCTCTAATTTCCCAAAGATTAGATCCCAAAAGTTGACATTTGAAATTTCTATTTTGAATGTTAAAATGTTGCCAACAAACATTAAAATTTGGTCCTCGACAAGATAGGGGGACCCATTCCCATTCGCCCATGGGTTAATGGGTCATAGCCCTATTTTCCAGGATGAAGTGTATCGAGGGAAAAACATTATTTGTTTGTATTTATTCAATGCTTGTAGTTTTTTGAAAATCGATCAAATAGGCCTCAAAATGTGTAATAAAAGGGAATTAGGGCCTATTTAGGAGGGGTTAAAATGCATAAAAGTAAGGGTCTCTAAAATAGGTCCAAAATAAGCGTAAAATTGTACTATCACCTACAAGGGCTCGTACAATTTTCTATGATACATTTAGGTCCCACTTTAGCAGCCATATGACACTATGTGCATATGAAAGCTAAAGTACTGAAAATAAATCATGCTACATAAAAGGATAATCATATGTATGTTATGATTCATTTGAAAAAGGGAGGTGAAGCCTCCAATGTAGTCATCTGCAAAACCATAATGTTAGGAATTGCATCCTACAAAACTGATTTATTAACTTTTCAAAATCATTTATACTTTCAAATAGACATGTCGAACTTCTATGGAGAGCCAAATTTGAGGGTAGATGTATACCCCCTGATTCTGCTTGCTTTATGGAGGTGGAATCAGGGTAGCAATCTAACCACATCGAATTGCTAGGTGTATTGATAGAAATTATTACGATAGGTTTTTAAAACCACAACACCATCTATCAGTAAACATTGGAGATGATTTGGAATAGAACTATGAATCCAATGTAATAGATGACATTGAAATCAAAGTTTACTAGCCCCCATTATGATGATTTGAATGGAATGTGCTATTAATAAATTTTACTATATGTAAGTGCAAAATCATCTTTTTGATCATCATTTTCACATTTACTATTTGGAGATTCTGAGAGAGATACCTTGGTGTAGAAGAGTGAAGATGTCGAGTCGACGACCATACCAACCCCCCAAGACTCAAGGTATTATGAGTAGAGGTTGTGAACAGTGCCATCACACATGAGGTGAGTTCCTCATACCTTCTCCCTATGATTTTACTCATTGTTCTGTATTGTTTTTAAGCATTTTTCTAAAATCATGGCATCCTTGTCCAAACTTGGTGATCATGTCCTTTTTGGGTGACTTTGTCTCAAAAAGGTGATCCTATCCTAGAAAGGCACCCCTGTCCCAAAATGGCGCCTATGTCCCGAGTCAGTCTTTATTTTCTTTCAATTGTTTAGTTACAAATTTTTCCATGTCACTGACGATTTTGCTTCTTCTAGGATTTTCCATGCACTCGACAACATTTGGGAGGATGATTATTTTCTCTTCTTTGAGAGAAATTTACATGAATTACTGAGGAGGATGAGCATACTTTGTGTATCACTAGGCTGTATTGCATATACCTCATGCCACCCATGAGTTATCATGATGTGATGATGAAGTCATTAGTTGAGGATGGAATGTGGATACTTGCATATTTCATCTCCTAATAGGGGAGATGACAGTGACCTTGGAGGATATACACCGCATACTCAAAATTCCTATCCAAGGTGAGATCATCCATTTTGATGAGTCATACACACACCGATAGATGAGAGATGATATTTAGTATATATTGATCATTGCATAACTCATACCGACTCCAGAGCTTGCATCCAGCTTGAGTGGCTTATGTATGCCAATATTCCCTTGGTTCATCGAATCATGTGTGACTGTCACCCTAGCCCTTGCACTTGATGGATGAGGTGCACACCATGATGGGGGCCTCGTTCATACCATATGAGAGATGGAGGAGCATCAAACAAAGCATGCTTGCAGATATTTATTATGATCTTGGTCGCCTTGTCCACTAGGAGCTCCATAAAATTTTCCATTACACCCTTCTTTAGGTGTGGGAATTTGAGCATATTACATGTACTAGACCAACTAGATTTCCCACCACGATGACTTTTGGTTACCCATGAGCCTTTTGTTATACCTTGAGGTGAGCTTGGAAATACGGATATCTATTGCACTAGAGAGTCAGGTTTGATCATCTAGAGGAGGATGATATAGTATGGAGACCATACAGGACTCTACAACAGTGGCCAGGTCTTACACAAAAATTGGATAGGATGTAGTAGGATAGGTTATTTGTTGGATTCCATGACTATGTTATAATTCCCTTCTATTATGATCTTGTCATGCGTAAATTTTGATAAATATAAATAGCACCCAACCAGTAGCCTTGCTTCTTGAGATCTACACATAGTGGTGCAATACTAGGGGACATCCATCATCCTACAATCACTGACATCACCTTTAGTGATTTAGATGATGAGGATCAATATGTACCACCAAAATTTGACTTGGATGATGTAGGAACCACTATAACTTATGCGAGATGGTGGATGACAGTATGAATTCAACACATCTTTGTCGACGATCATCCTGCAAGCGATCGTAGGAATTTTCCATATTGAGAGGATGTGAGAGATGATGTCAGCATGGATGGAGATATGAATGATAAGGATGAGGATCAGTAGCCAATGAGAGAGGATCCTGAGGAGCCATAGAGGCCACAAATTCCCCCGAGGAGTGACCTACGTCATGTCCTCACATTACCTGGGCACATCCATTGACTACAATAGACATCCAGTCTAAAAAGCATGGAGAGAGTAGCCATGCAACTCCTACCACACCCCCAAACCATCATAAGAGACCTGATACAACACATATAGTGTCCTATTGAGATCATGAGTGGTGAGTTGGTGACCTAGGTGATGCTATATGTTATTTATATTTTGTGCATTATTAACTATGTTTATGTTTATTCATTATACCTAGTTCTAATTGATTATCATGTTTTCTTTATCACAGTTGGCACATGAGAGTGGCTTGAATTCTTCAATTAAGTCACCATGGATATTGTTCCATTGATGCCACAATACTAGGTGATAAAGGTTGAGCATAGGCCACTGCCTAGTGTGGGGTGCCATGCTGATTTGTTTGAGCCTCTAACATGGCAGAGGACATCTTATGATGATTCCATGAGGACTATTTATTTATTTAGAGTCAAGATTGAGGAGGTTCGAGATAGAGAGGAGAAAATGAGAGCTACTTTGGAGGAGATTAGGGCTACATACAAGGAGCTTCGAGTCACCTGAGTTCCTTCTGAGAGTGGTACATAGGATTTCTTACAATTAGAACTCAATAGGGTATAGGTGGAGCTTACCAGGGTGTAGGTGGATAGGGATCAAATAGACTAGGAGCACGTCATAGAACTCATACACAAAGGGATGGTGATAGGCCAGGTTCAAAGCCTACGAGATTAGATAAACTCCATGAGCCACTCACAATCGACCATATCCCAATGAGCACCACCACCAGGCCCTGAGGAATTTGGTAGCCATAGGCCCACTTAGAGGTGTTATACTATGAAACCACATTTTATTATCGTAATGACCATGATGAATATAAATTTTATGATATATGAGCATATTTTGATTTCTATGTATTAGATGTGGATGTGATCTATTAAAAAATCTTGAGATTATTTAATAAATATCTCCATGATCTAATTGCTATGTTATCTAATTAAACGTTTACACTCTTTTAGATGCTATATTTTTTGATTAAGTATAATTATGTTAAACTAGATGCCCTTATGATCTAATCTGTGAAATTGAATTCATGCAATGGTATGTAAAATAAAGTAATAATTCAAGTTATTGAGAAATTACTAATAATAACTCAAGGCACACAAAAATGTTTTTCAAGAATGAAGCAATGTGAGATACAATAGAAAACTATCTACTTAATCTAATCAACATGCTATAAAATACATACTATTCAAAAGTTTGTTAGATGTAGTATCTAAAAAAATGTGCAGTGTTGATAGGTTATTTTAGAGGTGTACTATCCATTTCTGTAAGTTTATATGCTCTAGACCTATAAAATTCGTCAACGCAATAGGGTCCTAACCGATTTGGGCTAAAATTTCCTTTCTCATCAAGAGCAACATTGACTCTATGTTGGGGGTATCCAATGGTCCCCCTATGCCCCCTCCTGACCCGTTCTCCTCTCCTTTGGGCCCGTGTCTGACGGGTACCACCCCTACGGGGTTAGTGCTTTCACCATCGGGCTTTTCGAAGACTTTGGCGTCTTTGGGAGTATCTTCTATGTCGGCGGTGAAGATCCCTCCGACTGTCGGTTGGAAGGATGTGCTTTCTAATGGGAAACAAGTCTCCTCCTTGTTTTCGTCTTCACCTGAGATTGTATCAACCTCTGGTACTGTGTTTGACATTCCTGATTTGATCAGTGACATGATCCTCTCCTCCATGGAGAATGCTATAGTGGGAAGATTTCTCTCTTACCATCCAACGATGGATATGGTTCAGAAATGGGTTGTAGCGAAGTGGTGCCTTAAGGGTAGTGTGGAGATTCGCACGATGGCTGGTGGTCTTTTCCTATTTAGATTCACTGTAGCGGAGGACTTGGTGGCTACTCTGTCGTCGAGTCCATGGGTTTTTGGGAAGCACAGTCTGGCTTTGTGCAAGTGGAAACCTGGTTTTGACCCTGCTATTGATCTAAATAAGTCGGATCTTATTTGGGTAAGGTTGTCGGGCTTGCCTTTGGAGTTTTGGGATGAAGCCATCTTCAAAGATATTGGGGATTTGCTGGGTCAATTTGTTACCACGGATGCTATCACAAAATCGAAATCAAGGTTAGTCTTTGCGATATTCTATGTCAATATTTGTGTTGATAAAATCCTACCAAACTCTATCAAGCTGTGTTCTAAGTTGGGTAGCTGGACTCAACCTGTGTGTTACGAAAACGCTGTGGTATACTGTCAAAAGTGTGCCAAAACAGGGCATCTCATATTCGATTGCAAATCTACTGTCAGTCGGGAGTTTAAGGACAATGGGATAAATCCCACTACTCTGTCTGAGAATATTTTGAGGCCACCGAGTGACTCTGGGTTCGTTCCCCCAGGTGCTGATCAGTCACTTGAGAATCCCTCACACCCACCCTCCCCTATCGGTCCACCTCTTGAATTAACTGACCCTGGTGACTCAGTGGAGTTGGCTGCTAAACCCCTGTCTATCCTTTTGTCTCAAGACCCTGGCTCTTCGGTTGTTGATCCCTTTTTTGTGGGGGTCTCTGGTGGGTTTCCTATTCCTGGCGCTTCGGTTATTGATCCTTTGTTTTTGGCTATCGCTTCAGGGACCTATGGGGCCTTGATCGAGGATGGTGAAATCTGGGAGGAAGAGAGATCTGGTATGATTGAAGAGTCTACTGAAAGTTTGGGGTGTTTAAAGCTTGAGAAAGCTGGGGATGAAGGGATATGGACTACGCCCAAGAAGAAAGGAAGGAAGACGAAGGAAGATGTAGGAGGGGAATCTAAGTGAGGGAGACCTTCTCAGAGATACACTAGAACGAGAGAAACAACAAATGAGATTGCCCTGGGAAAACAGAGGACATTGGATGTGTCCTCAAAAAAAGGTCAAAAATAAGAATTATGTCATGGAACGTTCATGGGCTTAATAGCTCATACAAACAACGTGCCCTGAAGGACTATATAGTGGAACATAAGATTGATGTTTGCCTTCTTCAAGAAACCAAAATGTTGATGGTTAATTTTGATAAAATTGCTAACTTTTTCTGGCCTAACGCATCCTATGTCTATAGTGATGCTGAGGGAGCTTCGGGGGGTTTGGTTTTGCTTTGGAACCCATCTTGTCTGCAAGGTTCTAAAATATTTCATTGTAAAAATAATGTAGGGGTTTCGTTCTCTTATCTTGGAGAAGCCTGGTCTATAGTTAATATATATGCTCCTAATCAGAGGAACTTGAGGAGTATTTTGTGGAATAACATGGTGGCTAAGATTAATTTGAATAAGGGAGGTTGTTGGCTTGTTGCTGAAGATTTTAACTCTCCCTTGTTTCCATCTGAGAAAAGTGGTGGCCTTCTGGATTACACTGACAACATGTCGGATCTGGCTAATTTTTTGAATTCTTTGGGTTTAGTTAATATTGAGCTCTTGGGCTAGAATTATACTTGGTCTAATAAATGGGCTGGTGTTGACTTGATTCAGGTCCGGCTTGACTGCTTCCTCTGCTCTCCTCATTGGACTGATGTCTTAGATGCCAACCTAATAACCTTGCCCAAGACGATCTCTGACCATAATCCTCTTTTGCTAACCACTAATATTCGTCCTGCTGTTGGTCCCTATCCTTTTCGCTTTGAAATAATGTGGAACGCTCATCCTGATTTCAAAAAAAAAATTGATGAATGGTGGAATATTCCTATCCAAGGATCCCCTATGTTTAGGATCTACTTTAAAATTAAACATATTAAATTGATGGTAAAAGGATGGAACAAGAATGTGTTTGGGGATGTTTTTCAAAGGAAAAAATTGCTTGAAGGAAAGTTGAGGACCTTACAAAAATTTTTGGATGAGGGTGATGATAGTCAGAAGACTCACATCCAGGAACGAGAAGCTAGAATGGAATGGGAACGGGTCCTAAAAAATGAGGAGGTCTTCTGGAAACAAAAATCTAGGGTCCAATGGCTGAAGGAAGGAGATAGGAACACCTCCTTTTTTCATGTTTTTGCCATCAAGCATAGGAAAAGGAATCAAATTTCTAAACTGACAAATGCCACTGGGGAGGTGATTTTAAATCAAACTCAAATTGGGATCTGTGTGGTTAACTATTTCTAGGAGGCTTTTTTGGCCCCTGCTGAGGCGCCCAACCTAGCTTTGGACTGTGTGATTCTCCATCATCTCCCTGCCTCCATCTCTTAGGAAGATAATTTGGGAATCCTTAGGACTGTTTCCATGGAAGAATTTCATCTGGCTACCTTTAGCATGGGGGATTTCAAAGCCCCGAGGCCTAACGGTTTTCCTCTTGCTTTTTTTTAGATTTTCTGGGATACTATGGGCAGGGACCTTGTGCTTGCGGCCAGGGACTTCTTAAAATCTGGTAGGATCCTCAAACAATTGAACCACACTTTCATTGCTCTTATCCCCAAGATAAGTGAGCCTCTTTCTATGACTGACTTCCAACCTATTAGTCTTTGTAACACCTTTTATAAGATCATTTTTAAGATCCTTGTTAACCGCATCAAACCTCTTCTAGAAAAAATCATTAGTCACACTCAAAAGGGGTTTGTCCTTGAGAGACATATTCTTGATGCCACTTTGACAACCCATGAATTGCTCCACTCAATGGATAGATGTAACAATGCGGGGATGGCTCTCAAGCTTGAAATTTATAAAGCTTATGATAAAGTGTTATGGGACTTCATCCCGAAGGTCTTGGCTAAGTTTGGCTTTAACAGTTCGGTCATTAAACTCATTATGGAATGTGTTAGTACTGTCAAGTTCTCGGTTATGATTAATGGATCCCCCTGGGGTTCTTCTCTACTGGTAGAGGGCTCAGACAAGGAGACCCTCTGTCCCCCTATATTTTCATTATGATTGCTGATGTGCTCAGTAGGAATTTCATGGGTCTATTGTCAGAGGGCTCCATTACGAGTGTTAGAACGACTTCCTCTCTAAATCCTATTGTTGTGCAACAATTTGTGGATGACAACTTTCTATTTGGGAAGGCCTCTGTGGTGGAAGTCGGGAAATGGAAAGCTTGTCTTAACAACTATGCCTCTTGCTCTAGTCAAAGCATCAATCACAATAAAAGCAAGATTTATTTATTTAATTGCATGCTTAATTTGAAAAATAGGGTGACTACAGTTCTGGGATGTGTTGGTGCTTTTCTCCCATTAGTGTATCTTGTGCTCCCCCTCACAGTTAAGGAGGTACCCACGAAGTTCTAAAATTCGGTTTTGGAAAGGATTCAAAGGAAGTTGGCTGGGTGGAAGGGCTCTTTGCTAAGCCATGCTAGAAAACTCCAACTTCTCACTGCGATTATCCAAGGTATCCCCACTTAATTTCTATCCATCTTTAAGATGCCTAAGTACATTGCTGATAAATTTGAAAGAATTCAAAGGAACTTCCTATGGTCCGGTACTGAAGAAAAAAATAAATTCGCTTTGGTGAAATGGGAAAGGGTCTGCTAGGCTAAAAATTATGGTGGGCTTGGAATTAGGAATATTTTCAACTCTAACAGGGCTTTGATGGACAAGGTTGGTTGGGACCAGTTAAGGAACACTAAGGACTGGTGTAAAATTCTGAATGCCAAATATCTCTAGAACAAACCCTTGATTGATTGTCTTTCGGAACCTCACCCCCAGGGCTCTGTTGTCTGGAGGAGCATTTGTACCATACAAGGCCTGCTAAAGAAAAGGGATTAAATTAAAAATGGGAAATGAGATTAAAATAATATTTTGGGAAGATACTTGGCTAATTGACTCCTCTCTAGCTTGCACTAGCTTTGGGGCGGTGATGGGAGCAGCTCAAAGATTCTTTGGCATACATATCAGTGACTATGTTTCTGGACCTCCTGGAGCTAGGATTTGGAAGGATCTTACCCTTTGTTGCCCCCATTCTCATGACCTTTTTTGTCTAGCTCGATCCCTTTAGTTGATTCTCTCCAGCACTAGGTTTCCTTCCTATGACAGGGAGGATGAGTTTTTTTGGACTTTAGATAAACAGGGGGATCTCTCTGTGCGGTCAGCTTACAGACTGTTGACTAACAAAAATTCTACTGTGGAACCCTGGAAGAAGGTTTGGAATCATCACATGATCCCTAAAATTAATTTTTTCTAGTGGATGGCCTGTCATAACAGGATTCTAACCCAGGACAATCTGAGGATTCGAGGTTTTTGTTTTCCCAATAAATGTTTCCTTTGCAAGAAAGGGGAGGAAATTGTCAGTCACCTTTTATTACACTGC
The DNA here is from genome assembly GCA_007115665.2 of Sequoiadendron giganteum. Lineage (NCBI taxonomy): Eukaryota > Viridiplantae > Streptophyta > Pinopsida > Cupressales > Cupressaceae > Sequoiadendron > Sequoiadendron giganteum. The sequence continues at coordinate 400,861,705 of CM021106.1, forward strand.
TAGTATGCTGCTGAAGTTTGGGGACTGGATTTTGAGAAACTTGATGTCCCTTGGGCTATGAGCAAGGACCTTCTATCATTTATTCTGGGTTGGTATGGCCCATTTTTCCACCGTTTGCCTGGTGAAATTTGGAAGCAGGTCCCCCCTGTCTTAGGTTGGTATTTATGGAAGGAGAGGAATAACAGGGTTTTCAGGAATATTAAGAGGAGTCCCAAGGAGGTGTTTGGCATTGGATTTAGGCTCATTGAGGAGAATATCTCTCTCTTTAATGGGAAACTCCTAGAGATGGGGCCGATGGATTACGAAATAAAAATGGCCAAGGAATGGCACCAGGATTTAAAGGCTAACTCCTTTGATAATTCAAAACTTTTAGCTAGAAAAAATACTAAATGGG